>CM055270.1:22848527-23228400 GCA_029237695.1 Conchocele bisecta | reverse complement strand
GGCGTAAAGATATACAGAGTAGTATATTGATTGTAACATCACATGCGCTTAGCAAATGTCATAGATGGCAATACACCCCTATTTTCCACTGAATTGACCATATCCGTGCTGCGAGTTATCCTTACCTCATCAACATTTGTAGCAGTATACTATACTGTTGATTGACACAATTACTTCCATCCGTATTCACACTGAGATTACATTACCACCATACAGTGGGGTCAGCGTGTAAATGCACACACGAACGAACACGACATGTTGGTTCCAACCTGTCGTGTTCGTTCGTGTGTGCACTTACACGCTGACCCCACTTTAATACATGTATATGACCGCGCCTAATTTTCTGAATAGCAGGATGCATACGACATCCGAGTGAGGGTGGATTCACTATTGTCCACATAATATAATAGAGGTTTATTTAGGAAAGTCTTTTTCACGTAATTAATATCACCAATTTATAATTCCAGCACAAAAATATTTACACAATTCCCTAACATTTGATTGGTCCGTAACAAGTCTCTGTCCAAAATTTATATCCCAGTAAACTCCTATGCCGAACTACTTTCCGTAACCGTCAGGCGCAGTTAAAATAATTCTTAAGAACACGGAAAATAAACACATTTTCATGATGAATTTATTTCAAATGCTGGAATTATAAGGAATGAATGGCCTTTTTGTGGAATTTATCGGGGACATAAACTTGGAAAAGTCGCGGGAATACTGGACGAGGCCTTCCGGCCTTCGTCCAGTATTCCCGCGACTTTTCCAAGTTTATACCCCGATAAATTCCACACAAAAGCCATTCATTCCTTTAATAATATCAAGTTTTATATAAGGTATGACAGGAACAATAAACTACAAGGACATCTCATAATCATACAGACGACCATTTAACAATCACACACATTTAACAAATGGTAGTAAATAAGAAATAGAGGCCCGTCAATGGTACAATAATGAAAATCATAACTTTCCTAATGAGAATGACATCACATTATGTATATTTCCTAAGACATGTATATACTGTCTTGGCTACCAGCAGTCTGTTGTGCCATTCCACTATTAAATGTAATTGATTGCCTAAGACAGATTGCCTCTTGAGCACCATAGTAATAAGACAATGCAAGCATTATGACTTATAGTTGACATGAGTAGCACATGCTATGGCATATACGCATATATGGCATATGCTATGCCCACTCAGTAGGCATACAATGTTCTTTTTAGGAATTAAATAAGTGTATAATTGTGTCACTATTCCACCAATTCTAAAAATGTGCCCGCTATATTTGTTTTACTGACAGTGACTCGCGGTGATATCGAGCTATTTTCATATGCAAATGAGGCAGGATATTTTTTAATTATTTATACTAATTAAATGCGTCACCTGAAAACATTATATTTTCGACAGATTATAAAGTATGATCATTGCACATCAAAAAATAAATACAGATAATAAATAGTAATGTTAAGAAATTTTAAGAAAACGCGGTTATCGCCCCTGATATCAGTGTGGAAATTTACATCGGATATAAAATGTATAATAATGCCAATCAATACGTGGGGTAATGGTGAATGAATATTTATTTTGCCAGAAAATGTATCCGATGTTGTCTCTGATATAAAGAAGATTGTGTGCCTATATATATATATATATATATACTGAGTGGGTATGTACGTTTAAAGTTGAGTTCGATGTGACATAAGAAAATACAGTCGCCAAATGTTACATAATTATAGCTGCTCTCACACTCCATATCATAGCAGAACTGTATACTAATCTATATTGACACAATCAATGTTTTCTAAAATACATTCTAAATATAAGTTCCGTCACAAATACTGTGAATCAATATATACATCTGGGGCCCGTTTCACTAACCTTCGAATGACTAAAATGTTCGTAAGTGCAAATTTAGGACCGTCTGGAAATTTCAATTGATGGATTTAAATGTATTGAGCATATGCTGCATATGCAGCCTATGCTCAATAAATGTAAATCCAATAATTGTTTACGAGAAAACATTGTTATTGTGAAATGTACAGACTATAATAATTTTGCACTTTTTAGTCGTACGAAGTTTAGTGAAACGGGCCCCAGTATAGGACAGGTTGGACATTTCTCATGTTCTCATGCTCACATTTAGAAACTGATATTCTCACTTGTCACAACATTCACATGCCAGATTTAACCCGTTTAGCCCTAAATAACAGGAATGGAGTGTGATATGTTAATTTTTTGACCAATATAATCATTACAAAATGATTTAAAGTTAATATGAAAATTACTTGCAAAAAAAGTGTAGGTCATGGGGAGGCGGCTCGTTACGAGCTGGATCATCTGGAACTAGTCAACTACATGGTTTGTTACTTTTATTATATTCCTCATATTCATTATAGGAATGAATGACCTTTTTGTTGAATTTATCGGGGTATAAACTTGGAAAAGTCGCGGGAATAATGGATGAAGCGATAAAAAATTACAATTTTCGAAAAAAAAATCAATTTGATTTTTTTTTCGAAAATTGTAATTTTGTAAGGCCTCGTCCAGTATTCCCGCGACTTTTCCAAGTTTATATCCCCGATAAATTCAACAAAAAGGCCATTCATTCCTTATAATTCCAGCATTTGAAATAAATTCATCAAGAACATGTGTTTATTTTCCGTTTTCTTAATAATTATTTTAACTGCGCCTCACGGTTACGGAAAGTAGTTCGGCGTGGGAGTTTACTGGGATATAAATTTTGGACAGAGACTTGCTACGGGCCAATCAAATGTTAGGGAAGTGTGTAAATATTTTTGTGCTGGAATTTATTATAAGCATGCACATCGTTTTGGCCACGATATATTATAAAATGCATGTGATCCTTTGTACGAAGTTAACCCTTTGAACCGAAAGTCTGCTATAGCGGCGTTTGCTAACAGTGCATATCCAGATGAGCCGGCTCGTAACGAGCCGTCTCATCAGGATCTCATCAGAATCTGCACTTTTCATAGTAATTTTCATATTTTTGAGAGCAAAAACACCCACTTTTCATAAATGGACTAGTTTGAAAATCATTTTGTGACGATTGGATTGGTTGCAAACTTCACATACCAAAATCCATTACAGTTACTTAGGGGTGAAAAGGTTAAACGACCATTCGGCAGCCATGCTATGTAATTCGGTTGACTAACGAGACAGTCAACCGAATTACTTAGCCTAGCTGTCTCATGTCTCATTATTCGCTCTATATACTTTGCATACGTGACCTTGACCATAATAGGTCGCTTGCTATGCTACAATTTAATTACACAGATCTACATCTGACATGACATATTACATGTACACTGAAAGCATGTATTCAAAATAGCACGAGTTCATAATCATGATAATAGCACGAGTTTATCATAACACGAGTTTATAATAGCACGAGTTTATCATAACACGAGTTTATAATAGCACAAGTTTATCATAACACGAGTTTATAATAGCGTATACTAAGTATTATAATTATATGGGTGTAATAATCGTTTTCGACTAGTCGAAGTCAGTCTGTAGTTCCTTCTTGGAAATGTTTCTTTGATGTAACATAGATTCCGGGCATATTTACCAGAACTGATATCAACTATTGGTGATATGTGTCTGTGACTTAAGAAATGGGACTTATTCAATGAAACAGCAGTCATGCTACTACATGTAACACGCAATATGGATCGCTATCAGGCTACATGAGTGTGCTATTTGATCAGGAGCTACATTTGTCACAAATCAGGGGCGTCGGAACAGTTTCGGCAGGTCCGGCGACTGCCGGGTCAATACTTTTCACATATTTGGAATGCATATATCAGCTGCGGATCCAGGATTTCGGGTTAGGGGAGGGCGTAACTATTTTGCAATACTTGGCTATATTATCAAATGAGCAAAACATATTGACACTGCCACAGTATGTTTAGACGTTTAAATTTTGAAACAATACGACAACGACCGAAAATACTTGTAAAAAAAATATTTACTTGCCGAATTTTAGGTGGGGGGGGGGGTGGGCGCCGGGTCCGCCCTCCCCCTGAATCCGCCCATGTATATACAAAATAAAGTGGAATGTAAATATGTTTACTGCAATTTTTCTCATTTCTCATCAAAAGTGTATGTTGTTACCACTCAGTTGAACCGTCTCGGCGTGGGTAGCGGGGGCACCACTAATATCGCCGGACCAATCTTATGATGCTTCCGGCGCCCCTCCAAATCCCATAAGTCCCATTTCTCCAGCCACAGCCACATATATACTAGCTGTAGAAGATTACATGACGTTCATCGTCGTCGTCAATAACCGGCTATTGACCGGCAACGTCGCTGTTCCATGAATTGCGACAAAACGACGTAAAACAATAACATTCCTAACTGGTACGCCGTATATGGTAATTTACATCTTTGAAACTATCCGAAAATGCAGTGTAAATATAAGTAATAAAATCATGGGCTGTTGCGTTTACTGTATTATGAACAACACTATGATATGGTCTGTTTAAAGTGCGTGGAGTCCTTTTACAGTATTATGAACAACAGTTGGTCTGTTTAAAGTTTGCGAGGAGTCCTACGGACTCCACGCACTTTAAACAGACCAAATGTTGTTCTTAATACAGTAAACGCAACTGCCCATGGTTGTATTCCTTTATTACATACCATATTAAACCATCACTTTAGTTAGCTAGCTCATATTTATGGGTGGGGATTGGCTCTACAATCTTCCATACCCGGTAATTCATCACGAATGTTAGATTATATATTACATAAGCACATCATTATATACGGAAGCTGTACTTAGCACATAATACGTGTTCTCTAGTAGTCTTTCCTTTTGCATAACCCCCCATTTCTCAATAAGGGAATAGCCTGAAAATGAACACGGAACAGTCTCACCCGTTACTTCTGGATAAACTGGTTGAAAATGACATACGCCATCACTGTAAAGATCGTAGATGCGAACATATTAGCAGTAAAATAATTATTCGAAAACGTTGCAAGTAAAATTCGAAAGTGTTGTCAGTGGAATTTGAAAAGTTATCAGTAATTTAAAAATAAGAAATTTTCACTAGTAAAATTCGAAAATGTTATCAGTTATAAGAAATTAATATTGCATATGTTGTCAGCACTTGAAATTTAGGTTTATATAAGTCATCACTGAAATTCAAAAATGTTGCCGGTGACATTCTGGTTCATAGTTTATTCTGGAATCACAACTAAGTCATCGTCAGATAGCGTAACTGTGTCGTGGGGTCCTTGTCGGTTTACGTCATGATGCGAGTACGCATCACGTCGTATCGGGTCATGTTCACCATTACGGTTGCCGAGCTCCGATATATCGTGATCTATATACCCATTACGTGCCGGAACGCTCTGTTCATGACGTCGATTGTCCTGATTAAGTGTATCGTGGTCGATGTACATGCCGCGAGCTGGTCTACCTCGCTGATGTTGGCGGCGAGTCTCATTTTGCCTATCCGTGTCTTGAGACAGGTACGTATCTCGCGGCGACTCGTCAAGCTGATGTTGACGACGATTGTCATTCTGTCTATCTGTGTAATGATGCATGTACGCCTCGCCAGAAGATGCTTCTAGTTGGTGCTGACGTCGACTCTGTCTGGCAGTGTCCTGATAAGTGTACGCCTCGAGAGGAGATTCTTCTGGTTGACGTTGGCGCCCATTCTGCCTGTCCTCATTCTGATATATATACTCCACGTCGGTAGATTCTTCTAGCTGATGTTGATGCCAGCTTGATTCCTGATAAATGTACCCGTCGCTGGGAGATTCTTGTACGTGATGTTGGCGTCCACTCTGCCTGTCAGTGTCGTGGTAAATGTTCGTTTCGCGATGAGATTGTTCCAGCTCATGATGACGGCGATGTTTATTCTGCCTTTCGTGTTCCTGATAAATGTTCATCTCGCGAGGTGACCGTTCCGGCTCGGGATGACGTTTGTGGTGCCGCCGTTTCTTCTTTCTGTGCCGTTTCGGGGGTTCTTGTTCCACGTACGGGTTTTCTAGAGACATGGACTTGTGTGGGCTGGACTGATATGAGGCAAACTTGTGTGCGCGCGGCTTCAGTGGGCGTGGTTTGAGGCTGTCGTTATTCAGGTAAAACGTGGATGTAATGGTTCCCGCTTCACTGAATTCTGTCGCTGTTTTGCATCCCGGCTCACCGTGTCCCGTTGCCGTAATGTAGCGTAGATCACTGCCATCGGTCGACAGAACGCTGCAAGACAACCACGATTTTATAATAACCCTCTGAAAACCAAGAAATCAGCAGTATGTATAATTGTGCCATATGTTACTGTCAATTATCCCTGATAGATCGTGTTTGTTTTTGATTGCAAAACACAAATAAGCCTGTCTTAGATGCTCGTATGAATTACAGCGACACCGGTCTAACCCTGACACCCTGTTAGAGAAGGGTGCCACTGTACTATATTTAACAGGTAGAAAAGTCAACTGTTAAAATCCCCCACGCCCTTCCCCTATATTTTGGTAATGTCTGAAGGTCTATTGACTTTGAGAAAATGCTTCCTTATTTCTCGACGTACACACCGAATATTTGCTTAGTCTACCAAGAAATGCGCTTGCTTGAGTTGCCTTTTATTTTAGGTATTCAGAATGAGTCTTTTTGCCCGTCTTATTGACGCCATTCTGTAAATATTGCCTTTATGGTATTACAATGTAGGTGATATATAGATACACTTGACTTCAATGATAATTGCTTCATAATAGTGATGTGATATATGAATATAACATATGTAAATATTGTCTTCATACTGTATACTATATGGAGCATTGAGTTGCCATCTCCACCATCTTTGTATGTACAAGCCATCGTACAGTTTCACCACTTCGTGCGTTTGACACATACAGCAAATAATATGACAGTAAACCAAATAAAAGTTGGTGCAATACATAATAGACAGATTTTACAACGGCAGGCAATAAATATTATGCCAGCAAACTATACAAAAAACGAGACATCTGAGGATTTCTCCCATCAATCTCAAAATAAATTTTGATATGTAAACTTTTCAATCTAAGGCACAGCCAATTGTTAGTGTACATGTTACCCATAGGTAATGCCATATCTACTTGCATAGTAGGTGAGTAGACACCAGGGGCAATACACTCAGGTAACTGCTTACATGTCACTGGTTTTGATAGCTAATAACTGAGTACAGTAGTGGGTATATATGGTATGTGTTGTGTGGTTGGCCAGGTAGAAGTTATACACTGTGCGATTTTCTGTGCACGAGTTTATTTATAATGGTGGTTCGTGTTGTTAAAAACACAGGCACAAACCTGTCCAGAAAACTGACATATTTTACAGTTTCGTGTAATACGTCTGTCTTTTCTACATGTGATTAGCTACACTATATCATGTGTTCTACTTCACAGTTTGAGTTCTTCGTCAAATGGCAGAACAGGTGAAACTGGCTGATGGCTGGAACACACAAAGATGGCCGACTTGGCCACTCCATGTGCCGTATAGCATACAGTAACGAAGCAGTGATCACATCTACGTTAAACATATATTCCATCACATTTACGAAGCAATTATCTCTGAATCAAACGATGATCAGGTATATAGTTGGTCCTTAAGTATGACTTTAATTTCAGTCATTAAGAATGAACAGCTTCCCTTCCGTCTTATTGTCGCCATTCTTTGAAGTACAAAGCATATTAATACAAACATTAGCCCATTCCTTTCGGAATACACCTTAACGGGTAAGAAATTTATTAAATATGTTATTTTTGTTATTTCTAAATGAAAGTATATGTTGTGATCACTCATTTGAACCGTCTCGACGAGACGGTTCAAATGGTGGTCGCGACATAATGTATACTTCTAAGCGCTCTGAAGGAAACTATTTAGGATTTTCATAATGGTGTATCCTCAGCATGAAAAGGGTAAATAGCAGCAATCCGACGTAACTAAATGTTACCTTGGAAGTATTGGTTTGAAAATAGATGACTCGTCTCTGTCGGGCTCCACTCTTGAATTCTCATTGCAACGCCAGCCTGTAGATATATCATATATATATAACGATACTGGGCAGGGGCGGATCCAGCATTTGATGAACGGGGGTTGTCTAGTTGCGAAGGTAAGTCTTGCAATCTACTCCCGTACCGTCCGTAGCTAGCTACGGACGGTACGGGAGTAATTGCAAGAGTTACCGTTCGCAACTAGGGGGTTGTCCTATTTTCGAGCTCTTCGAAATGCACTTTCCTGTGTTTTACAGCATTTAAATTCAGACTCCGACTGGTGGTAAACTGTGATATATGTAAACTCCGTGGCTGAACGGGGGGGTCGGAGGGGTGCAAACCCGGACCTCCCACCCCCCCTCCCCTCTAGATCCGCCCCTGCTGGGTTATCCGTATAATATGTTATATGGATTCCTTTCAGTTATGAAACTTCACAGAAAGCGGCAACTGTGGGGCACCGCAATTGTCTTCCTGAACCGGACGGGGTTCCTTGTTAGATGTACATTATCACGACACGGAGAGGTATACTTTCGTAAGTAAAATTGATTTAATGAGATTATCAGGAATGTATCATTGTTGTTCGATTGTTAATATATATTTAAGTACTTTTTTCCTCAAACAGTTGGGTTCTTCCAGTGTTATCCTGCTCCATGCTGGTCGTTGATCACGACTGACGTGTCGACATTATAGGAATGAATGGCCTTTTTGTGGAATTTATCGGGGTATAAACTTGGAAAAGTCGCGGGAATACTGGACGAAGGCCGGAAGGTTCCGGCCTCGTCCAGTATTCCCGCGACTTTTCCAAGTTTATATCCCCGATAAATTCCACAAAAAGGCCATTCATTCCTTATAATTCCAGCATTTGAAATAAATTCATCAAGAAAATGTGTTTATTTTCCGTTTTCTTAAGAATTATTTTAACTGCGTCTCACGGTTACGGAAAGTAGTTCGGCATGGGAGTTTACTGGGATATAAATTTTGGACAGAGACTTGCTACGGGCCAATCAAATGTTAGGGAATTGTGTAAATATTTTTGTGCTGGAATTATTGCCCAATATTAGACTACCGTTGGTAGTAAGTATAAATATTCTCTTCAGCTTATATTTAAGGGTGGGAATTGGCTCGAACACCTTCCATATCCGGAGTAAGTGTATCTATTGTACATTGACTTTATTGGCACTGAAATTAAAAGGCGTCTGTGCCGTGAACTATGATAACACTGCACTGTTGGTGACACAAAAGAACGATTGCAATAAAACCGCACTTGTAATTATATGTTTTCTAGTAGTCGTGCTCGGTGATTATGAAGTCTTGACGGCAGGGCTTACCGTAGTTGCGAACCGTAACTCTTGCAATCTACTCCCGTACCGCTACAGGCGGTACGGGAGTAGATTGCAAGAGTTACTGTACGCATCTAGTCTTACCGTAGCTATAACAACACACGACGATGACAACGATCAGTAGGATGACCAGAACAGCACCGACAGCAATGGCAGCGATTGTCCCTATACTTGTGGAGTCTTCACTGGAGGCGCCCGTATCCGCTGAAATATCCAGTGAATAAAACTATCACAGTAGTATGATACATTACTCTCTTATCCAGTAAATAAGAAGCTACGTGCAGTATTGACAAAGTGAAATTGATTTTTAAATTGCTACGGATACGCATCTCTTAGTCGAGACTGGGATAAATAATTTCCTCACATTACATTAGAACTGCATGTACAAATTGTTATATTGAGTTGTAGTATTGTCTCCTTGACAATCAAGTCGTGGATGTCTGAAGTAAGAGCAAGATGTTCTCTCTAATACTATGTAATATGGTGTGTGGCTTCAGCCGCTGTGAGAGCTATATATACATACAGGATATATTACATGGTATGGAATGGCTACATGTCTAAGCAAATACAATATGTTACACAAATGTCCGAAATACATACGGGTAGACGTTTCCAACCGAACAGTAAAATACAGTCGCTCGGTTGAACGGCCCATAGAGTTTTCTCCCTCGCAACTGTAATTCCCATATCCCATGGAGATGTCAATCGGGTACGCCTTCGTATCCGACTCTTGCATGATGTCGTCATCACTGTCGTAGAAGTAGTACGTGTCTATTTCTGGGTTGGCCGACATCGAACACTCGATTGTTATCGGGTTTTCGTCCAGGTTTCCGTAATAGTTGACGGTGTTGCTGCCACCTGGTAGCGAATATTCTGGCAGAACTGTTGGCACACAAACAAGACGTCACATTAAGTATGATGATACACCACCGCCCGCGTTAATCTTGCCCAAATTTCAACTTTTCTGACCATCTAATGGCAATATCAACTCGCATTCAAGTGATTTGATGGGCTGTACGTGAGATTTAGCACAGATGAGCCGCAGCCAGTCAATTTCATTGCTTTATAGCACTATAGTCATTCACTAGTATTTTATAATACAGAAAATGAAAACGAAATCATTGACTAGATCAGCACAGGCGGTGCTGTTGGACATGTTTGCAGACGTGTGGCTTTCTAAGCACTGTCATTTGTATATGGCATGATTACTACAGCTCATACTTAAACTAAAGTAAAGTAAGGTGTTGTTCATTATACTGTCATCCCTATTGAAAGGGCCAGCCAGTATTTACTTACGAGACACTATAATCTCTGTATATTCGTACTTCCCAATGCCTTCATATAGGCCAGGCATCCGGCAGGCAGGCAAGTCGTACCATTTATTGAACTAGCTGGCGGCTCATCAGCCGGCCATATCATCCCAAGCTGGTGGGGTGGGGGGGGGGGGGGGGTGGGGTCGTCGAACCGTCGACCTTCCAGTTGCAAGGTGAATACTACATATATTAGTATATTATTGGTGTTAATGGCACCAATGTAGTATTCTAGTAGGATATATTACCCACCGTTATATTCGTAAATTATCTTTCAGTATTATTACAATGATACTAATTTATATATTTATATAATTTATCATAGTACAGTACCAATTAGAGAACAAAATACTAAAAGGAGACACATGAACCCAAGTACTGGTGTAGCAAGGTGTATGATCACGTGGTACTAACAACAACAACAAGTACCGATTCAAAGTACGTATTATTTGATAGTGTCCTTATTACGTAACGGCTTTTGATGAAATATGGCGCATAAAACGCGTCTTGTTAAGCTGCATTTGGTGATCTCTGTATTTTCGCCCAAACTTTTGTCGTTTTTGCGAAGAATCGATTTCCGTGTCTCCGTCATTCAAACTACATAGACCACCAAATGCAGCTCATGACGACGCGTTTGCTGCGCCATATTTCATCAAAATTCATTGCATATTAAGGAAAATATCAAATAAACTTACTTTGTGTGGGCGACATTGTTGTTGTTGTAACCACGTGATCATGCGCCTTGGTAGCTGGTGTGAAATAAATAACTATAGTAGTAATACATACACAGCACGTCTATGACAATTGCTCCACTACTCATGGTTCCATTGGCATTGGTGGCTTCACATACATAGGTGCCATGGTTGACCTGGTGAATATTAACCAGCTCAAATGTGGCCGTACTTCTGAAGCGCACGCCATTCCAGAACCACCAGTAACTGGTCGCCACGTCCGCTGGTGTTGTCGTACACGTGAAGTTTACTGTCTTTCCCTTAATCACGTTACTTGGCGAGTACGTCGCGGTAACGTTGGCTATGGCTGAAACAGACATAGCTATTATGTCATATGACTTAGAAATGTACATTTTATTCAAAGTTGGCGTTTAAAGTTTTTAAATTCTTCAACATGCAAGTTATATACCTACAACCAAATCATCGATTGACTTCAGACTTAATAGACTGTATTGTCATCATCCATATACGCAATACTAAGCCATACGTGCCACTCACAGTATACACTGTTAAAGTCAAATAACTATGGAATTTGCATTTCAGTTGTACACATTTGCGTTTCTTTCTAAATACCCAAACTCTCTGACACCACAAACCATGCGCCGTTGTATACAGCAGTGCACAATCAATCAAACATTGGACTGTCAACACACCACTGAATTATTAAATGCATAATCGGCATCAACATGTAGGCGATGACCATCAGTAGCCTATTTCACCAACGTTGCAAAGTATACTTATCTAACAAAGTATACTTTGAGGGAGAAATTTTCAATCTAATGATATATTTATTAATTTTTATTATACTGAATTTATTCCATTATCACAGCCAAAATGGCTGTGATAATGTAATAAATTCAGTATAATAATTCTGCATAGTTGTAATCATCAAATATATGCAGTCGTTAGTTCTATATGAAATAATGCATTTCAGGAAAAATAAATGATTACTCCCTCAAAGTATACTTTGTTAGAAAAGTATACTTTGCAATTTTGATGAAATCGGCTACTGGTCTTTGATATACTCGTCATGCCGTTCTAAAAATGTATCCGCTTGCTTTGGCTGTCCGTTTGTACAATTTCTGTCATTGCATTAAGTGCGACTCTTAAAGTTAAATATGTAAACAATTTACTCACGAATATGATCCAGCTGCACGTTAAAGTACAGTGACTGGGCCGACTTGTTAATAGAATTTTCCGCCTCACATCGGTAGATTCCGTAACCCATATAACTGTTCACCGTGTACGTGTTGTTTGCAGTCGCTTGAATGAGGACATCGCTGCTGTTGTAGAAATAGTACGTGTCTATTCGTGGGTTGGCCGACATTATACATTCGATAGTGATGTGACCTGTGGTGAGATTTCCGTAAACGTTGACGGTGTCGCCGCCATCGGGTAGCGAATATTCCGGAGCATCTGTTGGCGAGAAAACGGATGACACACTAACAGTTTATAGAATGCGACATAACCATGCATTATGTGTATCTAGCAATGTGTTGCATTCTACTGGTTGATCAGCAAATATGAAATACGTTTACAAAAATTACAATTGTTTCCCCGCATGTAGCGGAATTATATGCCGCATGTACTCCGAAAATTGTGTCAACTTTTGACTTTATTTGAAAATATTGTAAATTTTGTAAACATATTTAATGAAATTACGCAGATGTCCGAAGGTACAAAATCACATGGCGTGTCTCATATAGGAAAGGGTTGTTGATGTATACGTTTGTGTAAGTACAGTACGACGTAACTTTCCCAATATGGAATGGCGTAATTATAAGACACATTAGCCGTAATATTGCCCTATTAGACAATTTGTCGCTGCTAGATATGAGACACGCACGTGTAGGGTGGGACAAGGAAATCTCATATGGGCCTGGCTTATGGATATCCTTGTCTCGGGACACCCAGTGGGCGAGAATAAGAGTGTCCATCATATGCACTGGTGTGGGATATTCCACCCGAGTGTCCGAATATGTTGTCAGAAAGGAGGCTTTGCCGAGTTTCTGACGACATATTCTGATCACGAGGGCAGAATATCCTTGTCCCACACCAGTCCATATGATGGATACATTATAGAATATATTTGTAAATCTTAAAATATTTATCCGACCCAGAATAAAAATTTATGCGATATGTGACACGTCCAATGTCTTCGCCATGTCAACACATGGGTTAGAAATGGGTTAAAATAAAGTTTTCACCCACGAATTGGTCGCTAATGCCAGTTCAGCGGATCGTTTAAAAATTATTTTCAAATTAATGTTCGATGCCATCGCTATACAACTCTGGCAACGCTAAAATGGACGTCACGCATTGCTGACGTCATCAAAATTAAAACGACGTAATGACGCTATGACCGATAAAATCAAAGTACTGAAAGTATTAAAATATGTTATCTCCACAAAAACTGATCACTAGAGACTGAAAGTTGCATATGTTCTCAATCATCATCCAGAGGCAAATTTACTGTGATGGTGCGTGCAAACTCATTCCCATCCATGTTTTCTCTAGAATAAATTACTGTTTGAAACTCCCAGAAAAAAAGTGTACGAAACTGGCGGCTAACTGGCCACTGCTACATAACTGTGATAATTAAAGATAGTACCTGCTGTATGCATAGCACGAAATGTCCTGATTCGTATTTTCCAGAATTTAACTGATAAACTGAGCCCAAAAAACTGTGAACAATATAGAGAATAGTATATGTAGAGTATAGATACAAAGCAAGACAGACCAAAACGCCATAGAATAAGTTGGCACAGGGCACTATTGTCTTGGTCGTACTTGCAATTTAGGTGTAGCACGACAATATGCCGGCCCCCATAGAAACTTGCGTGACATAATATGCTATTTCAAGGGAGATAACATATAAAAAAGCACACACACACAAACAACCATAGAAAACAATAAAACAGCAACCATATTCATTATTTGATGGCGTATTTGTCAGATACATTAACCGTAATGTTGCCCTATTAGAAAAGTTATCGTTGCTAGATTCGAGACAAGCACGTGTAGGGTGAGACAAGGAAATCTAACATGGGCCTGACTTACGGATATCCTTGTCTCGGGACACCTGGTAGGCGAGAAACAATTCACATAGTGGAACGGAGTTATTGGAAGAAGGGTCCTCATGGAGGAATTTATTCATTGATGTCTTCAATTGTTTTCGACATTATCGCTGGCACATCTATTAAGATGCACACATAATCAGATACTTACACCACAAGTCAGTGGAATAATGGTTTTAATTCTATGAGAGAGTTAGCCCCCTTATTTCACGGTCCATGTCAATGTTCACAACACAGTCGGTGGCATAATTACAACAATATAACAAATACTCCGTAACTTACACGACACGTTGAAAATCAGTTCCTCACTAGCCATAATTTCGTTATTGTATGTGGCTTCACATACGTAGTTGCCATCATTGGTTGGCTGCACGTTCGCGATCTCAAATGTTGCCCAGCTGTTGATGAGACTACCCGACCGCAACCATCGGTAGCTGTTAGCGATGTTGGCTGGTGTAGTGGTACACGTGAACGTTACCGTCTGTCCTTTAACGACTTGTGTGGGCGAGTATGTCGCAGTTACTAATGTAATCGCTGAAATATAAATAAGCCCTTAGTTCAGTGATAGAAATTTATCAGTTATAGGTGGAAATGCAATTACATACTATATTTTGAATTTCATTTCACGGGAACCGCATACAGTAAGTAAAAATTTAAAGTCGATACGATTACGGTTTATTATGATATTAAAATTTGTTTTGTATTCCTTCTATGATTTTAAATACCAATGGGTCTGTCTGTTTGCAACATCAAAGAAATAGCGAAAATAAATGCACGACGATCATGAAGATCTTTATTTGTTTAATCAATTACATAGGTCACGTTTCTGATTTATATATATATATGCAGATTGACAAATAAAAGATCTTCATGATCGTCGTGCATTTAGTTTCGCTATTTCTCAGACTATACTTACTGTTTGCTTCTGCTTGTACACTGAAGTACAGTGAAGTGGAGTTGCCGACATCATTCTCCGCCACACACCGGTAAATTCCGTAACCGACGGAGCTGTTAATCGTGTGCATGTTACTTGATGACGACTGGATAAGTGCGTCGTTACTGTCGTAGAAATAGTATGTGTTTACTGGTGGGTTGGCCGTCATCGTACAGTTCATAGTGATCGGATCAGTGCCGAGATTTCCATTGTAGCGTGTGGTATTACCGCCATCTTTTAGCGAATACTCTGGACGATCTGTTGAAGGAAATAATACATGAACAAGAAATCAGCAAACCTTTCGAATCAAATTGAAAACATGATTGCGTTGTCGAATAATCAGTTATGTAGTAAGCAGTATTGGACAATGTCCTACTAACAAAATACAGTCAATCGGCGCCAAAAGTATTGAAATACGCTTCTTCAATGGATCCAAAACACTTTGCCCAGGAGCTATTTGTCGGTGACGGCCATGGTATTGCCAAAGGCATGAATCAGAAGCTAAAGTTGAATAAACCATAATGTATGCATTTATTCAAATTTCCAAACAGAAATAGGGAAATGCATGTCTTTTATGGCCAAAAAAAATGTTATTATAGCAATTAATGATATTGATTGCTTGCATACAGTGAGAAAAAAATCAAATGTTGTTGTTCTTATTTTCTATAAAGTCCGATACCACTACGAAATTCTATTATAATTATTCATGGTTCCCAATCGGAACTTCAGGAGACTTGTGACAAGTGTCAAACTCGGACTTTATTTCTATCATATTCATTCCTTGTACGTGCACATCGCTTTTAATTTGATACTACATTTGTACATATATAAAGAAAGTAATAACTCTTAAGTTACAGGTTTCATGACTTATTTATTTCTTATTAACGCAAACCTTAAACCCTACCTGTCTCTTTAGAATCTTCAGGAATATTAAGTATTATTCCGGAAGTATACACATGAAGAGTCTAACGAAACCGGTAGAGTTTAAGGTTTACTTTAATAAGCATTAAATAGTCATGCAACCTGTAACTTAGAGTTATTACTTTCTTTATATATTATACTTGCACTTAGACATTCTACAATTTTAATATACATTTGTGTATACATATATAAAGAAAGTAATAACTGTAAGTTATATGTTTCATTACTAATTAACGTAAATCTTAAACCATACCGGTTTCGCTAGACCTTGACATTGGGCTCCTGTGCAGCATGGGTAGGCTATGCAATGAAAACATGGATGGTGGTCAATGCGTATATGAAGTTTCAAATTGATATCGCAAGCGGTCACAGAGATATAGCAATTTCAAACAAGTTTAATATAAGCTTTAACAAACAAAATACTTAAGTTATTTGACCTTGACCTTGGGGTCCTGGGCAGCATGGGTAAGAGACAAAGACCACCAAATGGAGCTTAACAAGACGCGTTTGATGCGCCATATTTCATCAAAATACGTTACGTAATAAGGACAATATAAAATAATACGTACTTTGAATCAGTTGTTGTTGTTAGTACCACGTGATCATACACCTTGTTTCATGTGGATAAGCAAAATTGTTCTTATTTCTGCGACACCAACATATACGTCATCATGCTATTTTTGTTGTTACATGTAAGTAATTCGTTGAGGTTTCGCAATTTTGACGTTTTTTTCAAGAGAAGATAAATCAGGGGGCCGTTTCACTAACCTCCATACGACTAAAATGTTCGAAAGCATAAAATTATGATAGTCTGTAAATTGCACATTAACAATGTCTTCTTGTAAACAATTATTGCACTTACCTTTATTGAGCATAGACTGCATATATATGCAGCCGCATACATATGCAGCCTATGCTCAATAAATGTAAATCCATCAATTGAAATTTACAGACGATCCTAAATTTGTACTAACATTTTAGTCTTACGAAGTTTAGTGAAACGGGCCTCAGGTGAATATCTGGTGTGAATTGAAGCAGCATAGTCGTATCTATCGGCGCTTCATATTGCTGTGTCATGTACTTAATAACTGGTAGCCATATGCAGAATAGTTCCATGAGTTACTGTTGCTCTAACGGATATGTGACTGGAGAATGGAGCTTATGGCTTTTGTGATCAGTATCCGCACAATTTTTTGATTAGGGTAAAGTCTGGTAACACATCCCATAAGCCCAACTTCTCCAGTCAAAGCCACATATGATATATCTGTTACCTGCTCGCATACTACCAGCGTGTGTGTACGCGGCATTAATACGTGTTATGCAACCGCTGTATGTACAGTTGAACGTGGGATAGTCAGCTGTTTGTGTAGATGATACTCACAATGTACATCCAGACTAATTGTTCCGTTGACCGTCGTTCCATATGTATCTGTAGCTTTACACATATACGTGCCATCATTGGAACTCTGGACGTTTTGTACTTCAAACGTCTCAGTACTTCCAACGATCTCTGCATTATGGAACCAGCTATAACTGGTCGCGACATCGGCTGGTTCCGTTGTACAAGCAAATGTTACAGTCTCTCCTTTCCTTACTGGGATTGGTGTGTAGCTTGCCGTTGCTGATATAATCTCTGAAGATAAATGTAGAAAGATAAATTCCGAGACTATGCTCTGGGATCACTGCCTGTATCCATATTCCATAATCAGCAATATATATTCCGTAAATGATATCACAAATGTTATTAATGGGTCCGTCTAATGACCCCAAGACACCACAAGACACACATGTGGCATAATCTGTAATCAATTACATGGTATGGGTGTCACATGGTGTTATAATGTTTTTATTTTGTTAATTGATTCGCCCGTACACTGCACATATAACTACAATTTCAAGTGATTTGAAATATTGATATGCTAATACAATCAATTCTAGAAACATAATATGTTGCTTTGAACAACAGGTTGAAGTAACTGACCGAGGTCTATAAATACATTAAATATGCCTAAAAGCATAAATAAATGAAAAATAAATAAGCTAAACAATTATTTGTTTTACTCCCTATATATATACATATATGTCTATATATAGGGAGTAAAAAAAAAATTGTTTAGCTTATTTTATTTTATCACACCCTTGTCTTTGTTATGTTTTGAATATATATATATATATATATTTTATTAATGAGCATGCTGGATGTGGTGTATTAATACACAAACAAGCAATTTTAATATTTATTGTTTGCCTTAGTTTCTCGACCAATGAAAGAATAGCATTATGTCTCAATTAATCACATGCGACTCTTTCTCCAATATCCACTAAATTTATTAATTAAATTTTCCAATATGTAGACAGTTATATTTAGATCCAGACGTCACGGCTTGTTGTCAGAAATGCACATAGTATGCATCATGTTGTGACGTATACATGTGTGCTGCGGTGTCAAACGGCCAATAAGGTAGTAGTATCCCAAGTCGAAAGCGCGAATGTGTGAGACTTGCATTGAAGCAAACATGTGTAGACGAAGAAGGCGGGGCAATCAGTAAGTAAGTTATAATGTTTAATAAACTAATTTCTTGCTCGCTACTGCTCACTCGAAATTAATTTATTTAAAAATTCAATATATGAACCATAACCATCATAGGCGGCGGAACGGGAAAATTATTGGGGGTGGGGTGGGGGGACGCCATTTCCTGCATTCTCATGTCCCAGTCTTGAGGACCCAAAGGGCCTGGATGTTGCTAGGGGGTCCGGGGGCAGGCTCCCCGAATTTTTTTGAAATCAAAGGAGTGAAACGCCATTTCCTGCATCCTCAGGGCCCAGTCTTCAGGATTTCTTTTTGAAATCGAAGAGGAGTGAAACACCATTTCCTGCATTCTCAGCAAGTTTGAGGATGATAATATGTGCTTTATTACATTATTATTGTGGGGGGGGGGCAAAATCCCCCCCCCCCCCACCCCCCCCCCCCCACTTCCGCCGCCCCTGACAGTTACATACAGCAACATTAAGCAATTATAACCCATATTGAAGGTTGTGTTGGCAATCACACAAGCTGGCAAAGCATTAAATTGGTTAGCTAACAAGGCCACAATAGACAAGGAATATTTGCATATAGCCAGACAAAATGGACCACATATCATAATATTGACTATTTATTGGTGTTTTCAGGCTCAGAAGGTTGCAACTTAAGTCTATAGAGCCGGTATCGCATTTTCAAAGTACTCCCCATGATAAAAGTACTCCCCTCGATACACAGACGGGAGTACTTTGAAAATGGCTAGTCGGCCCATTTTCAAAGTACTCCCCCCCCCCCCCCCCCCCCCACCCCCCCCCCCCCCCCCCCCCCCCCCCCCCCCCCGATACACTGACGGGAGTACTTTGAAAATGGCTAGTCGGCCCATTTTCAAAGTACTCCCCTAAAGTTTCGATCAGTCTACGCAGTTTGTATACGCGTTCAGTACATAGGATCTGTGTCGACATTGTTGGGCATTAAGTGCAGCTTTCTTCATATGTCTTGATATATTCTGAGGGGGGAGTCGTTTGGAAATGGGTATACACGGCCATTTTCAAAGAACTCCCCTAAACAAAAAGAACGAGCATGACGATGTGACGCATTGAATCAGCCTACGCGTTTATGGTATAAGATAAGCATCTACAGCGTTGGTCATTGCTGTGCATACTTCCGCCGTGCATGTACTCATGTATGAGATACTGAGGGAGGGGGGTGGTTTGAAAATGGGTAAACACTGCCATTTTCAAAGTACTCCCCTAAACAAAATGAACGAGCATGACGATGTGGCGCATATAATCAGCCTACGCATTTATGGTATAAGATAAGCGTCTGCAGTGTTGGTCGATGTTGTGCATACTTCCGCCGTGCATGTACTCATGTATGAGATACTGAGGGGGAGTGGTTTGAAAATGGGTAAATACTGCCATTTTCAAAGTACTCCCCTAAACAAAAAGAACGAGCATGACGATGTGACGCATATAATCAGCCTACGCGTTTATGGTATAAAATAAGCGTCTACAGTGTTGGTCGATGTTGTGCATACTTCCGCCGTGCATGTACTCATGTATGAGATACTGAGGGGGGGGTGGTTTGAAAATGGGTAAACACTGCCATTTTCAAAGTACTCCCCTAAACAAAATGAACGAGCATGACGATGTGACGCATATAATCAGCCTAGTACGCGCTTATGGTATAAGATAAGCGTCTACAGCGTTGGTCATGGTTGTGCATACTTCCATCGTACATGCGCTCATGTATGAGATACTGAGGGGGAGTGGTTTGAAAATGGGTATACATTGCCATTTTCAAAGTACTCCCCCACGCGTTTATGGTATGAGATGAGCGTCAACAGCATTGGTCATTTTGTTCATAGTGCCATCGTACAAGTACTCGGTATCCGGACAAAACAACCTACTTGTAATTTTTCACGGGGTGGGGGGGGGGGGTGGGGGGGGGGGGGGGGTTGCAAATGTCCACCTGTGCATTTTTGGACTGGGGCAGATGTCCTAGAGGGCAAATGTCCGTGTCCCTTGAAAATGTAATATACCATTTTCAAAATACTCCCAAAAACAACAACTGTTTGCATATCTAAACAAAAAGAATGTGCATGTCGATATAACGACTAGAAACGCGACTGGTCGAAAATGCAATATACCCTCGTTTGTCAAATAATAATTTCTAAATCCTTATTGTCATCTTCCAATATTGGACATGTAATGTAAATGTAGGTTAATTGGCGACCCCATTCACACATTTGCCACACTCTGTTCCTTGACAGTGGCCGCGGTAATTCGCACCTTGACGAACTATACCTGTAGACGAGTCAATATAGGGTTTTACCCCAAAAAAATTGCAACAAAGTGTTTTTTAACTGTTTTCAGTTCAATGAGTGGTGGATGACAACATATCAAAAGTTCACCAAAATTATCGCATGGGAAAGTCCCGAAGCTAGGTCAAATCCAAGATGGCCGACAATAAAACATAAAATGGCATATAACATCCGAATAATCAACCTTAGACATATTATATGTAATGCGAGTGAATAGGAAAATGACTGACGATCCTAAAAAACGATGTTTTGTTGCTCTACGACTTACCATTTGCAATCGGCGGCCATCTTGGATGTGTGCACGTGCAAACACCAATATTTTCCAAAAGACAATAATGCACCATACATTGAATGCTGTATAAGCATAAACAATACACATTGACTGACATATTTCAGAACGAAACTTATTTGAAACCTGGCTGTGGCATTTAGATGCCAATTAACGGAGAATTACATATGTGATACATAGGAAATGATCACAGATACAGTACAACCTACGGCTACTTCGCCAACTTAAAGTAAATGAAACACAAAGTAGAGTACACAATGATTGACCTAAGCGTATAGAGTTATGATAAATGCAATGTACTGACATATGTACATTGGTGCTGATGTTTAACTCATAACGTCCGACTAATAACAGCGGTATGTACTGATGTGACACCAGTAGCGGCACGAGATCAATAGAGGCACACAGTTTAAATTCAGTAACGGTAACATGTGACGTTCCTCAAGTACCTGATAAATGTAAATCAACACAATTATGTTCATCCTTCCTCTTCATAAATTATACAGTAATACCATTTATCAGAATAATGTCACACATGTACGTTAATTTGAACATTGTGCCACTACTGGACCCGCCCTGCTAATGGTATCGAGTCAGCATGTCAGACATATGGCATCACACAGGCGTTTTATAACGAAATGTTAGTCTTGTCTGCATTCATTATCATCATCATTGTCCAACAATGGTCCACTGGCCATGTTGTCACAAGTGTTCGCCTGACAGTGACCACACGCACGAGAACAATTCAGTCCACACTTCTTACAGCTGCATCGAAAGGTGCCACAGCCAGTTGTGCAGCTACAGGGAATAACCTTCAGTAGACTCTCTGGAGCTGCGTTTTTCTGCATCATCACTGGAATCAATCTCGCCTTGTCATCGTGAAGCCTCCATCCCCAGGCAATAGGGTCCATCTCATCACTGTTTCCCATCCATGTCATAACCTGAAGATATGTACGTCTCGAGTGTAAGTGGGTCGCAGAGACCGTTGGTGGAAGACGTTCTGGTGTCACAAATGTATTAGCCGTTGCCACTTTGCGGCTCAACATGCTGTATCTGATAGAGGCAATCGAGTCAGATTGTTTTCCATTGAACAGTGTAATCATTGCCTTCGACCAACTTGCCTCAATCACTGTCGTGTCGTTTCCTGGCGTAGTAAATATACGTGAACACGTCTGGATAACGTCTTGACCCTTGATAAGCTTCTGGAAAACAGTTTTCTTTCCAATTCCGAAAATCCTCGACGTGCTGTCACATCCGGTGAAGGCGTGAATGAACAACAGAGTGGGTGTTTCTTCACCTAGTATTTGTTTCATTTTCTTAATATTGTATACTGTCTTTGACTTGGATTGGCGGTCTGAGCGGAAGTATAGGGCTTCACCTGTGGAGGGTGTGTGGTGCAATAGGAGTACCAGCAAGTCAGTGTCTTCACCGATTATTGTTGGCGACATCGTGGTAGATGTTGTGACACCTGTCTGGACAATATAAACATCAGCATCTCCCTCTGCATGGGTAACGCAACATCCTCTTTGTTGTAAGTGCTCGGAAATGAGGTTGACGACGGCTTGCTTATTTTTCTCGTTTGAAAGGAACTCCTCCTTTTTACCAGTGACTTGTGTAGTGTCTGTCATGTTAACGGTTCTCTGATGCTGATTTCGACTACGTCGCTGGTGGGCATTGTCCTTGACGGATGGACCACCGTCATAGCCATCAAACACAACCGTCGGGTTTCCGTGGTGATGAACAGCAAACAATGCATATGAATCGGCAATCAAATTGTATGTGCTACCTTCACTCCATTTTAGACAGTGTAGCAGGGAACCTCCATCCAGAACATAATGCTCTGTGTCAGGGATTGTCTCTGTTATAGCATCATTCGACTGGTAATTCACATGGCTTCTGATCGCGTCTGCTAGCTGCGGCTTGTCGGCTTTACGGAGTAGGTCTTTCGTCTTGAACAAAGAAGGCGGATAGGGACAAAATTAAAAAAATAAACAATAAAGACTGGTTTTGAGTGTACAATTTATTACTTTTATTGATCAATTCGGGGTTTTATTGTGTTTAGTGAGGAATATAATTCGCAATCGGTAGGCGCTTGCAAAATGTGTCTTCATTGGACGCGAGGCGCCGGAGGGGAATCGCAATTCCTGTATGTCTGACGGCCTTGGCAGGTCATATAATATATATGACCAGGCAAGCTAGCCAATCAAAAGCCAAGAAACTTATCTGCGGTATGAAAAATATGTATAGTGTATCATGCACACACACTGTTCAGTGTTTCAATTGTATTTTGTGGGAGAAAATGATGCAAAACTACATTTTTGTGGAAAACTTTGAAGTTGGCGGCCATTTTGAAATGCAGTATAGCATAAAAATAGTATATTTATTATTTAATATAATATACCATGTGTGTATGATGGTAGCCAATGGAATCAAGTAATATTGCTGCTGTCTGACCGTATTATTGGATGTATGACCAAATTATTAGCAAATATTGGCAAGCAATGGCGGCCATTTTGAAATCCAATTTTAACAACGTTCCCGTGCGAGAATTTTGGTGAACTTTTGATATGTTATTCTACACATCATCAGTTATAACAAACAGCAAAAAAAGCTTTTGTTGCAATTTTGTTGGGGTCGACCTACTTTAAGGATTATATTGATCCGTCTACTGATGATTAGCCATGCCAAGTAGTTACAACGGATTTGTAGCAAAACAGGAGTTACGATAGTTTCCACCAGTAAAACCTCCTTCCGCGTTTTGCCTCCAACCGACACACACTAGCGCGATAGTCATTTAGTTTCCGTTCATAAGTTAAGCCTCGTTTCATATGCTGGGCTTATACAGCCATATACATAATTATACACCCCACTCGTTATCATTTTGAAAAGGGGAAATGATGATGACACTGTAAATGCGTAGATTATTCAAAAGTCTAAAATCATTTCATAAACACACAGCTTAGTATATTTTTGGGGAGTACTTTGAAAATGGGCCGACTAGCCATTTTCAAAGTACTCCCGTCAGTGTATCGAGGGGAGTACTTTGATTATACATTCGTGTACATGCTGGTCTGGGTCTACACTGGTTATACACCATGTATGGTTCATTTATCCACTGCTCGTTCTGTCGTCCTGTCGTGTCACGTTTTTTCTCCAATAAACCTGTATGTTGTTCCGTTTAAAGAAGTAACAAACGGCGTATATCCTGATTAGAATATACATTCGTGTATATCCTGATCTTGGTATACACGGGTTGTAAATCTTGTGTTCATTGCACACTACTTGTACTGTCACGTCACGTCATACTTTGATAAAACAAGACTGATATTTTGTTTTAAGAAGTAACAAACAGCGTATACCCTGATCAGATCATGCATTCTACTTTGGTATAAATTATTTGTAAACGACGAATGGTTCATACATTTACTAGATGCTGTCATGCCACGTCATACTTTAATAAACTAGACTGGTGTTTTGTATTGAGAACTAACACACAGAGTGTGCCCAGATCTTATTACCCATCTGTGGCTAAGCTTGTCTGGGCCCATACTGGTTTGTGAAGCATGTAGGGCCGTTTTTTGATAGTTTCGAGATGAACGTGAGTGAATTTTGTTCCCAATACTGTGATACAATTGTGCTAAATCAAATGAAATGTATCGTTTTTACTCAGTGACACATGTGAGCGTTTTTTACGCCAGTATTATTATAGCAATACAGAAAGCATTATACTTCTGAATTAATGCATGAGCGACCAGGGTGGCCTCTGGTCTGCTCGACACATGATCTGATCGGGTTCGAGTCTAATCTGGTCGTTAACTGACTTATATTCAACACGGATTACTTAGCAGTTTGTATTGGAGATGAGAGTGGCTCATTGAACTATCCATCCCGCCACATAAACATAATCACACGTTAGCAAAATGTATGTTACATGTGCGCTTTCATATCAGCTTGTTGCTGTTCTACTAGTCTCTGTGTTTCTTACTCGCTTTGTCTTCTGTCTATCAGTCAAACTTCTTTGTCGTCTGAATGTCACTATTATATGTGCATGCACTATATTGGGGGGACTTGAGAATATACATATTATCCGGTGCGGTTGGATGAGGTTGTCAATGTGGACACTTATGGCGGCCCTTCACCTAGCTGATGTAACTAAAAAGCCGAATGGGTAATGATATAACTTCCTGGCGGGCTGCCATAGGTAATTTTAATTGTAGGAAACGTCCGATATGCATTGCGTCTACAATATATTTAAATATTTTCAATATATTATTGAATGTTTTAACGGATATAGGTAACTGTTTGACTAAACTAGCTAATTGTAGAGGCCCTAGATTATTACTCAATCTAAATATGTGTTTAACAATAGTATCTTTTATTTTGCTACGGATATCTGGTGATGTAGAAAGAAACCCAGGGCCTGAACATGAGACTGGATGTTTTTCAATTTTACATTTAAATATAAGAAGTATCCGTAATAAGGTGAGTTATATCGAGGACACTTTCACAGATTTTGATATTCTATGTTTTACAGAAACTCACTTAACGGGCGCTATAGAAACCAGCAGTTTACAACTTAATGGGTATAGCCTACCATTCCGAAAGGACAAGTCGCCACATTCTGGGGGAATATTAGTATATGTTGCAGACCATTTGAATGCAGAATTTGAATAGAATGCAGAATTTAGAAATATTTTGGGATGAAACTGTTTGGATTCAGGTTAAAACAAGCCGCAAGACATTTTTGATTGGCACGATTTACCGCCCCCCGTCATCCAATATAGAATTTTGTTTTGGGAACTGTTCAATCGCAATATAGAATTGGTATGTGATATAACAAATAATATCATTATTGTTGGCGATCTAAATGAAGATCAATTAAATGTACATAACCACAAATTAAAAGTGTTATGATTATGAATTCATTGAAAAACATAATTACATCCGCAACGCGTGAAACAGCTACTACTTCAACCTTGTTAGATCCAATTATTGTTAACCAAGAACAGAACATTCTCAAAAGCGATGTATTGGCTGTTTTGCCAAACATAAGCGATCATAAGGCTACATGTGTCATTATACCTGCTGATAGTTCACACAATACTTCATACAAACGAACTGTATGGCACTATAAAAGAGCAGACTTTACTAAACTTAACGAACTCATGCTTAACACTGATTGGACAATTTTAAATAATGGCAGTGTAGATGATGCATCTAATATATTTACATCTAAATTCAGTGAGCTAGTTAAGCAATGCATTCCATGCAGTCAAGTCACAGTACGGCCTAACGATAAACCATGGTATGATTCCGATATTCGCAAAATAAGCAAATTAAGAGACAAATTACGTAAGAAAGCAATACAATTTGGAAGGGTGGACGACTGGAATAAATACAAAACAACTCGGAACAAAGTTAATAATATGAAAAAACATGCAAGAGAAGCATTTTACAATGACATAGAGTTTGATTTAACAGAATCATTTTCAAATAACAAAAGGTACTTCTGGAAGCTAGTTCGACATTTTGTGAAAGATAGCAAATCAATTGGAACTAGTCCACCATTAAAAACGACTGACGGTAATAGTGAAATTGTCTGTTTTTCTGATGTTGAAAAAGCTAATTGTCTAAACAACTTCTTCGTTTCAATATCAACGGTTGACGATAGCAACTCTACTTTACCGCCGCTTGAATTAAAAACTAACCAAGTTCTTGATATGATTAATATAAACGAATCTGAGGTCAGAGATACTATAAAGTTTTTACAAACTAATAAAGCTTGTGGACACGATTTAGTTAGTCATAGAATGCTAAAAGGAACTATTACATCTGTCTCAAAACCTCTAGCGATCCTCTTCAATAGATCTGTCAATGAATGTCAGTTTCCGATGGCGTGGAAATTGGCAAATGTAATTCTTTTATTTAAAAAAGGGTGTCCGCAGACGCCTTCAAATTATCGACCTATATCGTTATTAAGCTGTCTAGGTAAGGTAATGGAGAGAATAATGTTTAAACATATATATAATCACTTGCACTCACAGAATTTGATTTACAATAGACAATCTGGTTTTATACCAGGCCATTCTACGGTATACCAACTTATAGACATTCACCATCAAATATGTCAGGCATTTGATGAAAGGCAATCTACATGTATAGTATTTTGTGATATTTCTAAGGCTTTCGATAGAGTATGGCATAGGGGATTACTATTTAAGTTACGGCAAAATGGATTAAATGGTTGTATCTTACACTGGATCGAAAACTACTTGTCGGATAGGAAACAGTCTGTATCAATACGGTCCACATCGTCAGATACCAAGTTAATAACTGCTGGCGTACCGCAAGGCTCGGTGCTCGGTCCTTTACTATTTCTAATATATGTCAACGATATAACTGACCATCTACTAAGTATTGTTCGATTATTTGCTGACGACAGTTCTCTATCATTTTCCACAACATATACTGATGACCTTGAAGGCATAATAAATTATGACCTGCTAACTATTGCTGACTGGGCTAAACAATGGTTGGTCAGTTTCAATCCTAACAAGACTGAAGCGATGCTTTTAACCCTAAGACTACTCGATCGACCTGTAAACCTAATCTTTCAAAACACGCCTATAACCTTTGTCGACGACCATAAACATCTCGGTTTAACGCTGAGCAATAACGGGAAATGGCATACACATATACAAAATATAATTAATTCGACTGCGAGAGTGTTGGGAATAATGCGAAACCTAAAATTTAAGATAAGCAGACAGTCTTTAAACCAAATATATATATGTTATATGAGACCTATACTCGAATATGCTTCGTCGGTCTGGGATGGATGTACAGAATATGAAAAAGATTCATTGGAAACAAATGCAGAATGAAGCTGCGAGAATAGTAACCGGTTTAACACGGTCAGTGTCACTTGATAATTTAAGGAAAGAAGTTGGATGGCAACTTTTATCTGTTCGACGTAGTATTCAAAAGCTTTCGATCATGTACAAAGCAACCAACAATCAAGTACCTAGTTATATCTCCAACCTGATTCCTCCCACTGTTAATAACGTATCTCGTTACAACCTTAGAAACCAATTTGATATAAATGTCCCGACTACTCGACTGGAAGTATACAAACAATCATTTATACCATCTGTGGTACAACTTTGGAATGAAACTGATCCTTCAATGAGAAATGTAGATAGTCTTAGACACTTTAAAACAGCATGCGCCAAACAATTATACACTCAATATGAAATACCACCATATTACTTAGTGGGAGACAGGTTTTCGTCAGTTATGCAGACAAGACTTCGTAATAAATGTAGCAGTCTCAATTCCGATCTTTGCAATAACCATATCAGAGAAACTCCCTACTGCGAGTGTAGCGAAATTGTAGAAGACGCGGAACATTACTTCTTTGAATGCAACAAATATCATGCACAGCGTCTCATTCTACGCCAGTCACTGCAACGTTTTCATAACCTGAACGCGCACATGCTTTTGAACGGCATACCTGAACAAAACAATGAAAACAATATTATTATCTTCAATTCTGTACAAAATTATATTAAAACTACAAAACGATTTGAATAACTTCGTTGATAGATGTATGTAACGTAATCCATATCCGATGTATTCCATTCGATTTGCCAGCATCATCCACAACCACCGGTTATTAATGATCACTGAAATTTATTGCAACTAGCACTAATACATTGATGGATTTGCTCATGGAGTATATGTACTTGGCGACAAAAACAACTTTTATTCTTTCTCCAAATCTCATATCTTACTATCCACCTCTTCTCTACCTTTCTGTCCGTTTCCTTTCCATACATTATGTAAACATATATTTATCGCTTGATTATTGGTTTGTATCCGTGTTTATATGCCAGTATACATGTATTCATGTATCGCCATTGCTGTTGAATTATTGTACTTTGTAACACTTAGGTGAGGGCTGTAACTAATGTTGAGAGAACTTGTAGCCCGAGCCTATTGTATTTATATGCAATAAACTATGTTTAAACTAGTACTTTGAAAATGGGCCGACTAGCCATTTTCAAACTACTCCCGTCTGTGTACCTGAGGGGAGTACTTTGAAAATGGGCCGACTAGCCATTTTCAGACTACTCCCGTCAGTGTATCGAGGTGAGTACTTTGAAAATGGGCCGACTAGCCATTTTCAAACTACTCCCGTCTGTGTACCTGAGGGGAGTACTTTGAAAATGGGGAGTACTTTGAAATTCCTACACCGGGAATACACCTGTATTTGCCAATTCAGCACTGAATTTATGTATTGATTTGATTAAAGTGCCCTTACGACACCAACATCATTTTCTAGGTCTGTTATTTTTAGTCACCACTTACAATATTAAACTACGTGTAGGACATAATAATACTTCCTACAGCAATTAGTTTCTACGAATCGGAGACAGCAGTGACCTATCTCCATATATATTGTAGGGCTTAGATTATATAGAAAGCTAGTGTTTTCAAACACAGAATGACAAAAGGGTAGTATTAAAGCAGCTTACAACAAGGCAGACATTAGCAGCAATCACATTATAATCATCATTGATGAATTGGTTGAACATTTATTTATATTACTAACTAGAAAATGTGTTCATAGAACATGGATGCCCCCACCTGCAGCCTTGATAGTAAAAGGGCATCATTATTACAAAGCTTGGGCTAATCCCAAGACAGTCGGGAGTACACATGTAGTGTGGAGAGAAATCGTAAGTCAGCATTGAATTACGAAGACATTATTTGGTGCGTTATTTGAAAAACTGTATCAATGCATATGCATGTTTAAGCTAATCTAGTGAAGGGTGAATGTTGCAGAGTTATAAAGTACTCAAAAACATTAAATGGAATTTTACATAAATCTTTAAAGCAAATCTCTACATAATTTGACCTTGAAAATGTGGGGACTATGGGTATTGTAAATATAGGGAGGACAATATTTTGTACACAGTTCAGCAAAATATGTATTACCTTCCAATTTACAAAGTACAAGTACAAACTACATGTACTTTACAATTAATGGAAAATGCAAATTTGGGCACAATTTGAACGATGAACTGTTGGAAAATGGCACAGGAAATTGCCTAGCCATCTAACGCAGTTGAATACTAGTGTTATGCAATAATAGTTGTGTAGTTATATTACAATGTACAGTATTTATCTATATTTTCAATTTCACTGTCATGATCATAGTTAAATTTGGCAAAAATGTGGGCTTTTCAAAAAGGCCAGAAAATAGGAAAAATAGGAACATTTGGTCAGAAAATAGGAAAAATAGGAATTGCTCAGAAAATAGGAAAAATAGGATACTTGACGGCCTGGAAACGGGATGGGCGAGGCTATGCCGAGCACATCCCGTTACCGTGCCGCGCCAGATATGTTTTCCCATTCACGGCACTAACCTACTATTCTATTTATTCCGTCAACACCTACAAATGGCTGTAAATGCAAAAATAGTATTCACTGGATATCAAAAATGTTTCATGACACCGTGTTTCACGGCACGTACGCACTGTGTTGACGGGATAAATAAAAAAGATGGCCAGTTTTACGCGGGTTACATTATGGAATATGGGCGTTTTATCAGCCAGCCGTCCAATAAACATAACTCAAAATATAAATTTGCTTACGGTCCGACGCTACATTGAAGAACAATGGTTGGGACTGGCCTATTTCGTTCACCGCCACACATCGGTAAGTTCCGTAACCCATGTCACTGTCAATCGTATACGTGTTAGTTTCCGACATCTTCACGATGTTGTCAGTACCGGTGAAATTATAGCTAAGTATGGCTGGGTTGGCTGACATCGTGCATGTGATATTGATCGGACTTGTGTCCAGATTTCCAAAATAATCGATGGTATCGCCATCACCTGGTAGCGAATATTCTGGATAATCTGGAATGAATGTTGGAGTTAATTAAAATATTGGCTCCGAACGGAAGACATCTTGAAAGACTTTCAGATTGTTTTCGAAAGAAATATAGGAGGCCTCAAATTATAGGTCACCATACCTACATAGATTCTCCTATATGTGGCGCACACTTAGTATAGGTCAACATGCCTGCATATATTCTCCTATATGTGTAGCACACTTATTATAGGTCACCATGGCTGCATAGATTCTCCTATATGTGGCGCACACTTATTATAGGTCAGCATGCCTGCATAGATTCTCCTATATGTGGTGCACACTTATTATAGGTCACCATACCTGCATAGATTCTCCTATATGTGGCGCACACTTATTATAGGTCACCATGCCTGCATAGATTCTCCTATATGTGGCGCACACTTATTATAGGTCACCATGCCTGCATAGATTCTCCTATATGTGGCGCACACTTATTATAGGTCACCATACCTGCATAGATTCTCCTATATGTGGCGCATACTTATTATAGGTCACCATGACTGCATAGATTCTCCTATATGTGGCGCACACTTATTATAGGTCACCACAACATGCTTGCATAGATGCTCCTATATGTGGTGCACACTTATTATAGGTCACCATACCTGCATAGATTCTCCTATATGTGGCGCACACTTATTATAGGTCACCATACCTGCATAGATTCTCCTATATGTGGCGCACACTTATTATAGGTCACCATACCTGCATAGATTCTCCTATATGTGGCGCACACTTATCATAGGTCACCATGCCTGCATAGATTCTCCTATATGTGGCGCACATGAAATTATAGGTCACCATGCCTGCATAGATTCTCCTATATGTGGCGCACATGGAATTATAGGTCACCATACCTGCATAGATTCTCCTATATGTGGCGCACATGAAATTATAGGTCACCATGCCTGCATAGATTCTCCTATATGTGGCGCACATGAAATTATAGGTCACCATGCCTGCATAGATTCTCCTATATGTGGCGCACACTTATTATAGGTCACCATGCCTGCATAGATTCTCCTATGTGTGGCGCACATGAAAATATAGGTCACCATGCCTGCGTATGTTCTATATGTGGCGCACATGAAATTATAGGTCACCATGCCAGCATAGATTCTCCTATATGTGGCGCACATGAAAATATAGGTCACCATGCCTGCGTATGTTCTCCTATATGTGGCGCATATGAAATTATAGGTCACCATGCCAGCATAGATTCTCCTATATGTGGCGCACATGAAATTATAGGTCACCATGCTTGCGTATATTCTCATATATGTGGCGCACATGAAATTATAGGTCTCCATGCCTGCATAGATTCTCCTATGTGTGACGCACATGAAATTATAGGTCTCCATGCCTGCATAGATTCTCCTATGTGTAGCGCACATGAAATTATAGGTCACCATGCCTGCATAGATTCTCCTATATGTGACGCACATGAAATTATAGGTCACCATGTCTGCATAGATTCTCCTATGTGTGGCGCACATGAAAATATAGGTCACCATGCCTGCATAGATTCTCCTATATGTGGCGCACATGAAATTATAGGTCACCATGTCTGCATAGATTCTCCTATGTGTGGCGCACATGAAAATATAGGTCACCATGCCTGTGTATGTTCTCCTATATGTGGCGCACATGAAATTATAGGTCACCATGCCAGCATAGATTCTCCTATATGTGGCGCACATGAAAATATAGGTCACCATGCCTGCGTATATTCTCCTATATGTGGCGCACATGAAATTATAGGTCACCATGCCTGCATAGATTCTCCTATATGTAGCGCACATGAAATTATAGGTCACCATGTCTGCATAGATTCTCCTATATGTGGCGCACATGAAATTATAGGTCACCATACATGCATAGATTCGCCTATATGTGGCGCACATGAAATTATAGGTCACCATACATGCATAGATTCTCCTATATGTGGCGCACATGAAATGATAGGTCACCATACCTGCATAGATTCTCCTATATGTGGCGCACACTTTTGGAGCCTGAATAAATGCAACATTTATCCAAACTCGGACATATAAACCCAACCGACGACCATCGGCCTGCTTCTTTACTGGGCTATATATCCCGGGTATGGAAAGTGTCCGAACCAATTCCCACCCTTAAATATAAACCTAATCGAATCAATGTTTTTCAATTTCTCCTGGGGGATACATGCATGTATAAAATGACGGTGTGCGTGAAATTATTCCAAAAATAATTATTTAAATATAATATGTTTACTTTTTATATATATATATAAAAACACTTTCCTATTGAGAATTATACAACAGCTTAAAAACATATTGTTTTGCTAATAATGCCCGAAGCAAACAGTACACAAATCAAAACAACTACATACAGTAGTATTACTGTTTAAAAAGGTATCCAACTGTGGCCAAACATGGTGGCTTATAGTGCATTGCTAAAATGCATACGTATTTGTTTCTGGAACCATGTCGCAAAAAATCACATACATCCGGGTTTTTGTCAGCGAAAACTGTTTTATGTTTGAACATTGGTTAGTATAAACCATTATCTGATGAATAGAATAACAGCCTAGTGCCTGTTGATAGCACGTTTATCAGGCTCGGTTCGAAAACTATAGGAATTCCGAGCCTTGCCTAGTATACATGATATAAAAAGACTCTAGACGGGTATTCTGTATATACAATGGCTTTGATACACTGTGTTATTACACTGTGAAAGTTCATTATGTAGAACACGTGAAACGTATTATGCATACATGTACTTACACTGTACGTCAATAATGATTGGTTCGCTAGTAGTTGTCCCGTGAGTATTGGTAGCGTCACATACATAGGTGCCATCGTGTGTTCTCAGAATGGGATCCAGGATAAAGCTGGCCGTGGTACTATATGGAAACCCATTCCACAACCAACGGTAATCGCTCGTGTCGTCTGCTGGTGTCGTCTGGCATTTAAACGTCACGGCTTGTCCTTTGATGACTGTTTCAGGTGAGTACGTCGCGTTCACCGATGTAATCTCTAATGCAACATAAATTGAAAAGCATATATACAGTGATGGCTTCAGCAAAATGTTTTTCACACGAGAAGCATGTATATGTTTGAATTCATACACACTCCGAATGAGCGCCGACTAGACTGTGTACCCGCTCAGTCTGTTCCACGTCCATACTGATATTCGTTCATTTTCAAATGATTCTGTGAGACTTACATGTTGCTGTTGCTTTATAGTTTGCCTTAATTCTCAATAAAACATTGTTTGGCAGCACTTTAGAATCATTTCCATTGGAAATGATTCTAAAATGCTGTCAAAGCATGTTTTTTATGAGAATAATCGAAGAAAATAAATAACAGCAGACGACAAAATTTAATTCAGCATTAACCTCCCTACAACAGCCACCTCTCTACAACAGCCAGTATTGTGTCTTCCCATGGGTGGCTGTTGTAGAGAGGTTGCAATGTACATGTATATTGTATATATTTAAGACTCTCACCACTGCTCACTATTCATCTATCATTCTATCATTTACCCATATGTATGTGCTGACTTCATGTTGTATCATTTATAATAAATAAATAGTATATAAGTATGACGTTACATCATTAATAGAAACAGCCAATCGGAAAGCAACTCGCATTTCTGGGGACTGTCGATATCGACGACATTTTGTATGGAAGACACAGTGGCAATACTAATGCTATATTTATCCCGTCAACACAGTGCGTATGTGCCGTGAAACACGTTGCCGTGAAACATTTTTGATATCCTGTCAATACGACCTAATCACTGCGTATGAATATGTGCGGTGATTGGTGTTATCTTTTTGCATTTTAGTGTAGTGAATGGGAAAATATCTGGCGCGGCACGGAAACGGGATGTGCTCGGCAGAGCCTCGCCCATCCCGTTTCCTAAGCCTTGCCAGATATATTTTCCCATTCACGACACTAACCTACTATTCTCTATCACAAGCACATGCTACATTGTAACTCGGTAAGCTGCACCGTGATACTGAATGATGTCTTTTTACTATTGTTCAACGTCGATATAGTACTACTATTTTATCGGATTTGAAAAAGGCATGTGATTCACCACGTTGTTAACCTTATATAAGTTATATTTCGATGTATGTTTCTGTCACATGCGTGTATAACTGCTAATGTAATAGTTATCACATAAAGCTGAATATTTATTATAGGAATGAATTAATGGAGGGGTACTTTGAAGAGAAGTGGCTTAAAAATGATTTATGTTCAGCCAGAGAGAGCAAAAGCAACGACTAGGCTAGATTGGTACATCATACATTCCTGAACATGAATCCGGTGTCGGTCAATCAAATTAGGTGGGACAAGGTCACTTTTGAGGTCATTAAGTGCAAAGAGGTCAAATGAGTTCAAAAACATATTTTATATCAGTAGATGGAAATGTACGTGCATATCATGCTTCAACTATCAAATAAAGTTGTTTAAATTGTTGAATATTCTTCCTTAGGACATATATGAGACGATTCGTTTTAATGGTGGTTCAAACCGGTGTGTATTTTGCGACTTTCAAAATGGCCGCCAGGTATCAACATTTTGTCTTAAATATTTTCTGATTTGATTATTATATGGCGTTTGGTCCTTAATTTATGCGTTTGCATACATAGAAATACGTTTTTATAACTTATAAAAAACAATTCACCACTGACAAATTCATATACATATAAGATGGCCGCCAAATATTCCCACAGACGTGCAGTAAATATGTGTTGAATAACAACAATATATAGATACACTTTCACGCACATTTATATTTCAGTTGTTTGCATTTTTTGTTATTATTGCAAAAATGAATGAGTCCATCTAATATACTTATGATTTGACCATGTTGGAATATTTAAGATGGCCGCTAAGTATCGCTTAAGCTCTTAGGCGCTTTTGATCGACACAGTAGTAGAGAAATGAAACATAATTGGAAATCATAGTTGTAATATTTTAAAAGTGCGAGGCTTGTGTTCCAAACTGTACCGAATTATCTGTCGCCGCAAACAAATGTAAACCAAAGATGGCCGCCAACATGGATATAATTCTGACACATCTATATTAAGTAGGGTAGTCATCAACGACATAGCATATGCCACACCATAAAATAAATCAATGTTTTAGTGTTTCCGATGACAGCATAAATACTAATATTTTATGACCGCCATTTTAGTTACCAAGATGGCTACTATATTGCATAGTTTTATAATATGAGCTATCAACAAAATATTGGTGCGACTCATGGATAACTATAGATCCTAGCTGTAATATGGTAATGGTTAGTAAACGATTACATAGTCACGATCTTGGATGTCAAGTGTAACATAATTCTGAATACATATTGACAATGTCAAAGGAAACAGGAACATATTTACAATTACATACAGTGGCAGGTTGGGAGCATGTGAATGGTAATTTATTATATAATTAACGATGGTGTGTTGGTAATTGCCGGGGTAATCCTACTACGTTTATGGGGAGGGGGGTGGCTATGTTACTATAGTGTGGTGAAGACCTGACAGTAGATCCGGTTTGTCTAATGTCATACTGGATGGAAATGGTATGCAAATATTCAGTTAACCGCCCCCATCCATGCATATGGAGCTGTTGATAGTCCGTTTAAAGCCATTAAACATTAAACCGGAACTCTATCATGTTATCCTTAACACGACCATTAACACCAATGTTGCATTTTATTATTGCAACAGGTCCGTAACCAGGGGGTCGGTGCGGTCGGACGACCCGCTCTCCAACCTCCCTCGTCGTGCATTCATGTCCACTCTTTCATGCATTAAAATAAGAATTATTGTCACTACGTAGTAATTTTATAATATTGATGCAAGCAGGAGAGTCGTATTACATGTATGTGCTCAGTATTTGCTGAGAATATATAAAATGGTATCCCGTAGCTGCCTCGGGCCATTCAAGCTTCATAAAAGTCTGGTTACGGGTCTGTTGCATACATTTTCCACTATAACGAAGCCTAATCAATTATCTATGAAAAACGATAATCAATTTGTCAATGCGGTGCACGACATGGTATGTACAGCGATTGACATATCAAAGGAAAGTTGACGAATTCTGAACTTGACTGGCTACGTAACAACTACCATTATTCACTTCCCACATAATGAAATTAGCGTGTTTTTTTTCATAGCGAAGAAGTATGCGTAGCTTTTTGGATATGAAAACGAAAACCACGCCATGTATAAAATCGCGTTTGGATGACCTATGCTATCAAGAAGTAGGGATGTACTATGTAAATAGGAAGGATTTAATGATTCAGTATGTGTGAGTCACATAAGTATGGATATTAAACTATAATGCCATCGAGATCAATATGTTGTGAATTCATAATGGAACATATGTTGAGGTCATTCATGAGATTGTTTGGTACATAGAAAGAAAAAAACGTCATAATAAAAATGTAGTATGCGGTCATAATGCAATCTATATTGAATGCATATGTATGTATATGTATCACAGTTATGAAGGGCACTGTTTCTGGGGAATACCATACACTGTAATCATATATGTTGTAGTCATATAATTTCCTTACATGGTATGTGTAAGTGTCATAGTTGTATATTATAATATCACAACCATATGTGTAATATAATATATAATACTTTAAATGCATTAAAATGAACATGGTTGATTATTCTATGCTAATCTAGAATTATATCAGAAAGTTCCACCGTCCGTGTCTATAAAACAAAAGTACAAAGGACTTCAAAATCAAGTGTGTCCAACTTACTGATTTAACCGCCTAACATAAGAATGCAGTAATATACATAAGTAAAGCAAACATTAACATTATATTCAATAACATTTTTTGGAAAATATGGCGGCCATTTTGAATTAAACATGCTCTTTAAGCAAAGCATAAATATTGATCTATATTTTTAATGTATCTCAGATGAAAATCAAACTAATATGTTCATATCTAGCTTAGTACCAAGATATGGTCCGCCACAGTGTATGCTGCCTGATCTTAATGAATATTTGGCGTCCATCTTGGATTTATATGCATTTGATAGCCTCCATCTATGTCTAAGATTAATTCATGATATCCAAAGGTTTTTCTGCGTCCGTCCGATCAAGATCCAAGTGCCTATGTGTTTTCATTCACCAAATCAGTACACATTTCAGGCTAAATATTGATAACTTGGCAGCCATCTTGAATATGCTGATACTCTCAACGATAGAGACGTCCGAGCAAACCAAATTGCTTTGTATATGCCCCATAAAACAATAATCACCAATGAAACATACTGTATCGGATTGTTCTGTAATGTTATGCAAGTACATATTGCATTATCAAAATAGAGTGAGTTTTGCACTCATTTTACCCATGTGCACTTAATGACCCCAAAAATGACCTTGTCCCACCTGATTTGATTGACCGACATCGGATTCGTGTTCAGGATGATATAATGCATTGATTTAACGTAGTCGTTGCTTTTGCTCTCTCGGGTTGAACAGAATTCATTTTTATGGGTGCACACCCCCCTACTAAATGGCCTTTTTGTTGAATTTATCGGGGTATATCCCCGATAAATTCCACAAAAAGGCCATTCATTCATTATAATTCCAGCATTTGAAATAAATTCATCAAGAGAATGTGTTAATTTTGACAGACGGCAGCCATTTGTTTACATTGACAGCACTGACAGCGCACCTGTAGAAAGTAGTTCGGCAGTTTACTGGGATATAAATTTTGGACAGAGATTTGCTACGGGCCAATCAAATGTTAGGGAATATCATTTGTGTAAATATTTGTGTGTTGTAATATATTGATATATAACCCACATTCATGAGCTAAAGGTAACGATATTTGAAGACGGGTGGCATCATTGTAAATAAAAGGTCTAAAGCAGCAAATTATAAGCACTAGTACACCATGAAAATTAGTGAACTCATGATTGATATAGAGGATCGTACACGAGTGATGCTTTGAGATGATATTTATTAAATGAGATTACTGATGTCATCAGAAACGAGGTTATGCCGAGTTTCTTATGAAATCAGTTAACTAGTTCTTCTTTATTGCATAATCTCATTATCACAATATGAATCGGTACATGTTTTCTGTATCGGGCTCATTTGCATATTTATTACACTAGTGTATTTTGGTTTTATTATACTGATTGATATAGAGGTTATTATATGAGTGATGATTTAATATGATATTTATTATACGAGTTTATTGATTTCATAATAAACGAGGCTATGCCGTTTTCTGTGGGCTCATCTGCATATGTATTACACTACTGTATTATGATTGTATTACACTGTGTAAACAACTGTGAAAGCCCATGTTATGCAATAAACAAAGAAACAGTTGATTACAAACAAGAAGTTAAACTTACGTCGTTTCGTACAACATACGAGTCCTTGTGACAAAGGCCTTGTAGATAATATAACTGGTTTTCTAATAATAATGGCCCTTTTCTGAACTCCTAAGATCTGTGAATCTTATATTAATATACGACGTAGTTTTTCGATTTTATAATAACGTTGCAGACTGTAAATGTTGTGTACGGTTCTGTAACGCTCTAAGACATACCAGTGATATGAATATGTGTACATCCAGCGCTCCAGATAAGCTGCGTATTTGCGTAAATACCCAATTAAAATTGCCAAAAACCCAATTGAAATCAGAAGTAGTATCAAAAAGCAATGAAAAATTTGTGGTATCTTTATCATGCTACAGAAAACAATAAACATACCACAAATATAGCATATATACCACAAATATAGCAAATATACCACAAATATAGCATATTTTACTTATTTTACTTATTTTTCCATGAAAACACATCTTGGAGACAATTCTAATGAAATACAAGATGTGTTTTCAATTAGAAGCAAACTATTCAATGAGTGCAGTCTGCTGATGTGTAAACAGTTGTGTGATTCTATTTTACACAATTAAAATTTTGAAATACCCAATTGCTTCAGAAATGATAGAGTGACACTACTCAATTACTAATTCCTTATCCGGAGCCCTGTACATCCATCATCTACTTACGTATATCGCACGCGTCCTCGTCGGAATTGTATGTCATGTCTGTGTTGCACGTACAACTCTGCGTTGAGGTGTTACAGATGGCGTTTGTTGTACTGCAAGAGTCGTCGACGGCTGGGTTACATGCGCCTCCTATAGTACTTTCTGAAAGTAGGAATGCATATCCATTATACAGTACTACATTGACTCCTGAAGTAGGAATACATATCTCTCATACAGTACTACAGTGACAGTAACCCCTGATGTAGGAATGCATATATATCATACAATACTACGGTGACTGTAACCTCTGAAGTAGGAATGCATATATCTCATACAGTACTACAGTGACAGTAACCTCTGAAAGTAGGAATGCATACCTCTCATACAGTACTATAGTGACAGTAACCCCGGAAGTAGGAATACATATCTCTCGTACAGTACTACAGTGACGGTAACCCCTGAAGTAGGAATGCATATATATCATACAATACTACAGTGACAGTAACCCCTGAAAGTAGGAATACATATCTCTCATACAGTACTACAGTGACAGTAACCCCTGAAGTAGGAAGGCATATCTCTCATACAGTACTACAGTGACAGTAACGCCTGAAAGTAGGAATGCATATCTCTCATACAGTACTACAGTGACAGCAACCCCTGAAGTAGGAATTCATATCTACCATACAGTACTACAGTGACAGTAACCTCTGAAGTAGGAATGCATATCTCTCATACAGTACTATCGTGACAGTAACCCCTGAAGTACGAATGCATATCTCTCATACAGTACTACAGTGACAGTAACATCTGAAGTAGGAATGCATATCTCTCATAAAGTACTACAGTGACAGTAACCCCTGAAGTAGAAATACGTATCTATCATACAATACTACAGTGACAGTAACCCCTGAGTAGGAATGCATATCTCGCATACAGTACTACAGTCACAGCAACCCCTGAAAGTAGGAATGCATATATATCATACAGTACTACATTGAAAGTAACTCCTGAAGTAGGAATGCAAATATATCATACAATACTACAGTGACAGTAACCCCTGAAAGTAGGAATGCATATCTCTCATACAGTACTACAGTGACAGTAACCCCCGAAAGTAGGAATGCATATCTCTCATACAGTACTACAATGACAGTAACCCCTGAGTTGGAATGCATATCTCTATTACGGTACTACAGTGACAGTACATCTGAAGTAGGAATGCATATCTCTCATACAGTACTACAGTAACAGTAACGTCTGAAAGAAGGAATGCATATCTCTCATACAGTACTACAGTGACAGTAACATCTGAAGTAGGAATGCATATCTCTCATACAGTACTACAGTGACAGTAACATATGCAAGAAGGAATACATATCTCTCATACAGTACTACAGCGACAGTAACCTCTGAAGTAGGAATGCGTATCTCTCATACAATACTATCATACAGTACTTCAGTGACAGTAACCTCGGAAAGTAGGAATGCATATCTCTCTCGTACAGTACTACAATGACAGTAACCTCTGAAATTTGGAATGCATATCTGTCATACAATACTACAGTGACAGTAGCATTTGAAAGTAGGAATACAGTAACCTCTGAAAGTAGGAATACATATCTCTCATACAGTACTACAGTGACAGTCACATCTGAAGTAGGAATGCATATCTCTCATACAGTACTACAGTGACAGCAACATATGAAGTAGGAATGCATATCTCTCATACAGTACTACAGTGACAGTAACCCCTGAAGTAGGAATGTATATCTCTCATAAAGTACTACAGTGACAGTAACCCCTGAAAGTAGGAATACATATCTCTCATACAGTACTGCAGTGACAGTAACCCCTAAACGTAGGAATACATATCTCTCATACAGTCATACAGTGACAGTAACCTCTGCAGTAGGAATGCATATCTCTCATACAGTACTACAGTGACAGCAACATCTGAAGTAGGAATACATATCTCTCATACAGTACTACAGTGACAGTAACATCTGAAGTAGGAATACATATCTCTCATACAGTACTACAGTGACAGTAACATCTGAAGTAGGAATACATATCTCTCATACAGTACTACAGTGACAGTAACCCCTGAGTAGGAATGCATATCTCTCATACAGTACTACAGTGACAGTAACATCTGAAGTAGGAATGCATATCTCTCATACAGTACTATAGTGACAGCAACATCTGAAGTAGGAATGCATATCTCTCATACAGTACTACAGTGACATTAACATCTGAAGTAGGAATGCATATCTCTCATACAGTACTACAGTGACAGTAACATATGCAAGAAGGAATACATATCTCTCATACAGTACTACAATGACAGTAACCTCTGAAAATAGGAATACATATCTGTCATACAGTACTACAGTGACAGTAACATCTGAAGTAGGAATGCATATCTCTCATAAAGTACTGCAGTGACAGTAACATCTGAAAGTCGGAATACATATCTCTCATACAGTACTACAGTGACAGTAACATCTGAAGTAGGAATGCATATCTCTCATACAGTACTACAGTGACAGTAACATCTGAAGTAGGAATGCATATCTATCATACAGTACTACAGTGACAGGAACCCCTGAAAGTAGGAATACATATCTCTCAGACAGAACTACAGTGACAGTAACCTATGAAGTAGGAATGCATATCTCTCATACAGTACTACAGTGACAGTAACCCCTGAAAGTAGGAACACATATCTCTCATACAGTACTGCAGTGACAGTAATCCCTAAACGTAGGAATACATATCTCTCATACAGTCATACAGTGACAGTAACCTCTGCAGTAGGAATGCATATCTCTCATACAGTACTACGGTGGCAGTAACCCCTTAAAGTAGGAATTCATATCTCTCATACAGTACTACAGTGACAGTAACCTCTGAAACAGGAATGCATATATCTCATACAGTTCTATAGTGACTGTAACATCTGAAGTAGGAATACATATATGTCATACAGTACTACAATAACAGTAAACCATGAAAGTATGAATGTATATCTCTCATACGGTACTACAGTGACAGTAACATCTGAAGTAGGAATGCACATCTCTCATACAACTACAGTGACAGTAACATCTGAAGTTGGAATGCATATCTCTCATACAGTACTACAGTGACAGTAGCCCCTGAAAGGAGGAATGCATATCTGTAGCCCCTGAAAGGAGGAATGCATATCTATCATACAGTACTACAGTGACAGTAACCCCTGAAAGTAGGAATGCATATCTCTCATACAGTACTACAGTGACAGTAACCCCTGAAAGGAGGAATGCATATCTATCATACAGTACTACAGTGACAGTAACCCCTGAAAGTAGTAATGCATATCTCTCATACAGTACTACAGTGACAGTAACCCTTGAAAGTAGGAATACATATCTCTCATACAGTACTACAGTGACAGTAACATCTGAAGTAGGAATACATATCTCTCATACAGTACTACAGTGACAGTAACCCCTGAGTTGGAATGCATATCAATCATACAGTACTACAGTGACAGTAACGTCTGAAAGAAGGAATAAATATCTCTCATACAGTACTACAGTGACAGTAACATCTGAAGTAGGAATGCATATCTATCATACAGTACTTCAGTGACAGTAACCACTGAAAGTAGGAATACATATCTCTGATACAGTACTACAATGACAGTAACATTTGAAAGTAGGAATACATATCTGTCATACAGTACTACAGTGACAGCAACATATGAAGTAGGAATACATATCTCTCCTACAGTACTACAATGACAGTAACATCTGAAGTAGGAATGAATATCTCTCATACAGTACTACAGTGACAGTAACCCCTGAAGTAGGAATGCATATATATCATACAATACTACAGTGACAGTAACCCCTGGAAGTAGGAATACATATCTGTCATACAGTACTACAGTGACAGTAACATCTGAAGTAGGAATGCAGATCTCTCATACAGTACTACAGTGACAGTAACATCTGAAGTAGGAATACATATCTCTCGTATAGTACTACATCTACAGTAACCTCTGAAGTAGGAATGCATATCTCTCATACAGTACTACAGTGACAGTAACATCTGAAGTAGGAATACATATATGTCATACAGTACTACAGCGACAGTAACCTCTGAAGTAGGAATGCATATCTCTCATACAGTATTACAGTGACAATAACCCCTGAAGTAGGAATGCATATCTATCATACAGTACTACAGTGGAAGTAACATCTGAAGTAGGAATGCATATCTCTTATAGAGTACTACAGTGACAGTAACATCTGAAGTAGGAATGCATATCTCTGATACAGTACTGCAGTGACAGTAACCCCTGAAGTAGGAATGCATATCTATCATACAGTACTACAGTGGAAGTAACCTCTGAAGTAGGAATGCATATCTCTTATAGAGTACTACAGTGACAGTAACATCTGAAGTAGGAATGCATATCTCTGATACAGTACTGCAGTGACAGTAACCCCTGAAGTAGGAATGCATATCTCTCAAACAGTACTACAGTGACAATAACCCCTGAAAGTTACATGTCATGAAATCGGAATTTCATATTTTTGTATATTGTTATTCTCCGTCTCTTCATAACATTAAAGTGTACCTCTGTATGGCTCGTAGCAATATATGAATAGCTGCACAACATCAATGATTAATGGGGCTACAAACGTTATCAGCACTCTGGTAAACCCGTTACTACATGAACAAACTCCAGTTTGTGAACAATCGGTTTGGGTTGACACACGAGTCACCAACGTCAGCTACAAAGGCAAACCACGGTCACATGCATAAGGACGACGATATATCATGCAATCTTACTGTGTTATAAAAATGTCCAACAAACACGACAAGCAATCTGGTTCAATATAGAACTAGCGGCTTATGGTTCATCACAAAATGTTCAGACACGAAATATATAACAGGTAAAATTAATACATCGATTGCGACATATAAAATGCAGGTAAATGTGACGTAAGTCGGTGTACGTTACAACCAGTTTACCATGCACCATAAACATCTCATTCATCTCATACCGTAATTTCGTTCTCTGACAGGTGTGAAATACAATGAAAGACACAAATTAACTGTCATGTATACAAATATAAAGAGGCTGGTTAACTGTGTTAACTTTCAGTTCAATAACACGGTACCATTATATCCGAAGGATATAGAAGAGCACACAATACCAGAGCTGAATAATATATAACATGCTTCATTTATCCCGTCAACACAGTGCGTATGTGCCGTGAAACACGGTGCCGTGAAACATTTTTGATATCCTGTCAATACGACCTAATCACTGCGTATGAATATGTGCGGTGACTGGGGTTATTTGTTTTGCATTTTAAAGCGATTTGTAGGTGTGGGCGGGATAAATAGAATAGTAGGTTAGTGCCGTGAATGGGAAAAATACCTGGCGCGGCACGGAAACGGGATGTGCTCGCAGAGCCTCGCCCATCCCGTTTCCTAAGCCTTGCCAGATATTGTTTCCCATTCACGGCACTAACCTACCATTCTCTATATGTCTGAAATCACACGTCCTTCAATGATAACATCATGGTGTATTACGTGCAATCTCAAACGAAATACAATAATACACTGCTCAGGTCTGTACTACTAGATGACAGCATACACCACAAAATAAAGCAATGCGATCATCAAGCAAGCTAAACCAGTGATCACTGATGCACACATTCACGGTTCTGTGGCGATAATTATAATCGAACGCGTTACTTACTTGCATGACAGGTGCCCCCGGTAACATCGCCGTTCGTGTCGAAATATCTGTCGTCACAGCGGCAGGTCTGCTCCACGGACGCTGTGTCTATACTCTGGCATGAAGAGAAAGTCGTGGTGCACTTAGCATTGCCAGTCTGAGTGCAATCATCTCCGAGACGCACTGAAATATATAAAAGTACTTTGCAGTCATTTTCGTTAGGGCTAGCATACATGTTTCATATGGTAGTGCCTTATCCATTTGCATGCACATGTGTATGTATAGAGTAAATGTTGCAGGATGTTGCAGTTGACTTCCTTTCATATAGTTTGTTTCTCCTATCTACAAACTCACTTAAACCTTGTCTCCACTCTTCTTTTTAATCTCATTCAGTTTCGCCTCGTTCTATTTCTATTTGTCCTATGCAACATAAATGTCAATATCAATAGCATATTTCCTGTGTATTTGTATGAAATGTATATACATTTTGAGAATGAAACAATTAATGACAAACAAGCTTCAATGACAGTGTCTGCAAAATAATGACACATTATGTCTTATGTTTTCCAATACTAGCACATTCCTTGACACATGGGCAATCAACATGAATGAAACAAACCGCAACTTGCAATTTCCATATTCCGGTTTTAAATCATCCATTAACTCATTCATCTCTGATACAATGCAGACCCAGTGGGATCTGCTCACAGATAATAAACTTCATGCTGTGAAACCTACTTTGGGCAAATGGACTCCTGGCTATATGCATGTACGCCGGGATGAAGTTGTCCTTAGTTGATTGCGCATTGGACATACACAACAAAGGGGAGCTGCGTCCATGGTGAATTCCATGCCGTAGCACATTTACCGTGAAACATGTTCTACTGGACTGTATCAACTTTGTTGATATTCGGCGCAAACACTTCAATGTTACTTCACTTGCGGAACTATTCCAGGTACAGAACATTGAAGGCTTGCTTAGGGTTTTCCATCAGACCAGCTTGTATCGGAAAATCTATTTTTTATCATTGTATACATGTTTCTAATTTCTATAACTTTATCAATGTGTATACATGTTACTCATTTCTATTTTTTTTCTTCATATTTTTTATTGTTACCCTAATCATCTAATTGCCTACCACAGCTAGCATACTATTGTATTATTATTTTTTATTCTTCGTCTGCAAATCTTGGCTCTAAATGATACTATTTTGTGTTGGTGGGCCGTTAAGCACCATTCCATTTTCCTGCAGGCGTCTTCAACGATTATCATGGTACATGTAGATGGACTTTGTGTCGCAATTTCAAACAGTAGAGCGAACCACGTATATAGGTGCGGGCGTGCGTGTATGTGTGTGCGTGCGTATCGTTACTAACCATAGACAACTTAAACAGATTTATATACAATATCAAAACAGCAGATACGTACACAGTCGCATGACAAACGTACCTACATTAGACGTTTCGATTATAACAACAGAACTGTATAGTGTCGCTTTCGTCATTCCCGACTGCACGATACCACACCATACGTGCTGGCCCACGTGTGCACTGGTCAGTGTGAACTCCACGGAACTATTGGCCGCTCCATCATTAAAATCAACTTCTTTATCGTCCGGTCCATTAATAGTTTTTGGTTATTGTTATTGTTCGGTTATTACATGACCACACTGGTCACATATCACATACCCCTAATTACTACACTGGTCACATGTCACATACCCCTCATTACCATACTGACCACAGATCACATAACCCCATCACTACACGGGTCACAGATCACATAACCCTCATTACCACACAAGTCACATATCACATAACCCTCATTACTGCACTGGTCACAGACCACATAACCATCATTACCACACTGGTCACATATCACATAACCCTCATTACTGCACTGGTCACAGATCACATAACCCTCATTACCACCCAGGTCACATATCGCATAACCCTCATTACTGCACTGGTCACAGACCACATAACCATCAATACCACACTGGTCACATATCACATAACCCTCATTACCACACATGTCACATATCGCATAACCCCCATTACTACACTGGTCACATAAACCCATTACCACACTGGTCACAGATCGCATAACCCCCATTACTACACTGGTCACAGATCACATAACCGCATTACCACACAGGCCACATATTACATAACCCCCATTACTACACTGGTCACACATCACATAACCCCCATTACTACACTGGTCACAGATCACATAACCGCATTACCACACAGGCCACATATTACATAACCCCCATTACTACACTGGTCACATAACCCCCGTTACTACACTGGTCACATATCACATAACCCTCATTACTACACTGGTCACAGATCACATAACCCCCATTACCACAATGGTCACATATCACATAACCCTCATTACTACACTGGTCACATATCACATATCCCCCATTACTACACTTGTCACAAATCACTTAACCCCCATTACTACACTGGTCACATATCACCTAACCGCCATTACTACAATGGTCACAGATCACATAGCTCTCATTACTACACTGGTCACATATCACATAACCTCCATTACTACACTGGTCACAGATCACATAACCCTCTTCTCAATTCAAACCCTTTTACACTGGTCACCAATATCACATAAACCCTCATTACTAACACAGTACACATATCACATAACCCTATTACTTACACTGGTCACATTGATCACATATCACATCATTACCACAATGGTCACAGATCACATGACCCTCATTACTACACTGGACACAGATCGCATAACCCTCATTAACACTGGTCACAGATCACATAACCCTCATTACTACACTGGTCACAGATCACATAACCCTCATAACTCCACCCATAACTATGTGTGCACAACTGTCGGAATGGACAGGACAGTCGCGCACAACGACCGCCAAGGATTTGTAAAGTAATAGCATCACCTGAGCAGTATATATACACATATATAATATAGAACATGATTATATAAATGTCCTATTCACTAGTCAAGTACTAAATAAACATATTGCTTTTAATTTTTAAAATACAGGTAAATGGTTACAAATTTTCATTATTATGCTACGGAAGTTCACTAGTACTTCAGGGGGCCGTTTCACTAAACATTGTACGACTAAAATGTTCATACGTGCAAAAGTATCGTAGTCTGTAAATTTCACATTAACAATGTGAATGAACAATTCTTTCAATTATTGGATTTACATTTATTGAGCAAAGGCTGCATATGCTGCATATTATAAGACGGTGAACTCAACAACAGTCATGGAAATACTTCCGCTGCATCGCATTGATGAAGCATTGTGCTCGATAGGGGATCCCCTATCGAGTCCAATGCTTTATCAACGCGATGTATCGGATAAATTCCACTGATTGTTGGTGAATTCACCTTCCTATAATCCACACGCAGGGATCCGCTATCGAGTCCAATGCTTTATTAACGCTATGTATCGGATAAATTGCACTGATTGTTGGTGAATTCACCTTCCTATAATCCACACGCAGGGATCCCCTATCGAGTCCAATGCTTTATCAACGCGATGTATCGGATAAATTGCACTGATTGTTGGTGAATTCACCTTCCTATAATCCACACGCAGGGATCCCCTATCGAGAACAATGTTTTATCAACGCGATGTATCGGATAAATTCCACTGATTGTTGGTGAATTCACCTTCCAATAATCCACACGCAGGGAATTCCCTATCGAGTCCAATGCTTTATCAACGCGATGTATCTGATAAATTGCACTGATTGTTGGTGATAGTTAATGAGGTCAAGTATAGACAATTACATGTAATGTTCTTGTTCTGCATCAGCAACAAACTTAAGGTAGGTGTCTCCCAACTCAATGTAAATATGTGGCTGTGACTGGAGAAATGGGGCATATGGGATTTGTGATCAGTGTCCCTCAAGATTAAATAGCACACTTGTGTAGCTGCATAGCCATGTGTATTGCATGCCGGGTCTTCATTGATGGAATAGCGAACATTGTAGATCCTGATCAGACGGTGCGGATGCCCAGGCTGATATGCACATTCTGGTCAGGATATACATAGATCGCAAGCTCCATTTCTCAATCCACAACCACATACCTGTATAATACATAAACTTAATAACCTATAAGTATTTAGTATAACTAGTTACATGTATATATGGTAAATACGTGTGTATGTAGATACTTCCAGATATGAAAATACAAATATTATACTACTATACTGTAATCTGTATCTGTAGTTCACAGACCAATTTCGCTATGGCACGTCTATCATTTCGTCTCTACACACGACTCAAACACAGGCACTTTGTGGTATGAACGACAATAACCTCTTTAAATCATACCCACTTTTTTGCCGATATTAAATATCTACAATGTATTACAATCGCCATCTTTTCAACCAACGGTACTTAGTGTACGTTGGGCTTTAGCGGGCCGGGACCAAGGTAAATTATCCAGATGGTGAATGTCCTACCTTGTATATATTTAATATCGGCGTAAAATTGAGTATGTGTTATTCTTTGTTGTGCACATCCAGAGCCGAAACTAGGGTTTGAGGAGCCTAAACTAGGTTGCAAGTTCCTAAACCTATTTCCCATAGAGAACTGATTTTTCGTAATAAAATCAATATTTGATAAAATTTCACGAAATACAAAGAAGGCTCATTCTTAAATTTTTATAAAATTTAATGTTATCGAAAAACTTAGCATTAAAATTTGGGCAGGTTTCGTGAAACAGACAGTAGATAGCAGATAATACAGCTCATTACCAGGCTGCTGGAACGCAAGATAAGATCAGAAACTTGACAGGCCACAAATACCATAAGCCCCATTTCTCCAGTCACACACTCACATGGCAATTGTTGGAAACCACGAGCGAGGTAGGTACAGTTGAACCTCCCTCAACGGCCACCTCTCTACAACAACACCTTCTCTGTAACAGCCACTATTTTATATCCCAAATTGATGATGTCCACTATATTTAGACTGCTGAGCACGAAAATTGTCGTCTGCTGTTGCTTTATATTTTGCCTTAATTCTCAATAAAAACATGATATCATACTCAAACTAATTTTTGTGGACAAAAATGAATTCTGTCCCACAAAACTGAATGTTCTTCACAAAACTCAATTCTGTCTTACAAAATTGAATCCTTTATAACAAAAATGAATTTTGTATACGAAACGTATGTAGAATTGAATTTCGTGACACAGAATTGAATTTCGTGACACAGAATTGAATTTTCGTGACACAGAATTGAATTTCGTGACACAGAATTGAATTTTGTGACACAGAATTGAATTTTGTGATTTTTAGTGTTACAAAACTCAATTTTGTACACATAATTAACCTGTCCCCGTACAGTGCGTATGTGCCGTGAAACATGGTGCCGTGAAACAATGTTGATATCCTGTCAATACGACATAATCACTGCGTATGTATATGTGCGGTGATTGGTGATATCTTTTTGCATTTTAAAGCCATGTGTAGGTGTTGACGGGATAAACAGAATAGTAGGTGAGTGCCGTGAATGGGAAAATATCTGGTGCGGCACTGAAACGGGATGTGCTCGGCAGAGCCACGCCCATCCCGTTTCCTAAGCCTTGCCAGATATGTTTTCCCATTCACGGCACTAACCTACTATTCTCTATCACAAGCACATGCTACATTGTAACTCGGTAACTTGTATTTTTACGATTGTTCAACGTCGATATAGTACACTATCGATTACTACTGTTTTAGCGGATTTGAAAAAGGTACGTGATTCACCACGTTGTTAACCTTATATAAGTTATATTTCGAGTTATGTTGCGTGTATAACTGGAATGAATGGCCTTTTTGTGGAATTTAAAAGTCTATACTTCCCGCGACTTTTCCAAGTTTATACCCCGATAAATTCCACAAAAAGGCCATTAATTCCTTATAATTCCAGCATTTGAAATAAATTCATCTAGAAAATGTGTTTATTTTGACAGACGGCAGCCATTTGTTTACATTGACCTTACTGACAGCGCACCTGTAGAAAGTAGTTAGGCGTGGGAGTTTACTGGGATATAAATTTTGGACAGAGACTTGCTACGGGCCAATCAAATGTTAGGGAATTGTGTAAATATATAGAAGGCCTCAAATTATAGGTCACCATACCTGCATATATTCTCCTATATGAGGCGCATACTTTTGGAGCCTGAATAAATGCAACATTTATCAAAACTCGGACATATAAACCAAACCGACGACCATCGGCCTGCTTCTTTACTGGGCTATATATCCCGGGTATGGAAGGTGTCCGAGCCAATTCCCACCCTTAAATATAAACCTAATCGAATCACATACATCCGGGTTTTTGTCAGCGAAAACTGTTTTATGTTTGAACATCGGTTAATATAAACCATGTATACATGCGACACCAACATATACGTCAGCATGCTATTTTCGTTGTTACATGTCAGTAATTCGTTGAGGTTTCGCAAGTTTGAATTTTTTTTCAAGAGAAGATAAATCAGGGGGCCGTTTCATTAACCTTCGTACAACTAAAATGTTCGAAAGCATAACATTATGATAGTCTGTAAATTGCACATTAACAATGTCTTCTTGTAAACAATTATTGAATTTACCTTTATTGAGCATAGGCTGCATACATATGCAGCCTATGCTCAATAAATGTAAATCCATCAATTGCAATTTACAGACGATCCTAAATTTGTACTTACTAACATTTTAGTCTTACGAAGTTTAGTGAAACGGGCCCCAGATGAATATCTGGTGTGAATTGAAGCAGCATAGTCGTATCTATCGGCGCTTCATATTGCTGTGTCATGTACTTAATAACTGGTAGCCATATGCAGAATAGTTCCATGAGTTACTGTTGCTCTAACGAATATGTGACTGGAGAATGGAGCTTATGGCTTTTGAGATCAGTATCCGCACACTATTTGATTAGGATAAAGTCTGGTAACACATCCCATAAGCCCAATATCTCCAGTCAAAGCCACATATTAGATATATGTTACCTGCTCGCATACTACCAGCGTGTGTGTACGCGGCACTAATACGTGTTATGCAACCGCTGTATGTACAGTTGAACGTGGGATAATCAGCTGTTTGTGTAGATGATACTCACAATGTACATCCAGACTAATTGTTCCGTTGACCGTCTTTCCATATGCATCTGTAGCTTTACACAGATACGTGCCACCATTCGAAATCTGGACGTTTTGTACTTCAAACGTCTCAGTACTTCCAACGATCTCTGCATTATGGAACCAGCTATAACTGGTCGCGACATCGGCTGGTTCCGTTGTACAAGCAAATGTTACAGTCTCTCCTTTCGTTACTGGGATTGGTGTGTAGCTTGCCGTTGCTGATATAATCTCTGAAGATAAATGTAGAAAGATAAATTCCGAGACTATTCTCTGGGATTCCATAATCAGCAATATATATTCCGTAAATGATATCACAAATGTTCAGTTATTTAATGGGTCCGTCTAATGAACCCAAGACACCACAAGACACACATGTGGCATAATATGTAATCGATTACATGGTATGGGTGTCACATGGTGTTATAATGTTTTTATTTTTTGTATTGATTCGCCCGTACACTGCACATATCACTACAATTTCAAGTGATTTGAAATATTGATATGCTAATACACTCAATTCTAGAAACATATTATGTTGCTTTGAACCACAGGTTGAAGTAACGGACCGAGGCCTATAAATACATTGAATATGCCTAAAAGCATGTATATATATAGGGAGTCAAAAAAAAATAGTTTAGCTTATTTTATTTTCATTTATTGATGCTTTTTGGCATATTTAATGTATTTATAGACCTCGGTCCGTTACTTCAACCTGTGCTTTGAACATGGAACCATGACTGAGCAATGACACATGACGACGTCATCCTGATGATAGGTCATTTTGCGAGGCATTGTGGGCACATACGGTCATCCGCCGTGTTCACCACGCCCCGTAACATGAATTAGCACTTACCGCAATAAACATTTATCCCGTCAACAAAGTACGTATGTGCCGTGAAACACGCTGCCGTGAAACATTTTTGATATCCTGTCAATACGACCTAATCACTGCGTATGAATATGTGCTGTGGCTGGGGTTATTTTTATTGTATTTTAAAGCTATTTGTAGGTGTTGACGGGATAAATAGAATAGTAGGTTAGTGCCGTGAATGGAAAAACAATATCTGGCGCGGCACGGAAACGGGATGAACTCGGCAGAGCCTCGCCCATCCCGTTTCCTAAGCCTTGCCAGATATTTTTTTCCAATTCACGGCACTAACCTACTATTCTCTATATACAATTCAGCATGAACTATTTACAATGAGTAGAACCTGAAACTCTGATTCATATTCGCCCAAAACTAGATGTACGCATGAAACACTGTGCTGTAATATGTATGGCGCACTGATTACTTATAATTATAAATAGAGAATAGTAGGTTAGTGCCGTGAATGGGAAAAAATATCTGGCAAGGCTTAGGAAACGGGATGGGCGAGGCTATGCCGAGCACATCCCGTTACCGTGCCGCGCCAGATATGTTTTCCCATTCACGGCACTAACCTACTATTCTATTTATCCCGCCAACACCTACAAATGGCTGTAAAATGCAAAAATAGTATTGACTGGATATCAAAAATGTTTCATGGCACCGTGTTTCACGGCAAGTACGCACTGTGTTGACGGGATACATAAAAAAGATGGCCAGTTGTACGCGGGTTACATATGATATATGGGCGTTTTATCAGCCAGTTGTCCAATAAACACAACTCAAAATATAAATTTGCTTACGGTCCGACGCTACATTGAAGAACAATGGTTGGGAATGGCCTCTTTCGTTCACCGCCACACATCGGTAAGTTCCGTAACCCATGTCACTGTCAATCGTATACGTGTTAGTTTCCGACATCTTCACGATGTTGTCAGTACCGGTGAAATTGTAGCTAAGTATGGCTGGGTTGGCTGACATATTGCATGTGATAGTGATCGGACTTGTGTCCAGATTTCCAAAATAATCGATGGTATCGCCACCACCTGGTAGCGAATATTCTGGATAATCTGGAATGAATGTTGGAGTTAATTAAAATATTGGCTCCGAACGGAAGACATCTTGAAAGACTTTCAGATTTGTTTTCGAAAGAAATATAGGAGACCTCAAATTATAGGTCACCATGCCTGCATAGATTCTCCTATATGTGGCGCACACTTTTGGGGCCTGAATAAATGCAACATTTATCAAAACTCGGACATATAAACCAAACCGACGATCATCGGCCTGCTTCTTTACTGGGCTATATATCCCGGGTATGGAAGGTATCCGAGCCAATTCCCACCCTTAAATATAAACCTAATCGAATCAATGTTTTTCAATTTCTCCTGAGGGATACATGCATGCATAAAATGACGGTGTGCGTGAAATTATTCTAAAAATAATTATTTAAATATAATATGTTTACTTTTTATATATATAAAAAAAACATCTTTCCTATTGAGAATTATACAACAGCTTAAAAACATATTGTTTTGCTCATAATGCCCGAAGCAAACAGTACACAAATCAAAACCACATACAGTAGTATTACTGTTTAAAAATGTATCCAACTGTGGCCAAACATGTTGGCTTATAGTGCATTGCTAAAATGCATACGTATTTGTTTCTGGAACTATGTCGCAAAAAGTCACATACATCCGGGTTTTTGTCAGCGAAAACTGTTTTATGTTTGAACATCGGTTAGTATAAACCATGTATACCTGCGACACCAACATATACGTCAGCATGCTATTGTTGTTGTTACATGTAAGTAATTCGTTGAGGTTTCGCAATTTTCAAGTTTTTTTTCAAGAGAAGATAAATCAGGGGGCCGTTTCACTAACGTTCGTACGACTAACATGTTCGAAAGCATAAAATTATGATAGTATGTAAATTGCACATTAACAATGTCTTATTGTAAACAATTATTGAATTTACCTTTATTGAGCATAGGCTGCATACATATGCAGCATATGTTCAATAAATGTAAATCCATCAATTGAAATTTACAGACGATCCTAAATTTGTACTTACTAACATTTTAGTCTTACGACGTTTAGTGAAACGGGCCCCAGGTGAATATCTGGTGTGAATTGAAGCAGCATAGTCGTATCTATCGGCGCTTCATATTGCTGTGTCATGTACTTAATAACTGGTAGCCATATGCAGAATAGTTCCATGAGTTGCTGTTGCTCTAACGGATATGTGACTGTGACTGGAGAATGGAGCTTATGGCTTTTGAGGTCAGTATCCGCACACTATTTGATTAGGCATCCATAAGCCCAACTTCTCCAGTCAAAGCCACATATGATATATCAGTTACCTGCTCGCATAATACCAGCGTGTGTGCACTCGGCATTAATACGTGTTATGCAACCGATGTATGTACAGTTGAACGTGGGATAATCAGCTGTTTGTATAGATGATACTCACAATGTACATCCAGACTAATTGTTCCGTTGACCGTCGTTCCATATGTATCTGTAGCTTTACACAGATACGTGCCATCATTCGAACTCTGGACGTTTTGTACTTCAAACTTCTCAGTACTTCCAACGATCTCTGCATTATGGAACCAGCTATAACTGGTCGCGACATCGGCTGGTTCCGTTGTACAAGCAAATGTTACAGTCTCTCCTTTCGTTACTGGGATTGGTGTGTAGCTTGCCGTTGCTGATATAATCTCTGAAGATAAATGTAAAAAGATAAATTCCGAGACTATTCTCTGGGATCACTTCCTTTATCCATATTCCATAATCAGCAATATATATTCCGTAAATGATATCACAAATGTTCAGTTATTTAATGGGTCCGTCTAATGACCCCAAGACACCAGAAGACACACATGTGGCATAATCTGTAATCGATTACATGGTATGGGTGTCACATGGTGTTATGTTTTTATTTTGTTAATTGATTCGCCCGTACACTGCACATATCACTACAATTTCAAGTGATTTGAAATATTGATATGTTAATACACTCAATTCTAGAAACATATTATGTTGCTTTGAACCACAGGTTGAAGTAACGGACCGAGGTCTATAAATACATAAAATATGCCTAAAAGCATGTATATATATAGGGTGTAAAAAAATAGATTAGCTTATTTTCATTTATTGATGCTTTTAGGCATATTTAATGTATTTATAGACCTCGGTCCGTTACTTCAACCTGTGCTTTGAACATGGAACCATGACTGAGCAATGACACATGACGACGTCATCCTGATGATAGGTCATTTTGCGAGGCATTGTGGGCACATACGGTCATCCGCCGTGTTCACCGCGCCCCGTAACATGAATTAGCACTTACCGCAATAAACATTTATCCCGTCAACACAGTACGTATGTGCCGTGAAACACGGTGCCGTGAAATATTTTTGATATCCTGTCAATACGACCTAATCACTGCGTAGGAATATGTGCGGTGGCTGGGGTTATTTGTATTGCATTTTAAAGCTATGTGTAGGTGTTGACGGGATAAATAGAATAGTAGGTTAGTGCCGTGAATGGCAAAACAATATCTGGCGCGGCACGGAAACGGGATGTGCTCGGCTGAGCCTAGCCCATCCCGTTTCCTAAGCCTTGCCAGATATGTTTTCCCATTCACGGCACTAACCTACTATTCTCTATATACAATTCAGCATGAACTATTTACAATGAGTAGAACCTGAAACTCTGATTCATATTCGCCCAAAACTAGATGTACGCATGAAACACTGTGCTGTAATATGTATGGCGCACTGATTACTTATAATTATAAATAGAGAATAGTAGGTTAGTGCCGTGAATGGGAAAAAATATATGGCAAGGCTTAGGAAACGGGATGGGCGAGGCTATGCCGAGCACATCCCGTTTCCGTGCCGCGTCAGATATGTTTTCCCATTCACGGCACTAACCTACCATTCTGTTTATCCCGTCAACACCTACAAATGGCTGTAAAATGCAAAAATAGTATTGACTGGATATCAAAAATGTTTCATGGCACCGTGTTTCACGGCACGTACGCACTGTGTTGACGGGATAAATAAAAAAGATGGCCAGTTTTACGCGGGTTACATATGGAATATGGGCCTTTTATCAGCCAGCCGTTCAATAAACACAACTGAAAATATAAATTTGCTTACGTTCCGACGTGACCAGCGCTACATTGAAGAACAATGGTTGGGACTGGCCTATTTCGTTCTCCGCCACACATTGGTAAGTTCCGTAACCCATGTCCCTGTTAATCGTATACGTGTTAGTTTCCGACGTCGTCACGATGTTGTCAGTACCGCTGAAGTTGTATGTACGTATGGCTGGGTTGGCTAACATCGTGCATGTGATAGTGATCGGACTTGTGTCCAGATTTCCAAAATAATCGATGGTATCGCCACCACCTGGTAGCGAATATTCTGGATAATCTGGAATGAATGTTGGAGTTAATTAAAATATTGGCTCCGAACGGAAGACATCTTGAAAGACTTTCAGATTGTTTTTCGAATGAAATATAGGAGGCCTCCAATTATAGGTCAACATACCTGCATAGATTCTCCTATATGTGGCGCACACTTTTGGAGCCTGCATAAATGCAACATTTATCAAAACTCGGACATATAAACCAAACCGACGACCATCGGCCTGATTCTTTACTGGGCTATATATCCCGGGTATGGAAGGTGTCCGAGCCAATACCCACCCTTAAATATAAACCTAATCGAATCAATGTTTTTCAATTTCTCCTGGGGGATACATGCATGCATAAAATGACGGTGTGCGTGAAATTATTCTAAAAATAATTATTTAAATATAATGTTTACTTTTTATATATATAAAAAAACATCTTTCCTATTGAGAATTATACAACTGCTTAAAAACATATTGTTTTGCTCATAATACCCGAAGCAAACAGTACACAAATCAAAACTACATACAGTAGTATTACTGTTTAAAAAGGTATCCAACTGTGGCCAAACATGGTGGCTTATAGTGCATTGCTAAAATGCATACGTATTTGTTTCTGGAACCATGTCGCAAAAAGTCACATACATCCGGGTTTTTGTCAGCGAAAACTGTTTTATGTTTGAACATCGGTTAGTATAAACCATTACCTGATGAATAGAATAACAGCCTAGTGCCGATGGTCGTCGGTTTAGTTGATAGCACGTTTGTCAGGCTCGGTTCGAAAACTATAGGAATTCCGAGCCTTGCCTAGTATACATGATATAAAAAGACTCTAGTCGGGTATTCTGTATATACAATGGCTTTGATACACTGTGTTATTACACTGTGAAAGTCCATTATGTAGAACACGTGAAACGTATTATGCATACATGTACTTACATTGTACGTCAATAATGATTGGTTCGCTAGTAGTTGCCCCGTGAGTATTGGTAGCGTCACATACATAGGTGCCATCGTGTGTTCTCAGAATGGGATCCAGGATAAAGCTGGCCGTGGTACTATATGGAAACCCATTCCACAACCAACGGTAATCGCTCGTGTCGTCTGCTGGTGTCGTCTGGCATTTAAACGTCACGGCTTGTCCTTCGATGACTGTTTCAGGTGAGTACGTCGCGTTCACCGATATAATCTCTAATGCAACATAAATTGAAAAGCATAAATACAGTGATGGCTTCAGCAAAATGTTTTTTACATGAGAAGCATGTATATGTTTGATGGCATACACAAACAGAATGAGCGCCGACCAGACTGTGTAACCGCTCAGTCTGTTCCACGTCCATACTGATATTCGTTCATTTTCAAATGATTCTGTGAGGCTTACATGTACAGGCGACAGCACCGAAACGCAATTTCAAATACAGTCGAACCTCCCTCAACCGTGCCAACTCTCTACAACAACACCCTCTCTGTAACAGCCACTATTTTATATCCCAAATTGATGATGTCCACTATATTTAGACTGCTGAGCACGAAATATTGTCGTCTGCTGTTGCTTTATATTTTGCCTTAATTCTCAATAAAAACATGGTTTGGCAGCACTTTAGAATCAATTCCATTGGAAATGATTCTAAAATGATGTCAAAGCATGTTTTTTATGAGAATAATCGAAGAAAATAAATAACAGCAGACGACAAAATTTAATTCAGCATTAACCTCCCTACAACAGCCACCTCTCTACAACAGCCAGTTTTGTGTCTTCCCATGGGTGGCTGTTGTACGGAGGTTGCAATGTACATGTATATTGTATATATTTAAGACTCACCACTGCTCACTATTCATCTATCATTCTATCAGTTACCCATATGTATGTGCTGACTTCATGTTGTATCATTTAGAAGAAATAAATAGTATATAAGCATGACGTTACATCATTAATAGAAACAGCCAATCGGAAAGCAACTCGCATTTCTGGGGGCTGTCGATATCGACGACATTTTGTATGGAAGACACAGTGGCAATACTAATGCTATATTTATCCCGTCAACACAGTGCGTATGTGGCGTGAAACACGGTGCCGTGAAACAGTTTTGATATCCTGTCAATACGACCTAATCACTGCGTATGAATATGTGCGGTGATTGGTGTTATCTGTTTGCATTTTAAAGCCATCTGTATAAATAGAATAGTAGGTTAGTGCCGTGAATGGGAAAATATCTGGCGTGGCACGGAAACGGGATGTGCTCGGCAGAGCCTCGCCCATCTCGTTTCCTAAGCCTTGCCATATATGTTTTCCAATTCACGACACTAACCTACTATTCTCTATCACCAGCGCATGCTACATTGCAACTCGGTAAGCTGCACCGTGATACTGAATGATGTCTTTTTACTATTGTTCAACGTCGATATAGTACACTATCGATTACTACTATTTTAGCGGATTTGAAAAAGGCATGTGATTCACCACGTTGTTAACCTTATATAAGTTATATTTCGATGTATGTTTCTGTCGCATGCGTGTATAACTGCTAATGTAATAGTTATCACATAAAGCTGAATATTTATTATATGAATGAATTAGTGGACGGTCACTTTGAAGAGAAGTGGCTTAAAAACGATTTATGTTCAACCCGAGAGAGCAAAAGCAAACACTATGCTAGATTGGTACATCATACATTTCTGAACATGAATCCGGTGTCGGTCAATCAAATTAGGTGGGACAAGGTCACATTTGAGGTCATTAAGTGCAAAGAGGTCAAATGAGTTAAAAAACATATTTTATATCAGTAGATGGACATGTACGTGCATATCATGCTTCAACTATCAAATAAAGTTGTTTAAATTGTTGAATATTCTTCCTTAGGACATATATGAGACGATTCGTTTTAATGGTGGTTCAAACCGGTGTCTATTTTGCGACTTTCAAGATGGCCGCCAGGTATCAACATTTTGTCTTAAATATTTTCTGATTTGATTATTATATGGCGTTTGGTACTTACTTATGCGTTTACATACATAGAAATACGTTTTGATAACTTATAAAAAACAATTCACCACTGACAAATTCATATACCTATAAGATGGCCGCCAAATATTCCCACAGACGTGCAGTAAATATGTGTTGCATAACAACAATATATAGCTACACTTTCACGCACATTTATATTTCATTTGTTTGCCTTTTTTGTTATTATTGCAAAAATGAATGAGTCCATCTAGTATACTTATGATTTGACCATGTTGGAATATTTAAGATGGCCGCTAAATATCGCTTAAGCTCTTAGGCGCTGTTGATCGACACAGTAGTAGAGAAATGAAACATAATTGGAAATCATAGTTGTAATATTTTAAAAGTGCGAGGCTTGTGTTCCAAACTGTACCGAATTATCTGTCGCCGCAAACAAATGTAAATCAAAGATGGCCGCCAACATGGATATAATTCTGACACATCTATATTAAGTAGGGTAGTCATCAACGACATAGCATATGCCACACCATAAAATAAATCAATGTTTTAGTGTTTCCGATGACAGCATAAATACTAATATTGTATGACCGCCATTTTAGTTACCAAGATGGCTACTATATTGCGTAGTTTTATAATCTGAGCTATCAACAATATATTGGTGCAACTCATGGATAACTATAGATCCTAGCTGTAACATGGTAATGGTTAGTAAACGACTACATAGTCACGATCCTGGATTTCAAGTGGAACATAATTCTGAATACATGTTGACAATGTCAAAGGAAACAGGAACATATTTACAATTACATACAGTGGCAGGTTGGGAGCATGTGAATGGTAATTTATTATATAATTAACGATAGTGTGTTGATAATTGCCGTGGTAATCCTACTACGTTTATGGGGAGGGGGTGGCTATGTTAATATACTGTGGTGAACACTTGACAGTAGATCCGGTTTGTCTAATGTCAGACTGGATGGAAATTGTATGCAAATATTCAGTTACCCGCCCCCATCCATGCAGAATGAGCTGTTGATAGTCCGTTTAAAGCCATTAAACATTAAACCGGAACTCTATCATGTTATCTTTAACACGAACATGAACACCAATGTTGCATTTTATTATTGCAACAGGTCCGTAACCAGGGGGTCGGTGTGGTCGGACGACCCGCTCCCCAACCTCCCTCGTCGTGCATTCATGTCCACTCTTTCATGCATTACAATAAGAATTATTGTCACTACGTAGTCATTTTATAATATTGATGCAAGCAGGAGAGTCGTATTACATGTATGTGCTCAGTATTTGCTGAAAATGGTATTCAGACCATCTGGTTTTTACAATTGTCTGGGAGAGCATGGCCCCGTACCACCATAGCTGCCTCGGTCCATTCAAGCTTCATAAAAGTCTGTTTACGGGTCTGTTGCATACATCGAAACCATGAGATACCGGTACATTCCATGCGGATGCGGATATTGTTGTCAGTTTCCACTATAACGAAGCCTAATCAATTATCTATGAAAAACCATAATCAATTTATCAATGCGGTACACGACAGGGTATGTACAGCGATTGACATATCAAAGGAAAGTTGACGAATTCTGAACTTGACTGGATACGTAACAACTACCATTATTCACTTACCACATAATGAAATTAGCGTGTTTTTTTCATAGCGAAGAAATATGCGTAGCTTTTTGGATACGAAAACGAAAACCACACCACCGCATCTTGAGCTATATCAATATTATGCTAATGTCCCAATTAGTGCGCTATATAAGACACTGATATGCATTTGCATACGTTATATTCCCACTATTTATACTTGAAAAGTATTTATCGACACATTTACTATTTTAAAAAAGTCGTAATATTGATGACAGTAACATGAACATGGAATACCAATAACTTGGAAACACTGCACATGGACACTGCGACTGTGCTTGTCAGTGTAGCAAGAGACATAATCAATTACTTGAAAATTGGGGAATGATATAACACATACATATCGTATATACGTAGAGTCAATGGTGCGATCATGGTCATCGAATCTCAGTTTATATACGACATATGAGTTGTTATTTTGTTATTGCCCAAAATAAAATAACTTTTGGATGACGTATCATTTAAGTAGTCATATGCCGGTAGCCATGTGCTAGGCCATGTAAATACATGTATGAATAAGTTAGTAACCTATATTTGTGAGCCATATTCACATTACTCTATATTCTACGAATTCAGTGCATGGTGTTATCTAGACCATTACATCTCAGTTCATAAACGGCATATGCTGTGTTTATTAACAATAAAATCGCGTTTGGATGACCTATACTATCCATAAGTCATACATAGGTAGTGATGTACTATGTAAATAGGAAGGATTTAATGATTCAGTATTTGTGAGTCACATAAGTATGGGTATTAAACTATAATGCCATCGATATATATATGTTGTGAATTCATGATGGAACATATGTTGAGGTCATTCATGAGATTGTTTGGTACATAGAAAGAATAAACGTTATAAAAATGTAGCATGCGGTCATAATGCAATCTGTATTGAATGCATATGTATGTATATGTATCACAGTTATGAAGGGCACTGTTTCTGGGGAATACCATACACTGTAATCATATATGTTGTAGTCATATAATTTCCTTACATGGTATGTGTAAGTGTCATAGCTGTACATTATAATATCACAACCACATGTGTAATATAATATATAATACTTTAAATGCATTAAAATGAACATGGTTGATTATTCTATGCTAATCTAGAATTATATCAGAAGGTTCCACCGTCTGTGTCTATAAAACAAAATTACAAATGACTTCAAAATCAAGTGTGTCCAACTTACTGATTTAACCGCCTAACATAAGAATGCAGTAGTATACATAAGTAAAGCAAACATTAACATTATATTCAATAAAAAAATATTGAAAATATGGCGGCCATTTTGAATTAAACATGCTCTTTAAGAAGAGCATAAATATTGATCTATATTTTTAATATCGTATCTCAGATGAAAATAAAACTAATATGTTCATATCTAGCTTAGTACCAAGATATGGTCCACCACAGTGCTGCCTGATCTTAATGAATATTTGGCGTCCATCTTGGATTTATATGCATTTGATAGCCTCAATCTATGTTTAAAATTAATTCATGACATCCAAAGGTTTTTCTGCGTCTGTCCGATCAAGATCCAAGTGCCTATTTGTTTTCATTCACCAAATCAGTACACATTTCAGGCTAAATATTGATAACTTGGCGGCCATCTTGAATATGTTGATACTCTCAACGATAGAGACGTCCGAGCAAACCAAATTGCTTTGTATATGCCCCATAAAACAATAATCACCAATAAAACATACTTTATCGGATTGTTCTGTAATGTTATGCAAGTACATATTGTATTATCAAAATAGAGTGAGTTTTGCACTCATTTGACCCATGTGCACTTAATGACCCCAAAAATGACCTTGTCCCACCTGATTTGATTGACCGACACCGGATTCGTGTTCAGGATGATATAATGCATTGATTTAAAGTAGTCGTTGCTTTTGCTCTCTCGGGTTGAACAGACTTCATTTTTATGGGTGCACACCCCCTTACTAAATGGCCTTTTTGGGGAATTTATCGGGGTATATCCCCGATAAATTCCACAAAAAGGCCATTCATTCCTTATAATTCCAGCATTTGAAATAAATTCATCAAGAAAATGTGTTTATTTTGACAGACGGCAGCCATTTGTTTACATTGACAGCACTGACAGCGCACCTGTAGAAAGTAGTTCGGCAGTTTACTGGGATATACATTTTGGACAGAGACATGCTACGGGCCAATCAACTGTTAGGGAATTGTGTAAACATTTTTGTGCTGGAATTATTGATATATAACCCACATTCATGAGCTAAAGGTAACGATCTTTGAAGGCGGGTGGCATCATTGTAAATAAAAGGTATAAAGCAGCAAATTATAAGCACTAGTACACCATGAACATTAGTGAAATCATGATTGATATAGAGGATCGTACACGAGTGAAGCTTTGATATGATATTTATTAAATGAAATTGCTGATGTCATCAGAAACGAGGCTATGCCGAGTTTCTTATGAAATCAGTTAACGAGTTTAATAAACATCATATTAATCAACACACATGGTAAGATTCTTCTTTATTGCTTAATCTCATTATCACAATATGAATCGGTATTGACTACCTAACATTGTTTCTGTATTGGGCTCATTTGCATATTTATTACACTGGTGTATTATGGTTTTATTATACTGATTGATATAAAGGATCTTATTTGAGTGACGATTTAATATTATATTTGTTATACGAGTTTATTGATTTCATAATAAACGAGGCTATGCCGTTTTCTGTAGCGGGCTCATCTGCATATTTATTACACTACTGTATTATGATTGTATTACACTGTGTAAACAACTGTGAAATCAACATCCGGGTTACAACAAAGTGAAAACTGACGTTCCATTGGTCGGTTGACGTCACGTGACGTTACCGAATGACGTCAGTGTAATGACGCAACGTAAACAAGTCCTCGTTCTGTCCATAGATAACGACGTCATCTGTGGTAATTTTCGAGCATAAAACGTTACCTGATAAATAGAATACCAGACTATTGTATTTTGATATCAAGTTTATCAGGCAAGGCTATGAAACGCGTAGGAATTCCGAGGCTTGCCGAGGAATTCCTACCGTTTCCGAGCCGAGCCTGATAAACTTGATAGCAAAAGACACTAGCCTGGTATTCTCTATATTACACTGTGTAAACAACTGTGAAAGCCAATGTTATGAAATACACAAAGAAACAGTTGATTACAAACAAGAAGTTAAACTTGCGTCGTTTCGTACAACATACGCGAGCCCTTGTGAGAAAGGCCTTGTAAATAATATAACCGGTTTTCTAATAATAATGGCCCTTTTCTGAACTCCTAAGATCTGTGAATCTTATATTATTATTACGACGTAGTTTTTCGATTGTATAATAACGTTGCAGACTGTAAATGTTGTGTACGGTTCTGTAACGCTCCACGACATACCAGTGATATGAATATGTGTACATCCAGAGCTCCAGATAAGCTGCTTATTTGCGTAAATACCCAATTAAAATTACCAAAAACCCAATGGAATACATACCCGTATGCACGCTCCAGATAAGCTGCTTATTTGCGTAAATACCCAATTAAAATTGCCAAAAACCCAATGGAATACATACCCGTATGCACGCTCCAGATAAGCTGCTTATTTGCGTAAATACCCAATTAAAATTGCCAAAAACCCAATTGAAATCAGAAGTAGTGAGTATCAAAAAGCAATGTAAAATTTGTGGTATCTTTATCATGCTACAGAAAACAATAAACAGACCACAAATATAGCATATTTTCTTATTTGTCCATGAAAACACATCTTGGTATTTCATTAGAATTGTCTCCAAGACAATTCTAATGAAATACAAGATGTGTTTTCAATTAGAAGCAAACTATTCAATGAGTGCAGTCTGCTGATGTGTAAACAGTTGTGTGATTCTAGTTTACCCAATTAAAATTTTGAAATACCCAATTGCTTCAGAAATGATAGAGTGACAATACTCAATGACTAATTCCTTATCTGGAGCCCTGTACATCCATCATCTACTTACGTATATCGCACGCGTCCTCGTCGGAATTGTATGTCATGTCTGTGTTGCACGTACAACTCTGCGTTGAGGTGTTACAGATGGCGTTTGTTGTACTGCAAGAGTCGTCGACGGCTGGGATACATGCATCTCCTATAGTACTTACTGAAAGTAGGAATGCATATCCATCATACAGTATTACATTGAAAGTAACTCCTGAAGTAGGAATACCTATCTCTCATACAGTACTACAGTGACAGTAACATCTGAAGTAGGAATACATATCTCTCATACAGTACTACAGTGACAGTAACCCCTGAGTTGGAATGCATATCAATCATACAGTACTACAGTGACAGTAACGTCTGAAAGAAGGAATAAATATCTCTCATACAGTACTACAGTGACAGTAACATCTGAAGTAGGAATGCATATCTATCATACAGTACTTCAGTGACAGTAACCACTGAAAGTAGGAATACATATCTCTGATACAGTACTACAATGACAGTAACCTTTGAAAGTAGGAATACATATCTGTCATACAGTACTACAGTGACAGCAACATCTGAAGTAGGAATACATATCTCTCCTACAGTACTACAATGACAGTAACATCTGAAGTAGGAATGAATATCTCTCATACAGTACTACAGTGACAGTAACCCCTGAAGTAGGAATGCATATCTATCATACAGTACTACAGTGACAGCAACCCCTGAAAGTAGGAATGCATATCTCCCATACAGTACTACAGTGACAGTAACCTCTGAAAGTTGGAATGCATATCTATCATACAGTACTACAGTGACAGCAACCCCTGGAAGTAGGAATGCATATCTCTCATACAATACTACAGTGACAGTAACATTTGAAAGTAGGAATGCATATCTCTCATACAGTAATACAGTGACAGTAATCTCTGAAAGTAGGAATGCATATCTATCATACAATACTACAATGACAGTAACCTCTGAAAGTAGGAATGCATATCTATCATACAATACTACATTTACAGTAACCCCAGAAAGTAGGAATGCATATCTCTCATACATTACTACAGTGACTGTAACATCTGAAAGTAGGAATGCATATCTCTCATACAGTACTACAGTGACAGTAACCTCTGAAAGTAGGAATGCATATCGCTCATACAGTACTACAATGACAGTAACCCCTGAGTAGGAATGCATATCTCTCATACAGTACTACAGTGACAGTAACCCCTGAAAGCAGGAATGAATATCTCTCATACAGTACTACAGTGACAGAGACCTCTGAAAGTAGGAATGAATATCCATAATTCAGTACGACAGTGACAGTAACCCCTGAGTAGGAATGAATATCCATCATATAGTACTACATTTACGGTACCTCTCATGCAGTACTACATTCACAGTAACCTCTGATGTAGGAATGTATATCTGCCATACAGAACTACAGCGACAGTAACCCCTGAAAGTAGGAATGCATATCTCTCATACAGTACTACAATGACAGTAGTCCCTGAAAGTAGGAATGCATATGTGTCATACAGTACTAAAGTGGCAGTAACCCCTGAGTAGGAATGAATATATATCGTACAGTAATACAGTGACAGTAACCCCTGAGTATGAATGTATATCTGTCATACAATACTACAGTGACAGTAACCGCTGGAGTAGGAATGTATATCTCTCATACAGTACTACAAGTGACAGGAACCTCTAAAAGTAGGAATGCATATCTATCATACAGTACTACAGTGACAGTAATCACTGAAGTAGGAATGCATATCTCTCATACAGTACTACTGTGACATTAACCCCTGAGTAGGAATGCTTATCTCTCATACAGTACTACATTTACAGTAACCTCTGAAGTAGGAATGCATATCTCTCATACAGTACTACATTTACAGTAACCTCTGAAGTAGGAATGCATATCTCTCATACAGTACTACATTTACAGTAACCTCTGAAAGTAGGAATGCATATCTCTCATACAGTACAATAGTGACAGTAACCCCTGAAAGTAGGAATGCATATCTCTCATACCGTACTGTAGTGACAGTAACCCCTTAAGTAGGAATGCATATCTATCATACGGTACTACAGTGACAGTAACTCCTGAAAGTAGGAATGCATATCTGTCATATAATACTACAGTGTCAGTAAGCCCTGAAGTAGGAATGCATATATATCATACAATACTACAGTGACAGTAATCACTGAAGTAGGAATGCATATCTCTCGTACAGTACTACTGTGACTGTAACCCCTGAGTAGGAATGCTTATCTCTCATACAGTACTATAGTGACAGTAACCCCTGAAGTAGGAATGCATATCTCTCATACACTACTACATTTACAGTAACCTCTGAAGTAGTCATGCATATCTCTCATACAGTACTACATTTACAGTAACCTCTGAAAGTAGGAATGCATATCTCTCATACCGTACTATAGTGACAGTAACCCCTGAAGTAGGAATGCATATCTCTCATACGGTACTACAGTGACAGTAACCCCTGAAAGTAGGAATGCATATATGTCATATAGTACTACAGTGACAGTAAGCCCTGAAGTAGGAATGTATATCTATCATACAATACTACATTTACAGTAACCTCTGAAGTAGGAATGAATATCTCATGTACAGTACTATAGTGACAGTAACCCCTGAAGTAGGAATGCATACCTCTCATACAGTACTACAGTGACAGTAACCCCTGAAGTAGGAATGCATACCTCTCATACAGTACTACAGTGACAGTAACCCCTGAAGTATGAATGCATATCTATCATACAATACCACAGTGACAGTAATCTCTGAAAGTAGGAATGCATATCTCTCATAAAGTAATACAGTGACAGTAACCCATGAAAGTAGGAATGCATATCTCTCATACAGTACTACAATGAGAGTAACATCTGAAGTAGGAATACATATCTCTCACTACAGTACAGTACTATGCACTGACAGTACATCAATCTGAAAGTAGGAAATGCTATATCACTCGCTCCATAACAGTACTACAGTGACAGTAACCCCATGAACCCAAAGTAGGTATGCATATCAATCATACAGTACTACAATGACAGTAACCCCTGAGTAGGAATTCATATCTCTCATACAGTACTACAGTGACAGTAACCCATGAAAGTAGGAATGCATATCTCTCATACAGTACTACAGTGAGAGTAACATCTGAAATAGGAATACATATCTCTCATACAGTACTACAGTGACAGTAACATCTGAAGTAGGAATGCATATCTATCATACAGTTCTACAGTGACAGTAACATCTGAAGTAGGAATGCATATATATCACATAGTACTACAGTGACAGTAACCCCTGAAAGTAGGAATGCATATCTCTCATACAGTACTACAGTGACAGTGATCTCTGAAAGTAGGAATGAATATCTCATGTACAGTACTACAGTGACAGTAACCCCTGAAAGTAGGAATACATATCTCTCATACAGTACTACAGTGACAGTAACCCCTGAAAGTAGGAATACATATCTCTCATACAGTACTACAGTGAATGTAACATCTAAAGTAGGAATACATATCTCTCATACAGTACTGCAGTGACAGTAACATCTGAAGTAGGAATGCATATCTCTCATACAGTACTACAGTGACAGTAACCCCTGAAGTAAGAATGCATATCTATCATACAATACTACAGTGACAGTAATCTCTGAAAGTAGGAATGAATATCTCATGTACAGTACTACAGTGACAGTAACCCCTGAAAGTAGGAATACATATCTCTCATACAGTACTACAGTGAATGTAACATCTAAAGTAGGAATACATATCTCTCATACAGTACTACAGTGACAGTAACCCCTGAAAGTAGGAATGCATATCTCGCATACAGTACTACAGTGACAGTAACCCCTGAAAGTAGGAATACATATCTCTCATACAGTACTGCAGTGACAGTAACATCTGAAGTAGAAATGCATATCTCTCATACAGTACTACAGTGGCAGTAACCCCTGAAAGTAGGAATACATATCTCTCATACAGTACTGCAGTGACAGTAACCCTTGAGTGGGAATGCTTATCTCTCATTCAGTACTATAGTGACAGTAACCCCTGAAGTAGGAATGCATATCTCTCATACAGTACTACATTTACAGTAACCTCTGAAGTAGGAATGCATATCTCTCATACAGTACTACAGTGACAGTAACACCTGAAAGTGACGAGTCGTGAAATCGGAATTTCAGATTTTTGTATATTGTTATTCTGCGTGTCTTCATAACATTAAATTGTACCTTTGTATGGCTCGTAGCAATATAGGAATAGCTGCACAACATCATTATTAACAACAGCAATGCTTAATTGGGCTACAAACAGCACTCTGGTAGAACCCTTACTACATAAACAAACTCCTGTTTGTGAACACTCGGTGGACGTGACGGAACACAATCGGTTTGGGTTGACACACGAGTCCCCAAGGTCAGCTACAAAGGCAAACACGGTCACATGCATAAGGACGACGATATATCATGCAATCTTACTGTGTTATAAAAATATCCAACAAACACGACAAGCAATCTGGTTCACTATAGAACTAGTGGCTTATGGTTCATCACAAAATGTTCAGACACGAAATATATAACAGGTAAAATTAATACATCGATTGCGACATATAAAATGCAGGTAAATGTGTAAAAGTCGGTGTACGTTACAACCAGTTTACCATGCGCCATACACATCTCATTCATCCCATACCGTAATTTCGCTCCGTGACAGGTGTGAAATACAATGCAAGACACAAATTAACTGTCATGTATACAAATATAAAGCGCTGGTTATCTGTGTTAGCTTTCAGTTCAATAACACGGTACCATTATATCCGAAGGATATAGAAGAGCACACAATACCAGAGCTGAATAATATATAACATGCTTCATTTATCCCGTCAACACAGTGCGTATGTACCGTGAAACACGGTGCCGTGAAACATTGTTGATATCCTGTCAATACGACCTAATAACTGCGTATGAATATGTGCGGTGACTGGGGTTATTTGTTTTGCATTTTAAAGCCATTTGTAGGTGTGGACGGGATAAATAGAACAGTAGGTTAGTGCCGTGAATGGGAAAAATATCTGTCGCGGCACGGAAACGGGATGTGCTCGGTAGTGCCTCACCCATCCCGTTTCCTAAGCCTTGCCAGATATTTTTCCCATTCACGGCACTAACCTACTATTCTCTATATGTCTGAAGTCACACGTCCTTCAATGATAACATCATGGTGTATTACGTGCAATCTCAAACGAAATACAATAATACACTGCTCATGTCTGTAATACTACATGACAGCATACACCACAAAATAAAGCAATGCGATCATCAAGTAAGCCACAACCAGTGATCACTGATGCACACACACATTCACGGTTCTGTGGTGATAATTGTAATCGAACGCGTGACTTACTTGCATGACAGGTGCCCCCGGTAACATTGCCGTTCGTGTCGAAATATCTGTCGTCACAGCGGCAGATCTGCTGCACGGACGCTGTGCCTATACTCTGGCATGAAGAGAAAGTCGTGGTGCACTTAGCAATGCCAGTCTGAGTGCAATCATCTCCGAGACCCACTGAAATATATAAAAGTAGTTTGCAGTCATTTTCGGTAGGGCTAGCATACATGTTTCATATGGTAGTGCCTTATCCATTTGCATGCACATGTGTATGTATGGTTTAAATGTTGCAGGATGGTGTTGACTTAATTTCATATAGTTTGTTTCTCCTATCTACAAACTCACTTAAACCTTGTCTCCACTTTTCTCTTTAACCTCATTCAGTTTCGCCTCATTCTATTTCTATTTGTCCTATGCAACATAAATGTCAATATCAATAGCATATTTCCTGTGTATTTGTATGAAATGTATATATATTTTGAGAATGAAACAATTAATGACAAACAAGCTTCAATGACAGTGTCTGCAAAATAATGACATATTATGTCTTATGTTTTCCAATACTAGCACATTCCTTGACACATGGGCAATCAACATGAATGAAACAAACCGCAACTTGCAATTTCCATTTTCCGGTTTTAAATCATCCATTAACTCATTCATCTCTGATACAATGCAGACCCAGTGGGATCTGCTCACAGATAATAAACTTCATACTGTGAACCTACTTTGGGCAAATGGACTCCTGGCTACATACATGTACGCCGGGATGAAGTTGTCCTTAGTTGATTGCGCATTGGACATACACGACAAAGGGGAGCCGCGTCCATGGTGAATTCCATGCCGTAGCACATTTACCTTGAAACATGTTCTACTGGACTGTATCGGAAAATCTATTTTTTATCATTGTATACATGTTTCTCATTTCTATAACTTTATCATTGTGTATACATGTTACTTATTTCTATTTTGTTTCCATATTTGTATTGTTACCCTAATCATCTGATTGCCTACCACAGTTAGCATACTATTTTACTATTATTTTTATTCTTCATCTGAAAATATTGGCCATAAATGATACTATTGTGTGTTGGTGGGCCGTTAAGCACCATTCCATTTTCCGGCAGGCGTCTTCAGCGATTATCATGGTACATTGATGGACTTTGTGTCACAATTTGAAAGAGTAGAGCGAACCACGTATATATGTGTGGGCGTGCGTGTGTATCGTTACTAACCATAAACAATTTAAACAGATTTATAAAAAATATGCACGATACCACACCATACGTGCTGGACCACGTGTTCACTGGTCAGTGTGAACTCCACGGAACTATTGGCCGCTCCATCATTATAGTCAACTCCTTTATCGTCCGGTCCATTAAGAGTTTCGGTTATTGTTATAGTTCGGTTATTACCCTCATTACTACACTGGCCACATATCACATAACCCTCATTACCATACTGGCCACAGATCACATAACCCCATCACTACACTGGTTACATATCACACAACCCTCAGTACCACACTGGCCACATATCACATAAACCTCATTACTGCACTGGTCACAGATCACATAACCCCCATTACCACACTGGTCACAGATCATAAAACCCTCATTACTACACTGGTCACGTATCACATAACCCTCATCACCACACTGGTCACAGATCACATAACCCCCATTACTACACTGGCCACAGACCACATAACCCCCATTACTACATTGGTCACAGATCACATAACCCTCATTACAACACAGATCACATATCACCTAACCCCTATTACTACACTTGTTACAGACCACATAACCCTCATTACCCCACAGGTCACATATCACATAACCCTCAACGCTGCACTGGTCACATATCACATAACCCTCATTACCACACTGGCCAGAGAACACATAACCCCCATTACTACACTGGTCAAATATCACATAACCCCCGTTACTACACTGGTCAAATATCACATAACCCCCGTTACTACACTGGTCACAGATCACATAAACCGCATTACCACACAGGTCACATATCACATAACCCCCATTACTGCACTGGTCACAGATCACATAAACCTCATTACCACACAGATAACATATCACATAAAACCCCTATTACTGCACTGGTCACAGACCACATAACCCTCATTACCCCACAGGTCACATATCACATAACCATCATTACTGCACTGGTCGCAGACCACATAACCATCATTACCACAAAGGTCACATATCACATAATCCCCATTACTGCACTGATCACAGACCACATACAGGTCACATATCACATAACCGCCATTACTACACTGGTCACATATCACATAAACCCATTACCACACTGGTCACAGATCGCATAACCCTCATTAACACACTGGTCACATATCACATAACCCTCATTACTGCACTGGTCACAGACCACATAACCCCAATTACTACACTGGTCACATATCACATAACCCTCATTACCACACTGGTCACATATCACATAACCCACATTACTGCACTGGTCACACATCACATAACCCCAATTACTACACTGGTCACATATCACATAACCATAATTACTACACTGGTCACATATCAAATAACCCACATTACTGCACTGGTCACAGATCACATAACCCCCATTACTACACTTGTCACATATCACATAATCCCCATTACTGCACCGGTCACATAGCACATAACCCTCATTACTACACAGGTCATGGAGCACACAACCCCATTACTAAACTGGTCATAGATCACATAACCCTCATTACTACACTGGTCATACATCACATGACCCCCATTACTACACTGGTCATAGATCATATGACCCTCATTACAACACTGGTCATGCAGCACACAACCCCATTACTAAACTGGTCATAGATTACATAACCCTCATTACTACACTGGTTATATATCACATGACCCTCATTACTACACTGGTAATAGATCGCATAACCTTCATTACTACACTGGTCATATATCACATAACCGTCATTACTACACTGGTCATAGAAAACATAACCTTCATTACTACACTGATCTTACATCACATAACCTTCATTTCTACACTGGTCATAGATCACAATACCTTCATTACTACACAGGTCATAGATCACATAACCTTCGTTACTACATTGGTCATAGATCACATAACCTTCATTACTACACTTGTCATAAACGCATAACCTTCATACTCATTTCTACTGGTCATAGATCACACCTATCACACTAGGTCATCATTACAACCTTCGTTACTACATTGGTAGGTCATAACCTCTTATAATTGTCATAAAGCATACCTTCATTACTACCTGTCATATATATACTTATTCTACACTTGGTCATAGATCATACGTATACACATTGGCTATCATAACATTCATCACACTTGTCATAAATCGCATAACCTTCATTACTACCCTGGTCATATATCACATAACCTTCATTACTACACTGGTCATAGATCACATAACCTTCATTACTACACTGGTCATAAATCGCATACACCTTCATTACTACTTTCTCTGGTCATATATCACATAACCTTCATTACTACACTGGTCATAGATCACATAACCTGTCGTTACTACATTGGTCATAAATCACATAACTTCATTACTACACTTGTCATCCATTCACATAACCTTCATTACTACCCTGGTCATATATCACATAACTCATTAAACTACACAGGTCATACTACACATAACCTTCTTTATACTACACTTGTCATAGATCACATACTTAATTACTTAACCACTTGTCATATATCACATAACCTTCATACTACACTGGTCATAGATCACATAACCTTCATTACTACACAGTCATATATCACATAACCTTCATTACACACTTGTCAATAGAACACTTATAAACAAATCTTTACTACACTGGTCAATTATTATCACATAATCCTTCATTACTACACTTGTCATTTATATTCACATAACAACTCATACTTACACGGTCATATATCACATAAAACCTTCATTATACACTGGCATAGATCACATAACCTTCATTACTACACTAGGTCATAGACTAACCCTTCATTACTACATTGGTCATAGATCACTAAACCATCATTACACACCCTGACTCATAGATCACATTGACTAATTACTATAACCTGTCATTATACACTGGTCATCACATAACCTTCTTTACTAACACTCATAGATCACATAACCTTAATACTTACACTTTGTCATATATCACATAACCTTCATTACTACACTGGTCATAGATCACATAACCTTCATTACTACACAGGTCATATATCACATAACCTTCATTACTACACTTGTCATAGAACACATAACCTTCTTTACTACACTGGTCATATATCACATAACCTTCATTACTACACTTGTCATATATCACATAACCTTCATTACTACACGGGTCATATATCACATAACCTTCATTACTACACTGGTCATAGATCACATAACCTTCATTACTACACTGGTCATAGAAAACATACCCTTCATTACTACATTGGTCATAGATCACATAACCTTCATTACCACACTGATCATAGATCACATGACCCTAATTACTAACCTGGTCATAGAACACATAAACTTCATTACTACACTGAGCATAGATGACATAACCTTCATTACTACACTGGTCATAGAACACATAACCTTCATTACTACACTGGTCATATATCACATTAACTTCATTTCTACACTGGTCATAGATCACATAACCTTCATTACTACACTGGTCATAGAAAACATAACCTTCATTACTACACTGGTCATACATCACATAACCTTCATTACTACCCTGGTCATAGATCGCATAACCCTCATTACTACATTGGTCATAGATCACATGACCCTCATTGCTACCCTAGCCATAGAACACATAACCTTCATTACTACACTGGTCATAGAACGCATAACCTTCATTACTACCCTGGTCATATATCACATAACCTTCATTACTACATTGGTCACAGATCACATAACCCTCATTACTACACTGGTCATAGATCAAATAACCTTCATTAACTCACTCGTCATAGAACACATAACCTTCATTACTACATTCGTCATAGAACACATAACTTCCAATACTACACTGTTCATAGAACACTTAACCGTCATTACTACCCTGGTCATAGAACACATAACCTTCATTACTACAATGGTCATATATTACATAACCCTAATTACTACAATGGTCATAGATCACATAACCTTCATTGCTACACTGGTCATATATCACATAACCCTAATTACTACTCTGGTCATAGAACACATAAACGTCATTACTACACAGAGCATAGATGACATAACCTTCAATACTACACTGGTCTTAAATCAGATAACCTTCATTACTACACTGGTCACAGATCACATAACCTTCATTACTACCCTGGTCATATATGGCATAACCCTCATTACTACCATGGTCATAGATCACATAACCCGCATTACTACACTGGTCATAGATCACATGACCCTCATGCTACCCTAGCCATAGAACACATAACCCGCATTACTACACTGGTCTTAGATCACATAACCTTCATTACTACCTTGGTCATATATGGCATAACCCTCATTACTACCCTGGTCATAGATCAAATAACCCTCATTACTACACATAACCTTCTTTACTACACTGGTCATAAGTCACATAACCCTCATTACTACCCTGGTCATATATCACATAACCCTTATTACTACCCTGGTCATATATCACATAACCTTCATTACTACACTGGTCATATATCACATAACCTTCATTACTACCCTGGTCATAGATCACAAAACCTTCATTACTACACTGGTAATAGATCACATAACCTTCATTACTACCCTGGTCACAGAACACATAACTTTCATTACTACACTGGTCATCGAACACCTGACCTTCATTTCTACACTGGTCATATATCACATGACCTTCATTACTACCCTGGATGTAGATCACATAACCTTCATCACTACCCTGGTCATAGATCACATAACCTTCATTACTGCACTGGTCATAGATGACATGACCCTCATTACTACACTGGTCAAACAACACATACTATTCATTACTACACTGTTCATAGAACACATAACCTTCATTACTACACTGGTCGTAGATCACATAACCTTCATTACTACACTCGTCATAGAACACATTACCTTCATTACTACACTCGTCATAGAACACATAACCTTCTTTACTACATTCGACATAGAACACATAACTTCCATTACTACACTGGTCATAGAAGACATAACCGTCATTACTACCCCGGTCATAGAACACATAACCTTCATTACTACACTGGTCATAGATCACATAACCCTCATTACTACAATGGTCATAGATCACATAACCCTCATTACTACCCTGGTCATAGATCGCATAACATTCATTACTATAATGGTCATACATCACATAACCCTCATTACTACAATGGTCATAGATCACATAACCTTCATTACTGCACTGGCCATAGATCACATAACCATACTTACCACCCTGGTCATAGAACACATAAAATTCATTACTACACTGAGCATAGATGACATAACCTTCAATACTACACTGGTCATAAATCAGATAACCTTGATTACTACACTGGTCACAGATCACATAACCTTCATTACTACCCTGGTCATATATCGTATAACCTTCATTACTACACTGGTCATAGATCACATGACCCTCATTGCTACCCTAGTCATAGAACACATAACCTTCATTACTACACTACACTACTATTGCAGTTATCACATATCACATATCCCTCATTACTACACTGGTCACAAATCACACAACCCTCATTACCACACTGGTCACAGATCACATAACCTTCATTACTACACTGGTCATATAACACATAACCTTCATTACTACACTGGTCATAAATCACATAACCCTCATTACTACCCTGATCATAGATCAAATAACCCTCATTACTACACATAACCTTCTTTACTACACTGGTCATAAATCACATAACCCTCATTACTACCCTGGTCATATATCACATAACCCTCATTACTACCCTGGTCATATATCACATAACCTTCATTACTACACTGGTCATAGAACACATAACCTTCATTACTACACTGGTCATATATCACACAGCCTTCATTACTACACTGGTCATAGATCACATAACCTTCATTACTACACTGGTCATAGAACACATAACCTTCATTACTACACTGGTCATATATCACATAACCTTCATTACTACACTGGTGATAAATCGCATAACCTTCATTACTACTCTGGTCATATATCACATAACCTTCATTACTACACTGGTCATAGATCACATAACCGTCATTACCACATTGGTCATAGATCACATAACCTTCATTACTACACTTGTCATACTTCACATAACCTTCATTACTACCCTGGTCATATATCACATAACCTTCATTACTACACTGGTCATAGATCACATAACCTTCATTACTACCCTGGTCATAGATCACATAACCTTCATTACTACACTGGTCATAGAACACATAACCTTCATTACTACACTGGTCATATATCACATAACCTTCATTACTACACTGGTCATAGATCACATAACCTTCATTACGACACTGGTCATAGAACACATAACCTTCATTACTACACTGGTCATATATCACATAACCTTCATTACTACACTGGTCATAAATCACATACTCTTCATTACTACACTGGTCATAGAACACATAACCTTCATTACTACACTGGTCATATATCACATAACCTTCATTACTACACTGGTCATAGATCACATAACCTTCATTACTACCCTGGTCATAGATCACATAACCTTCATTACTACACTGGTCATAGAACACATAACCTTCATTACTGCATTGGTCATATATCACATAACCTTCATTACTACACTGGTCATAGATCACATAACCCTCATTACTGCACTGGTCACAGATCACGTAACCCCCATTACTACACTGCCCACACATCACATAACCTCCATTACTACATTGATCACATATCAGATATCCCTGGTCACATATCACATAACCCTCATTACTATGCTCGTCACAGATCACATAACCCCATTACTACACTACCCACATATTACAGAACCCCCATTTCTACATTGATCACATATCACATAATCCTCATTACTACACTGGTCACAAATCACACAACCCTCATTAGCACACTGGTCACAAATCACATAACCCTCATTACTACCCTGGTAATAGATCACATATCCCTCATTACTACAGTGGTCTCACATAAGCCCCATTAGTACACCGGTCACATACATGTATCACCTAACCCCCTTACTACACTGCCCACATATCACATAACCCCCATTACTACACTGATAACATATCACACAACCCTCATTACCACACTGGTGACAGATCAAATAGCCCTCATTACTACACTGGTCACAGACCACACAACCCCCATTACTGCACTGGTCATATATCACATAACCGTCAATACTACACTGGCCACAGATCACATAACCCTCATTACTACACTGGTCATATATCACATAACCCTCAATACTTCACTGGCCACAGACCACATAACCCTCATTACTACACTGGCCACAGATCACATAACCCTCATTACTACACTGGCCACATATCATATAACCCTCATTACCAGACTGGTCATAGATCACATACCCCTCATTACCACACTGGTCACAAGTCACATAACCCTCATTACTACACTGGTCACATATCACATATCCCTCATTACCACACTTGTCACATATCACATAACCCTCATTACTACACTGGCCACATATCACATAACCCTCATTACTACAATTGTCACAGATCACATAACCCCCATTACTACAATGGTCACATATCTCATAACCCTCGTTACTACACTGGTCACATATCACATAACCCTCATTACTACACTGATCACAGATCACATAACCCCCATTACTACACTGGTCACATATCACATAACCCCCGTTACTACACTGGTCACATATCACATAACCCTCATTACTACACTGGTCACAGATCACATAACCCCCATTACTACACTGGTCACATATCACATAACCCCCATTACTACACTGGTCACAGATCACATAACCCTCATTACTACACTGGTCACAGATCACATAACCCTCATAACTCCAGCCATAAATAGGTGTGCACAACTTTCGAAATGGACAGGACAGTCGCGCACAACGACCGCCAATGATTTGTAAAGTAATAGAATCAAATGAGCAGTGTATATACACATATATAATATAGAAAATGATTATATAAATGTCCTATTCACTAGTCAACTACTAAATAAACTGGTATGAGGCGATATTACATAACTGACTAATAGTACCGCCGATTTGTGAATACTTTTCACGAAATTGCGCACTTCGTGTCACAAGCATGAAACTTGGCACAATGATAAAACATGATGCACTGAATATTTTTGGATATGGACGCAATCGAAAAAAGTCAAGATGGCCGCCATATTCAAAATGGCCGCCAAGCTGTTTTGTCTGTCGATATAGGCTCTTCTATGTAAATTTCCTTTGAGATAAAGTCCTGAAAATTTCACAAAATGGTAAATTTGAATCGTAGCATTGGAAACAAAATCCGAAAAATCAATAAAAAAGCAAGATGGCCGCGAAATCCAAGATGGCCGCCTAGTAATAGACATTTTCCGGTAAAATTGCTCCATATTTTAACATTTTCATTGGAAAGCGAGCCGATTGTGTGCCTAATTTTAACCCTACGTATTCACAGTCAATGACGCTTTTATGTATACATTCGCCATTGATTTAATGCATCTTGCAGACCGTGTATGGCATTATCAAAGTACAATGTACATGCATGTGGTAGCGAAATTAAGACATAGCTTGATAACAAGCACATAAGCCCATTGTTCATGGATACGCTAACTTGACGTATAGTATGTCGTTGGAAGCTGTTTTAACACCGCTGCGTGACCGGCGGGCCAGCCGCCCACAATATCCCCCCCCCCCCTCCCCCCCCGCGAGTATGTAGTTAGTTATCTTTTGTCGGCCGCCCACCATATCGTCGGCCGCCCACACGAATCGCTGATTTGGTATCTCCGGGGTGTACATGTATTTCAAATAAATCAATTGCAGCGTACGAGGTATAAAACACAGCGTTGTTATTCTCGACAACAATCAGTTAGAACGTAATGAGTACAGAAAAAGCACAGTGTTGTTAATACTGACAGGTATGACGTCAGAGTAAAAATATCACAGCGCGTCAGAGTAAAAATATCACAGCGGTGTTAATATTGATAAAGCCAATAAACAGCTATATTATGCAAGTCGAATGTACTTGGTACCAAATCGTTGCAGTCAACCTCAGACTGCCATGACGTAAACACGTTGTATTGCATCACCGACGAATAATACTAGAGCAGATCTATACATAACTATATTTTTAATTTAGCTTTGTAAATTAAAAACATTTGTCGCAGTGTCGTAACCAGGTGGTAAAAGGATAAACCCTCGGCCTGTTGTTGGTTTGCGGTGTGTTATTGTTTATTATAGGTCTCTTAGCAACTACCTCGTCGTTATAAATTACAGCGTTGTTAAGAAAACGCAAAGAAAACGATAATTGAATTTTTCGCGCGAATTCGTCGATAATCGAACGTATCATGGCTGATACTGAACTTACCGAAGATCGAACGAATGGTAGTTGGTGGTGATCAGCATAAACCTGATCGCCCAATTGACAGGGAACTGTGTATTTTGTGTCAACACGCAACACGCGATGTTCTTCAGTGACCGGCTGACACAAAGAGAGCAAATGCCGGTGCTGGATACGAATCATTGGCACGGAACCTTGAAGAGTTTAAGCAGCTTGGATGCTTACCAGCTGATATTGACGTCGCTAGCTTATCTCATCCAGATGTGCTAGTGGACTCATTCACACGGCATAGAGCAAAGTGGCACAAAACATGTCGCAACACAGTTGATAACAGAAATCTACAACGAGCAAAAAAGAGACGATACCCCGACGATGATAGTAAACCTGGAAGTAGTAGCCAATGTCAGTCGAAGGTAACGCGATCTACCTCTGGTACAGTGCAAGAGAAGTGTAGCACTTGCTTCTTCTGTGATGCAGGGTCGGAATCAGGTGATCTTAGGAAAGCATCAATTTTTCGTTTACACAAACGTGTAAAACAGTGTGCTGAAATCTTAAATGATAGCATGCTGTTGGGTAAGCTTAGTGCAGGTGACATGATGGCACAAGATGCTGTGTATCATGTCAACTGCCTGTCCTTACTGTACAGGAAGGCAGCAAATGTGAGTACCGATGATGCAGAAGAATACCAGGATAAAAGGACGCACGGCATTGTCCTTGCAGAGCTTGTAACATATATAGATGACGCTAGAACAGAGAGTGGTGACGTCCCATTAGTATTGAAACTAGCAGATTTGGCAAAGATGTACACGTCACGATTACATCAACTCGGTGTTGATGTATCGGGTAGGCTACAGACTACACATTTCAAAAACAGACTTCTGGCTCACTTTCCGGACATGGAAGCGCACAAGCATGGTCGGGACGTTTTGCTTGCATTCAATGAGGAAATTGGTATTGCCCTAAAAACAGCTTATGACAGGGATTTTGACGACGATGGCATTATTCTTGCTAAAGCAGCCACAATTGTCCGCCGAGACATATTTAGCAAAGAAAAGTCAGTTTTTACTGGTTCGTTCGATAACAGTTGCCAGCAAAAGTCGGTTCCACAGTCACTCACAACACTGGTTGACATGATCTTACGTGGACCGAATATCAACACCAAATCTGGTAACGTACCTGAGGCTCAAGCATCCCTCACTATAGCTCAGCTGTTGCAATTTAATTGCACGATTCGACGACGTGAAGGCTCAACTGCGTCATATCACAGGAAATCTCGAGAACCTCCACTTCCAATATATACAGGTCTACTTGTACACGCCGAAACTAGAAAGCGTGGTCTCATAGACAAGTTGTATGACTTGGGTCTTTCTATTTCCTATGACAGAGTACTGGATATATCCACAGAAATGGGAAATAGTGTCTGCAAGCAATATGAGAAGGACTCGCTTGTGTGTCCGCCGAAACTTCGTAAAGGCATTTTCACTACCAGTGCTGTTGATAACATTGATCATAACCCGACATCCACAACAGCACAGGGTGCCTTACACGGAACAGGAATATCCATATTTCAACATCCCACTTCAGAGTGTGGTGGAGAGGATAGAGGGGTGATCGTCATTGATGAGAAGGAAACTCAAAATCGAAAATCTACATCAGCATTACCAGAGACCTACACGAGTATAATGCCTGTTATATTACGTGAGAAAGAGCCATATGTACCTGAGGGTCATGGAGTCTTAAGCGAAGAGTGTGCAAGCATGACGGTATGTTTGAAACAGCAGTATGAGTGGCTAGACCATACGAAAAATGTATGTCAACTGGCAGGTGCTGACCAGGACATGACTGTTTCATGGGCCGCATACCAATCGTCTGAAACAGAGAAGCACACTGCATGCGGTGAGATACCTGTGGACAGTAGTGTTCTGTTGCCCCTATTTCAAGAACAGGCGAAGTCACCTGCCATGATACGTCATGCAATGGATGTGATACGCCGCGCCACAGAGTTTCTTAACCCCGGCCAAATACCTGTCATGGCTTGTGATCAGCCACTGTATGCTGTCGCCAAAATCATACAATGGAATTGGCCAGATACGCATGGGGAAGGTCGATATTTGATCATGTTTGGTGGCCTGCACATAGAAATGGCCGCACTGAAAACGCTTGGAGACTGGCTACAAGATAGTGGATGGACTGCTGCTATTGCAGATGCAAAAATTGCATCTTCTGGCTCCGCAGATTCATTTATCAAGCAGTACATGTGACGCGAACCCGACATGCACACCAAGTAACAGCAAGCAGTTTGTACATATTGATGAACGAAGCATACAAGAAGTACGTGACCGGCTTGACAACGGAGGAACATCCGCTAACATTTGATGAATGGAGAGCGAAACGAGCTGCAAAGAGTCCACAGTTTCTGTACTGGTCCATTACACTTGATTTCGAGCTGACTGTGTTGGTGTTTGTTCAGTCCATTCGCAGTGGCAATTTTCATTTGTCCAGAGAAGCATTAACCAAACTGATACCCTGGTTCTTTGCGCTGGACCATACGCACTATTCGCGATGGCTCCCAGTCCACCTTCGTGACATGATATATCTCCCCAAATCGCACCCAAGTTTGGTAAAGGAGTTTGAAGCGGGACACTTTGTTGTTCACAAGTCACGCAGATCATTTTCTGCCATAGCCATCGACCACGCTCACGAGCAAAACAACACATGTGTTAAGGGTGATGGGGGAGCTGTGGGGCTTACGGAGAATTCGGCTGAGCTTCTGAGGTGGATGGTATCAGGACCAGAGATGGCCAGAGTGGTCGGTGAGTTTCAAGCATCTCTAGAACATGTCAAACCCGATCAGAGCCACGGTCCCAATCTACACCATCACGAACAAGTAAAGAGCACTCAGACAGCATTTCAAAGACAGGTGACTGCGCTTTGTTCTGTGATAGAGAAAATGGGCAATCCATTCATGGATGACAGTTGCGATCTTTTAGTACTAGATACGCGAGACATAGTGGATTCAGAAGTCATAAACACAGTCCGGAACATTCAACAGGAAGGAACAAAGCAATTCCAGAGTTTCTTCGACAGTCGTCTTGACAAAAGATCTACGTCACTGTTTCAGCCAATCACGAGAAACAAATTCGCGCTGTTTGGCTCTCTACCGACACGAACTGTATCAAAAGAAAAGCAACAGCTTATGTCCCTGAAAAAGAACTGTTCCTTGTTCTCGCAATTATACATCGCATGTCAGGTCCGCGGTGGTGACCTTGATGAGTTTTTTAGTCATGAGAACCAGGCATGTCCACCATCCATTTCACAACTTGGACAATTACGCACGGGCACGAAGTCTGATCTTGTACACTGTTTGGAAACACTGGTTGATGCCGAAGAAGATACACCTGGGGTTGAAGCCTTACTTCTGGATGGCGCCGCTGTTGTACACATGTTGAAGCCCGGTGCTGCGAAGACATTTCAATCATACGCACATGATGTATTCGTAAAGTATGTCAACTCACAGCTGCAGCATGTTAGGATAATCGACATTATCTGGGATTCCTACAACCCCGACAGTTTGAAACACGGCACGTGCAAAACGAGGATGTGGCACCCGACGGCGAGTCCATCCGGACAATACATTACCTGGCAATTGGGACTCATTCCTGAAACTATCTGAGAACAAGACAGAACTCTTCAAGTATCTGGCAGATGTGTCCATGACGATCGGAAATTGCGATAAGCAAGTTATTTCCACTTATGGAGATTCTGTACTGTGTAACCATGACAGAGATATTCGCAATTTGTCGCCATGTACACAAGAAGAAGCCGACACTAGACTACTGCTGCATGCAGCGGATTGCGTCCGGTATGGGTACAAGCGTGTGATGCTTAGAACAGTAGACACCGATGTTATTGTGTTGGCAACAGCCATGTTTCGAAAATTGGCTGCTACGGAACTGTGGATAGCATATGGTGTCGGCAAGAAGTTTAGGTACATTCCTATCCATGGTATAGCTGGCGCTTTGGGACATGATAAATGTAAAGCGCTACCAGTTTTCTATGCGTTTATTGGTTGTGACCAGACGTCATCCTTTGCCGGAAGAGGAAAGAGAACTGCATGGGAAACGTGGAAGCTTGACAATGAGATCACAGGCGCATTCATGGCAATGAGTAATGTCCCTACCATAGACATGGTAGACCAGCAGATGCCATCCATTGAGCGTTTTGTCGTATTATTGTATGACATAACAAGTACCTGCATGACGGTGAATGAAACTCGCAAAGACTTGTTCACTAGGAAAGGAAGGTTGATGGACGCTATTCCACCAACCGCTGCCGCGTTGTATGAACATGCTAAGAGGGCGGTTTATCAGGCGGGTCATTGCTGGGGACAAACACTATCACCATGTCCCGTGCCTCCATCTCCATCGGAATGGGGTTGGACCCGACTGAGTGCACTGGTATGGGAACCAGTTTGGACCACACTTCCTGAAGCATCAAAGGTGTGCCACCAACTCATCACATGTGGTTGTCAGCCTGCCAAAGGGTGCAGTGGGCATTGTAAGTGTGTCAAGGCATGTCTGAAATGCACAGCTCTCTGCAAATGTGGCGGTGACTGTGAACGTGAGTAATCAATCTGATAGGACGAATGTAGAGAAAACAAGCTGATCCCACAAAACACTTTTACTTTACAATGTAAAGACGACTTTCAGAGTTAGAATCGAGGACAACTACATCAAGGTACTTTACTCCGTGACATTGGTAATTTGTGGTCCAAAATACAACGCAGCAGAAAATAAACGTCGAAAAGTAATTTTATGAAACTTCCGAGTGTGGCGGCCATCTTTAAATGAGTGTCATCTTGAATAATTTCAAGCTGTTCTACATATTAAATCATATGTAGACCCAGTGTTATCATTTTTACCAGAACAAACCATTGCACTTTGACCGCTTGTTTGTCTCATGAAATTCATAACTAAATGCCGTAAAATAATCATATTTTGGCGGTCATCTTTAAAATCTCCGCCATTTTGAATGTTGTCATATCACATATCATCATAAAATAATCTGCAATCAGAACTATGTCGTTTATAATTATTTGCTAGCTGAAACTCTCGAAAAAACACATTAATAAGAAATATATGTAAGAAAGAAGTGAGATGGCGGCCATCTTGAAAATGGCGGCCATTTTGAGTTTTTTTTGCTTGCGTCCATATCACAAAATGATCAGTATGTTAAACTCTACCAGTATGCAAAGTTTCATACTTGTGCCAGAAAGTGCGCAATTTTCGCACAAATCGGCGGTACTATAAATCATGCTATGTGTTATGATAGCATTCAAAGAAATTAGTAATTGAATTACATATAAAAGCGCCAATATCGGACACAATCTGACACACGATCCCCGTGCCAACAGTATAAACATAGAATCAGCCTGGTCGTCAGGTTATTAATTCACGGTTAACAAATAGTTCAACAAAGTACCTATTACGAGTACAGTGGAACCTCCCTAAACCGGGCACCCTGTGGATCTCCCAGGGTGTCCGGTTTAGAGAGGCCCCACTGTTAAACATGTGCATTTAGCTACATCAGGGTGCTTTGCGATCATGAACAAACATTATTATTGGAGATAAATGGAAATCAAATATCAAAATTAAGCACAACTAACTTGTCTCTGTGTTTGGTTTATCGAGGTACGACTGTATATGAATTCCGCGGATGACCGGGCAGACAAATGAAAAACTACGTGGGTCACAAAGGAAATAAACTACTTTTGGATAATGTTAAATTTTATCTATGGGGAATTTAACATGGGGAAAAAAGAGGTAGAGGAGTGTGGGAGGAGTCAAAAAACGAACAAATTTGGAAATTGATTCCGAAACCTGGCTAGATAGCTTGGAAATGATCTAACTAAGAAAACAAAAGTTAAATTTTGAAAATCGGTCCAGGATTACTGAAATTCAAAAAAATGTCCCCATGTTAAATCCCCATAGACATCTTCACTCTATGAAGATGTCTATGGGGATTTAACATGGGGAAATTGTTTTTTCGCAATAAAATCAATATTTCACCAAATTTCACGAAATAAAAAGGAGGCTCATTCTTAAATTTTTCTTTAATTTAATATCGAAAAAAGTGTTGTTTTTTAATTGTTTATATGGCCGCAAAATTTGGGCAGCTTTCGTGAAACAGACAGTAGTTTAAGTCAAACAAAATTGGGCCAATCTATATGCAATGCAACCTGTTTACAACAACCACCCATTGGAAGAAACGCTGTTGTATAGAGGTGGCTGTGGTAGGGAAGCTAAATATAGAGGCAATAGTCAATTTGGGTTATAAAATATCGCCTGTTACAGAGAGGGGTTTGTTGTTCGGGGATGTTCGACGGTAATTAGTAAGCTAGCCTAGCCTAGCAAGTCTCTAAGTGAAATTCAGGAAAAAAAACGCAATGATGACTATCTTAAAATAGTCTTCTAGCATTATATAATATGAAACATATTGCTTTTAATTTTTAAAATGCATGTACATGGTTACACATTTTCATTATTATGCTACGGAAGTTCACTAGTACTTGAGGGGGCCGTTTCACTAAACATTGTACGACTAAAATGTTCGTACGTGCAAAAATATCGTAGTCTGTAAATTTCACATTAACAATGTTTTCTTGTAAACAATTATTGGATTTACATTTATTGAGCATAGGCTGCATATGCTGCATATTATAAGACGGTGAATACAACAACAGTCATGGAAATACTTCCGCTACATCGCATTGATGAAGCATTGTGCTCGATAGGCGATCCCCTATCGAGTCCAATGTTTTATCAACGCGATGTATCGGATAAATTCCACGGATTGTTGGTGAATTCACCTTCCTATAATTCACACGCAGGGAATCCCCTATCGAGTCCAATGCTTTATCAACGCGATGTATCGGATAAATTCCACGGATTGTTGGTGAATTCACCTTCCTATAATCCACACGCAGGGAATCCCCTATCGAGTCCAATGCTTTATCAACGAGATTTATCGGATAAATTCCACTGATTGTTGGTGAATTCACCTTCCTATAATCCACACGCAGGGGATCCCCTATCGAGTCCAATGCTTTATCAACGCGATGTATCGGATAAATTCCACGGATTGTTGGTGAATTCACCTTCCTATAATCCGCACGCAGTGGATCCCTATCGAGAACAATGCTTTATCAACGCGATGTATCGGATAAATTCCACGGATTGTTGGTGAATTCACCTTCCTATAATCCACACACAGGAAATCCCCTATCGAGTCCAATGCTTTATCAACACAATGTATCGGATAAATTCCACGGATTGTTGGTAAATTCACCTTCCTATAATCCACACGCAAGGGATGACCTATCGAGAACAATGCTTTATCAACGCGATGTATCGGATAAATTCCACGGAGTGTTGGTGAATTCACCTTCCTATAATCCACACGCAGGGGATCACCTATCGAGAACAATGCTTATGAACGCGATATATCGGATAGATTCCACTGATTGTTGGTGAATTCACCTTCCTGTAATCCACACGCAGGGGATCCCCTATCGAGTCCAATGCTTTATCAACGCGATATATCGGATAAATTCCACGGATTGTTGGTGAATTCACCTTCCTATAATCCACACGCAGGGAATCCCCTATCGAATCCAATGCTTTATCAACGAGATGTATCGGATAAATTCCACGGATTGTTGGTAAATGCACCTTCCTATAATCCACACGCAGAGATCCCCTATCGAGAACAATGTTTTATCAACGCGATGCATCGGATAAATTCCACGGATTGTTGGTGAATTCACCTTCCTATAATCCACACGCAGGGGATCCCCTATCGAGTCCAATGCTTTATCAACATGTATCGGATAGATTCCACTGATTGTTGGTGAATTCACCTTCCTATAATCCACACGCAGGGATCCCCTATCGAGATCAATGCTTTTTCAACATGTATCGGATATATTCCACTGATTGTTGGTGAATTCGCCTTCCTATAATCCACACGCAGGGGATCCCCTATCGAGTCCAATGCTTTATCAACATGTATCGGATAGATTCCACTGATTGTTGGTGAATTCGCCTTCCTATAATCCACACGCAGGGGATCCCCTATCGAGTCCAATGCTTTATCAACATGTATCGGATAGATTCCACTGATTGGTGGTGAATTCGCCTTCCTATAATCCGCACGCAGGGGATCCCCTATCGAGTCCAATGCTTTATCAACATGTATCGGATAGATTCCACTGATTGTTGGTGAATTCGCCTTCCTATAATCCACACGCAGGGGATCCCCTATCGAGAACAATGCTTCATCAATGCGATGTGATCGTCCAAACCCTAATCGCGAATATCGAGTTCTGCGTCATGTCTTTCGGTTTATGTATGTGCCGTTGGAATGCGGTGTACTACAAAGAATTTGAAGTGCCGGTCTGAAGCTGAATGCTAGTAAGTACTCATTTCAGAGCCATGTTGTTTTCCGTGTGCGTGTGGTTGTTGACGGATCTTATGCATACAAATTAGCGTCATCTGATCGAGGCCTGTCCCTGCCTCTGTGACCATAAGATCCTTCTTGGGACTATACTCGTATTACCATTCGTTCATGTAATCATGTGCTACCGGCAGACTCTCCCGATTCAATTCTCAGTGGAAGACGGTATTTTCTACCTGTATGTAATTTAGTGCGTTACGGTGTTTCGTGAGCTAAAGCGCAAATACAAAATGAAGGGGGAAACCCTCCGCTCCGAGTACATTCTATGTGAATATCATTGCATATATAATAAGACAGTTGTATGTATTAGTGTATTAGTAACACTTTTACCCCTAAGTAACTGAAATGGAGTTTGATATGTTAAGTTTGCAACTAATCAAGCCGTCACAAAATATTTTCAGACTAGCCCATATATGAAAAGGGGGTACTTTTGTTCTCAAAAATATGAATATTAGTTTCAAAAAGTGCAAATCCTGATGAGACGGCTCGTTACGAGCCGGCTCATCTGGATCTGCACTGTTTGCATAAACCGCTATAGCGGGCTTTCGGGTTCAAAGGGTAAAGTGATAAATCTGCAATTACTTTTAAGCACCGAATACTTACCAGTTGAGTAGACAGGTAGATGTTTCACAAACATTAATAAAACACAAATCTTCCAACAAGACGTCATTGTCTGAAACGTAGGGCGTCTACGGAAAATATATACTCCCATTCCGTACAATTAAGCACTATAGAGCATCTAAGCATGCAGTAATTATTCACGCGGAATCCTTAATTCTCGGAATTAAACAGTTCCATTGGCAAATTCTGAGTATAATTATCATGTATTTCTTGACGTGGTCTTGTAATTTTGGAGTATGAGAACTGCATAATGCTCAGAATGTTGTTTAACCAAGTGCCTAGACTAGTGTGTCCTGACAAGTCATGGAAAACAGGACGTTTGGCGCCAAGTAGTGTTGCCAATCATACCCAAACGTTTTCAATCGCCCACTATTGTGTCATATTCACCACCATTATAATTTTCCTTATAATAACCTTGCCATCATTGTATCATTGTCAATTAAAGCATAGGTATATTGTGTCGAATGAATCGCTTCCTTTATTTTGTCAATATGAGCGACGGTTTCACATTGAACTTCGACATATCCGTATACACATATCTAATTTAACGTATATTAATTTGTTGTACATAATTATAATGAATGTAATCCCAAACGTTTGTAAATGTATTTCGCTTTTAAATAAAGTTATATAACTATATTCGGATATACATGTAGTTTGTTTTGTAATACTGGGTGTAGTTTATGTTATAACACATATAAATAGGCTGATCAATTGTAAATCGACACGGTCTTTTCAAACATGCCCAATTGTTCAACACTAAATGACTCCGTTGAATGGAAGAAACTTAACACCACATAAAGGTTGCTTCCTGTATAAATATGATCATACATAAATAGCTATTAACGGAATGAAATGTTGTCGTCTGCTGTTTCTTATTTATATTCCATACATTTCAAGTTGGTGAAAAAAGGCTTTGACAACACATGAGCATCGCCTCCAAAGGAATATTAAGACATGAATGTACATGTATATTCAATTCAACAGACACTGCAGCTGTGTCTCAGACATGCGCAGAAAGTGATGAATTACATTCGTAAAAGTTGTAAAACAGTAAACTTTATGGAATTGTATCATATTTATGAATTCAGTTGTACCTACGAGAGTCTTGGGGAAAACCTGGGATTGGTACAAACATTTATAATACTGTAAAGTCATTAAACGATGGTTATTAAATTATGTTAATTTAAATTACTTTGTGTGAATTGTGGAAACGTCGTTCTAAATGTGGTATAAGTATGCCACAGTTAGATCACGGTTCGTACCAGGAGATAATCCTCGAGCTTTAGCGAGCGAATTAACGATGCGGACGAACGTGATCTAACTGTGTTATCACATCCTCATGTCCATACATTGCCCATGTGCTGTGTAAATTCAGAAACAAAACTCTAAAATGTATCAAAGATGTGATAATATGAACATTTCACAAGTTTGATGTACTTCATAAGTTTCCCTTACTGATACGTGCATCGCGAAATTGCACAGTTTATCCCATGTTTATTACAGTTTCTGATAATGTGCATGCACTCTAATGTATTCAGTAGCCTACTTCACCAACATTGCAAAGTATACGTATCTAGCAAAGTATACTTTGATGGAGACATTTTCAATTTAAGGATATATTTATTAATTTTTATTATACTGAATGTATTACATTATCACAGCCAATTTGGCTGTGATAATGTAATAAATTCCAAAGTATACTTTGATGGAGACATTTTCAATTTAAGGATATATTTATTAATTTTTATTATACTGAATGTATTACATTATCACAGCCAATTTGGCTGTGATAATGTAATAAATTCAGTATAATAAGTATGCATATTTGTAATCATCAAATATATGCAGTCGTTAGTTCTATATGACATAATGCATTTCGGGAAAATTAAATGGTTACTCCCTCAAAGTATACTTAGCTATGTATACTTCGCAATTTTGATGAAATCCGCTGCAGGGTTAGGGAACTCGGTAACAGTGGGGAGCGATTAGTTGCGGCAATCTAAGACAGTCTTTTTCGACTGAGTTGCAGCATTTTACGATATGTGACAGGTTTCTTTCGACTCAGAAGATCGCAAAACACGAGAAATATGAAATTACCCTACAAAATATTAAATTGCTGAAAAAAATCACATCCATTTTGATTGTAGCTGTTTCTCGTAGTTCTTGTCGTCATCTACAAACGTAATGTGCTATGCGTTATTAAATGTCATTTATGTATTTTTTGGCAGATAAATGTATCCACAAATGCAGATTTGTCAAAAATACACGTTTTATTGTCGCGCCTGCTTTAGTAGGAGCGCGACTATAGTCGGCGCTTTTTCCGCCGTCGGCGGCGTCATCGTCCGCGTCGTCCGCGTCTTCCGCGTCGTCCGGTTTTGTGTAAGGCAAATGCGTTAAAGTTATTGTTTTTTCACAATATCTCTTTAACCCCTTGCCAGACTTTCATAATATGTCACATCAATGTTTGTCTAGGGGTGATGCTTCATTACGCACACCCCCACATCCAAATTCTCAAGGTCAAGGTCATTTATTTACTTTTAATGTTCACCGGCTTTGTAACAGAAATGCGTTAAAGTTATTGTTTTTTCACAATATCTCTTTAACCCCTTGCCAGACTTTGATAATATTTCACATCAATCTTTGTCTACGGACGATGCTTCATTACGCACACCCCCACATCCAAATTATGAAGGTCAATGTCATTTATGTACTTGTAATGTTCACCGGTTTTGTAACAGAAATGCGTTAAAGTTATTGTTTTTTCACAATATCTCTTTAACCCCTTGCCAGACTTTGATAATATTTCACATCAATCTTTGTCTAGGGATGATGCTGCGTTACGCACACCCCCACATCCAAATTATGAAGGTCAAAGTCATTTATGTACTTGTAATGTTCACCGGTTTTGTAACAGAAATGCGTTAAAGTTATTGTTTTTTCACAATATCTCTTTAACCCCTTGCCAGACTTTGATAATATTTCACATCAATCTTTGTCTAGGGATGATGCTGCATTACGCACACCCCCACATCCAAATTCTCAAGGTCAATGTCATTTATTTACTTGTAATGTTCACGGTCAAATGCCTCGGCAGGCGCGATACCGCTTCCGTGGCGGATTTTTTGTTGACAACAATCTACGGTATTTATGCGTAATTATCAATATAAAGATGGTTTTGTTTACATGTTTGTGATTAGCAGATTTTTTGGCAATGGTGTTGCAGTTGAATGTCGATAACGAAAATTGATTCACAGCATAGCTTCGATTTTGTGTGTGTGATTTAGCCTTCGGGGTTGACTAAAGTAATTAAAAAAAGTTAAATATAATGATTCTTAGCAACTGCCGTCCTCTAATAACATGTGTTGAGGTCAAATTGACCCTACAGAATGAATTAATTAACTAAATTGACAACTTTTAGAGTGTTCGAATGTTAACGTAATCTTATTAGTCTTTAAGATGTTTTTATCTAGATTTCTTTACTAAATTCGTTATCGATTATGCTGATACTCTAAACGATCGTCAAGTTGTCGGTTAAATGCTTACCATGCTCAGTCAGTTTCAGTGTCAGTAGCCGATTTCACCAACATTGCAAAGTATACTTCTCTAGCAAAGTATAGTTTGAGGGAGTAATTACGAATACATGTATACATGACTCGTCATGAGAAACGCAGTTCCATGTCTGTGTGAACCGTGTAAAGCGCATTAATTAGCGCAGTCTGATCAGGGCATTCGCTGTTCAGCATTCACCATGGCAACCAGTGCATAATAATATCATCTCGTGCAATTGCGCAATTTGGTCCGCATATGCACTGTTCGCCTGACATAGCCAACAACGTATGCACGATTCAAGATTTGTTCCCCATGCTGGACATACAATTATATCGCAAATTATGAATTGTATATGCTATTTGTATACATACATTTGTACATGTATAGCATATGTAGAACGTAAATTGTAATGTCACATGTAATATGATCATGTATCGAATATAACTACGCCGGTCAGGATCTGCACCGGTCTCACACGTCCAAATGGACACCCTCCTTCAGCAGTATGAAGATAGTCCGGCAAGTGTAATGCATGTACTATCAAGGTGTTTAGGCCGGAAAGTGTAATGCATGTAATATCAAGGTTTGTTATGCTTCTACATGTATGTGGAAGGGGTGCTGTTCACAGTTGCAAGAGCAGATTTGTAAATACAATTGCAAATAAGTGTCGATGATTTTATCCTAACCCAGGTGTGCACAGTCATTGCCTGTACACATAGAGAATAGTAGGTTAGTGCCGTGAATGGGAAAAAATATCTGGCAAGGCTCAGGAAACGGGATGGGCGAGGCTCTGCCGAGCACATCCCGTTTCCGTGCCGCGCCAGATATTTTTTCCCATTCACGGCACTAACCTACTATTCTATTTATCCCGTCAACACCTTCAAATGGCTGTAAAATGCAAAAATTGTATTGACTGGATATCAAAAATGTTTCACGGCACCGTGTTTCACGGCACATATGCACTGTGTTGACGGGATAAAACTTAGTTATCACATTTACTATAGCGAGTAATGCTTGCCAATAGGGGATAGTGTTTTATGGACATGTACTGTTATCATAAATGTGAAGCAGAATTGATATATGGATTTACACAGTATAAACCGGTCATTAAAGAGTTTGACAATGTCATTATAATCGCCCATATATGTAACATGTTGAAAACTTTCGCATGCTATAAGTGATACCAGTGTGTAGATAACTATCTTTATAACATAGTCTACTAAACGCTATTGTGTTGTCTGTCATATTCTTTGCTGTCTGAGTCAACTGCTGCAAGATGTTAAACTGACTGATGACAAGTTTTCTCAGATGGCAACTCAGTACACAGTATATTAGTAGTATACACTGATTTGAACATGTTCACATATAATTTATATAAACATCTCATCACACTTATAAACACAATTTAATTTGAGACCATCTATACATTCTGTGTTTAATATAGGTAACATGTAGCACATATAAACAACGTCGTGTATCATATGGCTGAAAATGGCGTCAGTTTCAAAATATTGCCCGAGACATGCCGATATGGCGAATGTTATTTAATATAGTACATGTATATAAGAAGTTTACGGACAGGTGCATACTTTATACACTTCTTTAACCCTTTCAACCCTAAGGAACTGGAATGGACTGTGATATGTTAATGTTCCGACCAATCCAATGGTCACAAAATGATTTTCGGATTCGTCCATTTATGAAAAGGGGGTATGTGTTGTTCTCAAAAATATGAAAATTACTTTCAAACAGTGCAGATCCTGATGAGACGGCTCGTTACGAGCCGGCTCATCTGGATCTGCACTGTTTGCATAAACCGATATAGCGGGCTTTTGGCCTATCAACAGCTAAGGTCATTTAAGGCCGGGTCAGTTGGTTTAGTACTAAATCACATATATTACCTGTTCAAGTACATGTACAAATGGGAGGGGGGGTCCCAAAATCAGAACTGAATATTTACAATAAACAAGAATTCCGTTACGGAAACCGTGTCGCGCCTGCCGAGGCATTTGACCGTAACATGGGCATTGCAAAAACCGTCAGAGAAGTGTATGCTTAAAACACGAAAAAGGTCACGGTTGAAGAAACTTTTTAACATAAAAAAAATGGCTATGTGTTTCCACAACCATGTGAAGGTCAACTAGACATGATCATGATTATGTTTGTAAAACATGAATATGCCCCTCTTGACTGTAAAAATGCTAAGTGTTTCAGCGACATTGTGACTGTCAAAACAAAGATCAAGGTCAAGTTAATGGTGGCACGAGTGTGTTCCAAATGCTTACATGTAACAAGTGTCCAAACATTTAAGCAATCCATCAAGTAATATTAATAGTATACAATGATGAATAACATTGTGCAAACTGTTTGACGTAAAATATGGCTATGTGTTTCCGCAAAAATGTGAAGATACAAACGGTCAAGGCCATGTTAGTGCTGGCATGAGTGTGCTCCAAATACTCACATGTATCAAGTGTCCAAATATTGAAGCAATCTGTCAAGTAATATTATAGTTATAGCATGATGAAGAAACTCGTACAAACTTGTTGACGCAAAGAAATGGCTAAGTATTTCCGAAAAAAATGTGAAGGTAAGAAAAAGGTCAATGTCATGTTAATGGTGGCATGAGTGTGTTCCAAATGCTTACATGTATCAGTTATACGATGATGAAGAAACATGTACAAACGTTTTGACGCCAAAAGAAATGGCTATGTGTTTCCGCAAACATGTGAAGATAAAAAAGGTCAAGGTCATGTTAATGGCAGCATGAGGGTGTTCCAAATGATCACATGTATCAAGTGTACAAGTATTGAAGAAGCAATACATGAAGTAATATTAAAGTTATAATCATGATGAAACTTGTACACACTTTTTGACACAAACAATGGCTAAGAGTTTCCGTAAAAATGTGAAAGTAAAATGTCAAGGTCATGTTAATTGCGGTATGAGTGTGTTCCAAATGCTTGCATGTATCAAGTGTCCCAAGATTAAAGCAATCTTTCAAGTAATATTGAAGTTATACCATGATGAAGAAACTTGTACAGACTTTTTGACATTTCGAACGCCAACGACGAAGCGGACGACGACGGAAAAAAAGCAGCGAATATAGCCAGGTCCTCGCCACACCAGAATCACTTGCCCCACCCCCCCCCCCCCCCCAAAAAAAAAGAAGTATAATCAGTAATAATCTAACTACTTTTATAATGGGCAATAACCCAATTCAACTCCCAGGTAACAAAAGAGCCAACGATAAAAACGTACCTGAGGGACAAACCAGGCAAATCGTGATTCCTATAAGGAGGAACCCATACCGTTTATTTACGCCGTCACGTTCGCCCGACCAACCACCCACAAATCTTATTCAGGTCTGGATAAATAGATGTATACAGAGAGAAGTGTTGAGACGTATTCACTGAATAACAAATTCATATTTATCAGACACTACAACCTCAGATTACAACTCATAATGTATGTTCTCTTATTTCCTCTTACAACATAATCACTGTACTGCAAGCTGTACGGACCGGCAAATTAAGACACCCTTAAAACTAGCAAAATTCACGAACTAAATCTCCGTCATCTTGTGGGTGTCTTACAGGTACACATGCCCACTCAAAAGGCACAATTAAACTGTTCTTTACACGAGTTAAATAAGTGTGTAATTGTGTCGCTATTCCACCAGTTCTAAAAATTACGAGTGCCCGCTATACATATATAATCATTTAGGAGTAATATGTATTTTACTGACAGTAGCTCATGGTGGTATCAGACTATTTTCATATTGCAAATGAGGCATGATATTTTTAAATACTTATACTAATTAAGTGTGTCACCTGAGAAAAATATTATTTTCGACAGATTATACAGTATGAGCATTGCGCATCAAAAAATAAATACAGAGAATAAATAGTAATGTCCATTAACATTTTAAGGAAACACGGTTATCGCCCCTGATATCAGTGCGGAAATTTACGTCTGATATAAAATGTATAATAATGCCAATCAATACGCTGGGTAATGGTGAATGAATGTTTATTTTGTCAGAAAATGTCTCAGATGCAGGTGCGGCGGAAATGGGGGGGGGGTGTTATGGTGGGGTGGTATTGGGCCGCACACCCCCCTCCCCCCCCCCCCCACCCAATACTTTTTTCACATATTATCATCTTCAAACTTGCTGAGAATGCAGGAAATGGCGTTTCACACCTCTTAGATTTCAAAGATTTCCAGGGGAGCATGCATATGCCCCCGGACCCCTCTAGCAACATCCAGGCCCTTTGTGTCCTCAAGACTGGGACCTGAGAATGCAGGAAATGGCGTTTCACGCCTCTTTATACATTTTAAAAATTTATGGTGGAGCATGCCACAAAAAATAAAGAAAATCGTCGTGCAATCAATTCAATCGCTCTCGAAACAGATGGATCGAAGATACAGCGTCACCAAATCGAGCGCAGCTGTATTAAAGGTACATGCCCACGCAGTATAGGCACAACATGTTCTTTATAGGAATTAAATAAGTGTATAATTATGTCACTATTCCACCAGTTCTAAAAATTACGAGTGCCCGCTATACAAATATACTCATTTATTAATTATCAATTTACTGTTAGCGACGCGCGGCGGTAACAGTCTATGTTGATAATGTGCTTCCCAATATGTAAACAAGAATATCAACATGTCGAAACGTCCAGGACGGAAATTGTATGAAACGGCGTCGGCCAAAAAAAGGCCAAATGTCTGAAGGACAGGCAGTACAGAGAGAGAGAGTGGTTAATATTGGCGACCAGATCACCAAATGGAAAGAGTTACGTGGGTGGATGCATCAGTAGCCTATTTCACCAACATTGCAAAGTATACTTTTCTAGCAAAGTATACTTTAAGGGAGAAATTTTCAATTTTAGGATAAATTAATTAATTTTTATTATACTGAATTTATTACATTATCACAGCCATTTTGGCTGTGATAATGTAATAAATTCAGTATAATAATTCTGCATACTTTTAATCATCAAATATATGCAGTGGTTAGTTCTATATGAAATAATGCATTTCGGGAAAAATAAATGATTACTCCCTCAAAGTATACTTTGCTAGATAAGTATACTTTGCAATTTTCATGTAATCGGCTACAGTGGACCTAGCTCCTAGCTTCGCTCGAAAAAATCTCCAGAAATTTGCTTCTTTAAACTTACCATCTCTGCATTACAATTTGGCGATAATGATTACTATTCCAGTTGGCCACTACGCTATTCGTTTTGTCTATGTATTAAGCCACCTCTCCACAGGTGCACCGAGTTGTAATCCTCGTAGTTTATCTAGATTTTTTTTGCGGTGCCAAAAAATAAGCGTCTGGATGTCATTTTTAGCCAGGTTTTTTGAGAAAAAAATCCAGGCTATTGGATTGGCGAAAGCCGGGCGGGAGGGCGGGCGGGCGGGCGGCGTCCACAATCAATGTTAAGTTTGAGTCCATTTCTTTGTTACTGTACCACCTAGGACCACCAAACTTTCACAGCTTCATAATCAAGGGTTGCCCACCACATATCACTATCCAACATGTGACTTTTTGTTTAAGTTGACCCATTTTTTCCGCGCAGTCGACTTAGCCATTTTCAATGTTAAGTTTTCGCGTTTACAATGTTAAGTTTTCGTGTTTAAGTCCATTTCTTTGGTACTGTACCACCTAGGACCACCAAACTTTCACAGCTTCATAATCAAGGGGTGCCAACCACATATCACTATCCAACATGTTACTTTTTGTTTAACTTGACCCATTTTTTTCCGCGCAATCGATCGACTTACCATTTTCAATGTTAAGTTTTCGCGTTTACAATGTTAAGTTTTCGTGTTTAAGTCCATTTCTTTGGTACTGTACGACCTAGGACCACCAAACTTGCACAGCTTCATAATCAAGGGGTGCCAACCACATATCACTATCCAACATGTTACTTTATTTTTAACTTGACCCATTTTTTCCGCGCAGTCGACTTAGCCATTTTCAATGTTAAGTTTTCGTGTTTAAGTCCATTTCTTTGGTACTGTACACCTAGGACCACCAAACTTTCATAGCTTCATAACCAAGGGGTGCCTACCACATACAACTATCCAACATGTGACCATTTTTTTACCTTCACCTATTAATTTTTACGTAATTGACTTAGCCATTTTCAACGTTAACTTTTTAACGTACGTCTGGTTAAAGTTTTTTGGTTAAAACTTTTTCGTTATACTATATCTCTGCAACTGCTTCGCCCATTACTTTGAAACTTCACATGGGTGTTTATCATCATCCATATTTTCATTCTAACCCCCAACCGTGCGGCCCCTGTGCCCAATGTCAAGGTCAAATTACTTTGAATTGTTTTGTTAAAGTTTTTTCGTGTACTATATCTCTGCAACTGCTTCACCCATTACCTTGATACTTCACATGGGTGTTTATCATCATTGTCGCACCCGCTTTCGGAAAGCGCGATATCGTCGGCATTTTGGCATACGTCCGTCCGTACGTCCGTGTGTCCGGTTAAAGTTTGTTCGTTAACGTTTTTCCATCTACTATATCTATTTTTTTAGTGTCCATGCCTCGCCCCAAGGCGCGACATGCAGGCCACGGCCATCTAGTCTACAAAAAGTGGGTATAATTATGTTATCCAAGTGTCTATGCATGGAAAAAACCTGGCCTTCGTGGCTTTGCCTCGTTTCTTGTATTAAAGGTAGTTTAACAACAACAACACATGGTAACACAGTGCAACACTTATGGTAGCAGCATTATAATGCAGCGCTATCTACATAGATGAATATTCATCTCCATATTCATGTAAGATGGGTTTCTTTTATTTTGTTATTCATAATTATTTTAGTTTTAAATATCTCCTAATTATAGACGACCTTGTGCCTCTGCACATTTAAGTGGATAAACTACAAATATCTTATATTGAGTTTTAATGTAAATGAAACGGGGATAGTTGGTTGCATATACGTGATGGAAAATGCTACATACGATACTGGGATCTATATATATCTTAACATCGAAGACTCATACTTATCATGAAGCCTGGATGGCGGTGAATGGTTACTAGTGACAATTGCTTGCACTGTGACATACGTCGTATTTTAATCTTAATGGGGTTAATGGGTCGGATATGTGCGGTGGAATATGTGATATTCAAGGATCTAGAATACCTTGTGGTGCTTTTTATCAATATTTTAACACTACGATATTATACACTTTACAGTAAAGCCTGGAACACTGTGAATATGTACAAGTGACTAACGACTGCAATGTAACATACATTGTATTTTACTCTTAAACTCTTAAACTAAATATCTTAATTGCTTTTAACTGTTTCTAATTCCTTAGACTATAGGCACACAGAGGCTATGTATCTAAATTGTAGTGGTTAATTGATAAATAAACAAGATAAAATGCTGTAGTAACAAATGTGGGACCAGTGACTGCAACATCGAACTTTCCAATATATATGGAGCGACCAAAGGATACATCCGCTGAAAGAATAAATCGTCTCCACGGAAACCAGCTCACCCACCACTATAAGCTACATGATGATACCTACAAGCTACATGATGATACCTACTATGCCTACAGTTCTACAGATATGAGAAATTAAATATTTTAAATGTAAAAAGTTGTGATAAAACTCATAGCCAGTGCAAATGTGTGTATATATGTACAGTTGTTTAGAATTACGTGCACAATATCTTACAAACTTTAAATATATTCTTAATACGTTTGTAATACTTTTAAGACCACAACTACATGACATTGTACAACGTATTTTAATACGGTGCCGCGAAAAATCAGCGCGGGAAGCTCAACGACAACAACAACAACAACAAATTTACAAATTTTATTTCCTGTAGTAAATTAGTCAAAATAAAAGTGTTTGAATGTGAAATTACGCTATAAAAACCAATTAGGAATGAAGGATAGCTCTTTCCTGACTCAGAGAAAACATGTACTTTTTGCAACATTTTAAAGGTAAAGGTTCTTTTTCGCAATGTAATGGGTTTTCGTGGGTGGCATATTTTTGCCAAAGTTTCGGATGCACGGAGTCCGGTACTGGGCACATAAATGCAGTTTTTCTATGCATACATAAAGTACAACAACACACTCTAATGTTGTATGCCTTGAGCTTAAATGTTTTAGTGGGCTATAGGCTTCATATTCATAATTTAAATCACCTTGCAGGCTCTTGATCAAATAGTTGCAGCAAGTAACTCTGTGAACCTCCCGTATTGTATGTACCAGAGTTACAGTTCCTCCCATAGCATTCCCCTGCAGAGTAGCGAATCGAATCAAATGTTAATTATGAGCAAGTTTGTGTATTTTTTATCTGAAGTAAATGTCGGTATTATGAAAGTAGCATATTAGTTATTACATTAATTATTTCATAAAATTTTCCAACGCACATGACCTACTAAGTAAATTTAAGCTAGAATCTACTAGAGTCTAGAGACCAAATCATTACCAGCCAAAACTCACATGAAATAGTTTTGTTGGACCCTAGTTTCTAAATAGACAAAATTGTATTCCCTGGATATTCTGCAAGGATAAAAACTACTTTAAAAGTGTTATTTCGTCTCAATTGGAAGATATTTAAAAAATGTCATAATTACTATCTAAAGTGCAAATCAGATCTGATTCGCTACTCTGCAGGGGAATGCTATGGGAAGAACTGTAACTGATAAGTACGGTACGGGAGGATCACAGAGTCACAGGCTGCAACTATTGATCAAACAGCGTCACATGTCTGCGTTGAAGGTCAAGGTCACCACATTTGGAGATCAAAGGTAAAAAATGTGCATGATATTTAATTTCCGCTTTATATCTTCCAAATCAATGACTGGATTTTAAAATGCCACAAGGTTAAACTTAGAGGTTAAAGGTAAAAAAGGGGCATGCAATTTTTATTCCGACCTATGAAACTATTTCTGATATTAAATCAGATGTTTATGTGTCAAAGCAATGTTTGTGGGGGTACGTATTATGATCACTCCTGTGATAGCTCTAGTTATACCCCCGCCATACGAAGTATGTCGAGGAGTATATAGTTTTCGCCATTCCATCCATTCGTCAGATTGTCCGTCCGTCTGTCACTAAACTTAACATCAGAGAAATAACTTCTATTTCCTTCATCCAAAATGCTTAATATTTCACACATGCATTCCTGTAAGGCTCTACTACCATGCTGTGCCAAATCCACGACCGTCCAACCCCCGCTGATCCCAAGGTCAATGTCAAATACTTAGTCTCTTTACAAAACTGAACATCAGAGAAATATGTTACAACTTCTATTTCCTTCATCTAACATGCTTAATATTTCACGCATGCATTCCTGTAAGGCTCTACTACCATGCTGTGCCAAATCCACGACCGTCCAACCCCCACTGATTGCAAGGTCAATTCACGTTCATGCCACCCCTGCTAAGCCCAGAGTGAAGGTCACAAGCCCACACACTTGGAATTTGTTTACATATTTAGGGGTACCGGGGCCCACGTGGGGGGTATTCCGTAAGCCTTGCTTACTGACCAATCTAGTTAGAAAAAACGAAAACTTAACAATTGTAAATTTCCTTTTAACTTCTCTTTCCCTTTGTGGAAATCTTTCATATTTTACCCGCCCCTTCTCTGACACTCATACATCATTCTGCAACAAACCTACGACCCCCATTTATGCCAGGGGTCAAGGTCACGGACTTAGAAACTTAGAAAAAAACGAAAACTTAACAATTGTTAATTTCCTTTTAAGTTCTCTTTCCCTTTGCGGAAATCTTTCATATTTTACCCGCCCCTTCTCTGACACTCATACATCATTCTGCAATAAACCTACGACCCCCATTTATGCCAGGGGTCAAGGTCACGGACTTAGAAACATAGAAAAAAACGAAAACTTAACAATTTTAAATTTCCTTTTAACTTCTCTTTCCCTTTGCGGAAATCTTTCATATTTTACCCACCCCTTCTCTGACACTCATACATCATTCTGCAACAAACCTATGACCCCCATTTATGTCAGGATTCAAGGTCACGGACTTATAAACTTAGAAAAAAACTAAAACTTAACAAATGTAAATTTCCTTATAACTTCTCTTTCCCTTTGCGGAATGCAGTGATATTTTACCCGGCCCTTCTCTGACACTCATACATCATTCTGCAACAAACCTACGACCCCCATTTATGCCAGGGGTCAAGGTCATGGACTTAGAATGTCTAGTTTGCTTTTTTCAACTGGAACCACCATCGCACTCTCCATATGTGCTGACATAGTCTTTTATCTGAAACTGATAGTATGCGAGCTGGAATTCATTCTAGGTCAGGGCTGACGCGCGGGGTATTCCGTAAGCCCCCGCTTACTGACAAATCTAGTTAAATCAGGATTTTGATTCACTGTTGAGCTAATTTCATTCGACCCATCAAACTGTACTGTCCTCTGTTCCAGAGTTGTATAAATTCAACTTATTGAGCTATGCTCACTCAGCCAATCAAACTACTGTCCCATCTTGCAGAGCAGTACAAAGCCAACATGATGTACCCTGGGGTACCGAGCCCCGGCCCCGACTCACTCCTCTCAAGTTTAACGTGGGTAACACCATCGCGGTCACACAGACGGACGGCGACTGGTGGAAGGTAAGTGGGTCATGTTTATTGTATGAAGGTTGTGGGTTCAAACCTCGCCTTAGACATCAAATATGCTTTCATAGTATTTCCATCCCACTGATCTTTCGCATGAGACTTTGCGACTAGTGTAAATCCAGATCCGCCTGTGTGTCGACACTGTCTGATCAGGATCTGTACTGTTTGCCATTCCATTAATGAAACACGCGTCATGCTTCTAACCAGCAATATAGATCATTATCGGGCTACAGGAGTTTGGTATTCGATCAGGATCTACACTGGTCACAAATCTCATATGCCAAATTTCTCCCGTCACAGTCACATTTTAGCCATACAGGAATGTTAAATCAGCATGTGTAATTGTGCACTTGGGGTTTTGTTTGCGGAATCATCCAGTAAGGATAGAGTTATGACTCTTGTAAATTGGTAATTTCCAAAAGTGTTTGAGTTGCGAAATTTTACAGGAATGTTTGTCACTATGTGCAGTTGTGCAAAAAAGTTGTCTGAAAAACAACCCTCTAGTTTACATTGGAAATGATTCTAAAGTGTGGTCAACCATGTTTTTGTTGAGAAAAATGGAAAGTAAAAATAAGCAGCAGTCGAAAAACCCTTATTTGTCATTGAAAGTGTTAAAATAATTGAGAAACTGTGACAAATAATTTTTGTTCTGCTTTTAATTTTAGGCTCCCTGTCCTGAATTTGTTCTGAGCGCATATGCAGGTACATGTAGACAGGTTAATAATTCTGGTATATCGAAGTATATATGGAGTTATCACTCTTTAATTAGAGCCCCGCCGAGATTCGGCGGTGCCCTGTAGATTTCGCCCTGTCTGTCCGTCTGTCGTCCATTTATTTTTTGGAAGTTTTTGTAAGAGTTTCTGTAATCTCTTAAGTGCATCAACAGACCACATTTTCTAGTTTTTTAGCCGTTTTTTTTTTCGTTTTTAATCATGGCTTGTTGTAGCGTAAAAAAGTTCACTGTCTCACCGTTCCATCCGCAGTTATGCCCTTTTTTTCGACTCAGAACATATATTTTTTCCTTATCCGGCTTACTACTTCTACAGTTTTTGGCTGATTCTCTTCATACTCGGTATACATTCCAACCATCAAGTGCAGGAGTGCATAACATAAAATGTTCCCTGTCCCACCGATCCATCCTCAGTTATGCCCCTTTTTCGACTCAAAAATAATTTTTTCCCCAATCAGTCACTCAGTGATTGCTGTTGTATTCATGAATGATCAACAGCGGTGGCATTTTTTTTTGCAAACAATTTTCTACTATTATTATTATTATTTATGCAATATATTGATCAAATCGAGTATGGTGCTGTACATGTACATGCTGGACGCGGTATTCACTGTTGGTATGTTCAGCCATGGCAGTCCTTGAGTCATGTAACATGTTAACTGTTTAACCCTTTCAACCCGAAGTAACTTAAATGGACTGTGATATGAAGAGACTTTGCGACTAGTGTAGATCCTGATCAGCCTATGTGTCAGCACCATCTGATCAGGATCTGTACGGTTTGCCATTCCATTAATAAAATGCGCGTCATGCTTCTAACCAGCAATATAGATCATTATCGGGCTACAGGAGTGTGGTATTCGATCAAGATCTACACTTGTCACAAATCTCATATGCTCCATTTCTCCAGTGACAGTTAAATTTTAGTCATACTTGGTCAGCAGAAAAAAATGAATTGAATTTCACAAGTTTGCCTTTTTAAGATGTAAAACTTTTGAACCATGATAGCTAGAGAGTATTTCATACATGTGTGTGTCTTTCTTATTGTTCACAGTATTTCCATCCCACTGGTTTTTCGGATGACCACAGAAACAGATTTCCCGTCTATATAACCTTAGTATTTCCATCCTACGTATCAGGGATTGACACTAACATTCTGATAAGGGATTCCGCAGCATAGACATCCAGATTTTTACATTTTATTGAATGGGATCTTCTTGAACGTTCATACAAAACGGGGGTCCTCGGGTCCTGGGACACTGCAAGTCTCGACCCCTGCTTGTCTGTCGAATGGCAATTTAGACTGTGGTCCTGTCTCTATATGACCTTATCTGTTGCTGGGACGTTATACCTTAGAATGCTGAAAACGTAAATTGTCGTATGCTGTTGTTTCATATTTTGTCTGCTTTCTCAATAAAAATATTGTTTGACAACACTTTAGAATCATTTCCATTGGAAATGATTCTAAAATGTTGTCAAATTATGTTTCTAATGAGACAAATGGAAAATGAAACATAAAACAGCAGACGATAAAATTTAATTCAGCATTGTAAGGGTTGAACCATTTCACATGGGAAGTTGGTTGGGAGCATGCGATGGGTAAATCTAACAATGAGATTCATCCTCAACAGAAATCCCGATATCCCTGATTTGACCCTCTGGTACATTTTCGGCTTTCTGATACGTGCGAGTTAAACCATTTCGCCTTTTCTGTTTCCAGTGGTGATAGTGGGTCCGAATGGAGTGGGCAAAAGTACCTTCCACAACCTGTTTGTTGGTGTTCTAGAACCGGTACGTTTCTATTGATGTACTTGAGAGCTAAATCCTGCTATACCTCACTAAAAGGAATACAATTAATGCTGATCATATTACTTTTGAGGCTGTAGCTAAGTGACTCTGGTGTGAAATGGACCTGGAACCATGTCGGAATATTCTAATTTCAGGGCTGAATATCTATTTTCCTGTAAATATTCAGTTCTGATTTTGGGAATTTCTGTCATTATGGACTGGTTAAATATGGGATAGTCCAACCCGTTGGCCTGGCTTTAAATGACTGATACCTTGCTGTTAACATTTCCCACATTTTATTGATTATTTAGTGATGTACATCAATAACCCCTGATCTATATTTGACCTTGACCTACATTTCCTCTTGAATTACTTACTTAATTCCCCTTGGTTAAGGTTTTTAGTCAAGCTTGTATATGGAATACTACTGGCCCTACACCCACCATACTTGGACAACTTCATTATACAGTATGAGCATTGCGCATCAAAAAATAAATACAGAGAATAAATAGTAATGTCCATTAACATTTTAAGGAAACACGGTTATCGCCCCTGATATCAGTGCGGACATTTACGTCTGATATAAAATGTATAATAATGCCAATCAATACACTGGGTAATGGTGAATGAATGTTTATTTTGTCAGAAAATGTCTCAGATGCAGGTGCGGCGGAAATGGGGGGGGGGTGTTGTGGTGGGGTGGCCGCACCCCCTCCCCCCCCCCCCCCCCCCCCCCCCCCCCCCCCCCCCCCCCCCCCCCCCCCCCCCCCCCCCCCCCCCCCCCCCCCCCCCCCCCCCCCCCCCCCTCCCCCCCCCCCCCCCCCCCCCCCCCCCCCCCCCCCCCCCCCCCCCCCCCCCCCCCCCCCCCCCCCCCCCCCCCCCCCCCCCCCCCCCCCCCCCCCCCCCCCCACCCAACACATATCATCCTCAAACTTGCTGAGAATGCAGGAAATGGCGTTTCACACCTCTTATATTTCAAAGATTTCCGGGGAAGCATGCTATATAGCCCCCGGACCCCTCTAGCAACATCCAGGCCCTTTTTTGGGTCCTCCAGACTGGGACCTGAGAATGCAGGAAATGGCGTTTCACGCCTCTTACATTTTCAAAATTTATGGTGGAGCATGCCACAAAAAATAAAGAAAATCGTCGTGCAATCAATTCAATCGCTCTCGAAACAGATGGATCGAAGATACGTCACCAAATCGAGCGCAGCTGTATTAAAGGTAGAATTATGGTCCTTGGTTAATTAATTTTCATTGAATATTGGTCAATGTCAGGGTGAATTTCATCCTTAAAAATAAGAAGAAAGTTCAGTAATGAGAATAAGAATTAGATGCCTCAGACTGCAGCAGAGTGCGTTTCAGACACTCTCGTTTAAGCAAAAATCCATTAGCCTATTTCACCAACATTGCAAAGTATACTTTTCTAGCAAAGTATACTTTGAGGGAGAAATTTTTTAATTTTAGAATAAATTTATTTATTAATTTTTATTATACTGAATTTATTACATTATCACAGCCATTTTGGCTGTGATAATGTAATAAATTCAGTATAATAATTCTGCATACTTTTAATCATCAAATATATGCAGTGGTTAGTTCTATATGAAATAATGCATTTCGGGTGGGATAAATAAATGATTACTCCCTCAAAGTATACTTTGCTAGATAAGTATACTTTGCAATTGTGATGAAATCGGCTACAGTGGACCTATAGCTCCTAGCTTCGCTCGAAAAAATCTCCAGAAATTTGCTTCTTTAAACTTGCCATCTCTGCATTACAATTTGGGCATAATGATTACTATTCCAGTTTGCCACTACGCTATTCTTTTTGTCTGTATTAAGCCACCTCTCCACAGGTGCACCGAGGTTGTAATCCTCGTAGTTTATCTAGATTTTTTTTGCGGTGCCAAAAAATAAGCGTCTGGATGTCATTTTATTAAAGGTAGTTTAACAACAACAACAAATTTCCAAATTTTTATTTCCTGTAGTAAATTAGTCAAAATAGAAGTGTTTGAATGTGAAATTACGATATAAAAACCAATTAGTAATCAAGCATAGATCTTTCTTGACTCAGAGAAAACATGTACTTTTTGCAACATTTTAAAGGTAAAGGTTCTTTTTCGCAATGTAATTGGTTTTCGTGGGTGGCATATTTTTGCCAACGTTTCGGATGCACGGAGTCGGGTACTGGGCACATAAATGCAGTTTTTCTATGCATACATAAAGTACAACAGCACACTCTAATGTTGTATGCCTTGAGCTTAAATGTTTTAGTGGGCTATAGGCTTCATATTCATAATTTAAATCACCTTGCAGGTTCTCGATCTTGATCGAATAGTTGCAGCATGTAACTCTGTGAACCTCCCGTACCGTATGTACCAGAGTTACAGTTCCTCCCCTGCAGAGTAGCGAATCGGATCTGATTCGCACTTCAAATGTTAATTATGAGTAAGTTTGTGTATTTTTTATCTGAAGTAAATGTCGGTATTATGAAAGTAGCATATTATGCCACCGGGTTTCGAAGAAACGGGTGGCATATAGTGTTTGGACCGTCCGTCTCACACTTTTCGGTTAACCACTTTGTCACAGTTTCTCAAATATGCTGCAGGTGGCATCCGCGTTCGACAGACGCATTTCTTGTTAGTTATTACATTAATTATTTCATAAAGTTTTCCAACGCACATGACCTACTAAGTAAATTTAAGCTAGAATCTACTAGAGACCAAATCATTACCAGCCAAAACTCACATGAAATAGTTTTGTTGGACCCTAGTTTCTAAATAGACAAAATTGTATTCCCTGGATATTCTGCAAGGATAAAAACTACTTTAAAAGTGTTACATCGTCTCAATTGGAAGATATTTAAAAATGTCATAATTACTATCTAAAGTGTAAATCAGATCTGATTCGCTACTCTACAGGAGAATGCTATGGGAAGAACTGTAACTGATAAGTACGGTACGGGAGGATCACAGAGTCACAGGCTGCAACTATTGATCAAACAGCGTCACATGTCTGCGTTGAAGGTCAAGGTCACACTTGGAGATCAAAGGTAAAAAATGCACATGATATTTAATTTCCGCTTTATATCTTCCAAATCAATGACTGGATTTTAAAATGCTTTGCCACAAGGTTACACTTAGAGGTCAAAGGTAAAAAAGGGGCATGAAATTTTTATTCCGACCTATGAAACTCTTTCTGATATTAAATCTGTTTATGTGTCAAAACAATGTTTGTGTGGGGGTATTATGATCACCCCTGTGATAACTAGCTATACCCCCGCCATACAAAGTATGACGAGGGGTATATAGTTTTTGTCATTCCATCCATTCGTCCGTCTCATTTGCGTTAAAGTTTTTGGGTACCAATTATCTCTGCAACTATAAGTCGGATTGACTTCAAACTTTATATACTTCCTTACCATCATCCATATTTCCATTCCATAACACACCCATACGGCCTTCATATCCATGGTCAAAGTCAATCTACTTAGAAATTTGTGTCCATAATATTTGCGTTAAAGTATTTGGGGTATGCGTGAGCCTCTGCTCACTTGCTCTAGTTTCTAATTCCAGTGACCAAAGGGAGTGTACATAAGGAGTGTAAGAAAAAGTGCAAGAAAAGGCCATCCACGGTCCCAGCTGTACCCGTGAGACCAGGTGAGGTGATAGTATAGCTTCCTGAACATGTGGTCATGCTCGAAATCAGGAAGGTTGATTGGTCGAAGCTGGGCTGCACCTGACTTCAAGTACAAATAAAGACTTTGAGTAGTTCTTAATCACAAACTCAGAAAGATTGATTGGGCTGATTTCGATTAGTTCTGTCTCCAAATAAGAAAGTTTGATTGGCTGAGGCTGAACTGTTGTCAGTCTCTACCAGTAAAACTGCCTAAATTTTAGCACTTCTCATTAATATCTAAATCACAAATTTTGATTTGTTGTTCAGCTAGCGATGAGGTGTGGCCTAGAGTTTAGAGTACCGTACTAGACTTCAATTCCAGAGGTTGTGGGTTCAATCCCCGCCCTAGGCATGGAAAGTACCGGTATTTCCATCCCACTGGTCTTTCGGATGAGACTTGAAACCGAGATCCCATTTCGATATGACCCGAGCTGTTGCAGGAATGATGTTAAGTTAAACCCATTCACTTTCACTTTATTGATTAATCGGTTTCAATCAGGAATTTTGATTTGTTGTTCAGCTAATTTCATTCGACCAATCAAACTATGGTCCTCTGTTCCAGAGATGTATAAATTCAACTTTAATATTTATACCCCCTGCAACGAGTTGTTAGGGGGTATACTGGAGTCGGGTTGTCCGTCCATCCGTCACTAAACTTAACATCAGAGAAATATGTTATAACTTCTATTTCCTTCATCCAAAATGCTTAATATTTCACACATGCATTACTGTAAGGCTCTACTACCATGCTGTGCCAAATCCATGACCGTCCAACCCCCGTTGATCCCAAGGTAAAGGTCAAATACTTGGTCCCTTTACAAAACTTAACATCAGAGAAATATGTTATAACTTCTATTTCCTTCATCCAAAATGCTTAATATTTCACACATGCATTCATGTAAGGCTCTACTACCATGCTGTGCCAAATCCACGACCGTCCAACCCCCGCTGATCCCAAGGTCAAGGTCAAATACTTAGTCTCTTTACAAAACTTAACATCAGAGAAATATGTTACAACTTCTATTTCCTTCATCTGAAATGCTTAATATTTCACACATGCATTCCTGTAAGGCTCTACTATCATGTTGTGCCAAAAAATCCACGACCATCCAACCCCCACTGATCCCAAGGTCAATGTCAAATACTTGGTCCCTTTACAAAAGTTAACATCAGAGAAATATGTTATAACTTCTATTTCCTTCATCCAAAATGCTTAATATTTCACACATGCATTCATGTAAGGCTCTACTACCATGCTGTGCCAAATCCACGACCGTCCAACCCCCGCTGATCCCAAGGTCAAGGTCAAATACTTAGTCTCTTTACAAAACTTAACATCAGAGAAATATGTTACAACTTCTATTTCCTTCATCTGAAATGCTTAATATTTCACACATGCATTCCTGTAAGGCTCTACTATCATGCTGTGCCAAATCCACGACCGTCCAACCCCCACTGATCCCAAGGTCAATGTCAAATACTTAGTCTCTTTACAAAACTTAACATCAGAGAAATAAGTTATAACTTCTATTTCCTTCATTGAAAATTCTTAATATTTCACTCATGCATTCCTCTAAGGTTGTACTATCATGCTGTGACAAATCCACGACCGTCCAGCCCCCGCTGATCCCAAGGTCAAGGTCACATACTTTGTCTCTTTACAAAACTTAACATCAGAGAAATATGTTATAACTTCTACTTTTTTCATCGAAAATATTCTTAATATTTCATGCATGCATTCCTCTAAGGCTCTACTATCATGCTGTGACAAGTCCCCTTTGATCTCGAGGTCAAAGTCACATACTTAATCTCTTTACGAAACTTAACATCAGATAAAATGGTTATAACTTCTATTTCATTACTCGGATCTGCTTCACATTGCTCCAATACATCTCTACCACACTGTAACAAATTCACATTCATGCCACCCCCGCTAAGCCCAGAGTCAAGGTCACAAGCCCACACACTTGTATTTTTGTTTGCTTATTTAGGGGTACCTGGGCCCACATTCCGTAAGCCTTGCTTACTGACCAATCTAGTTAAATCAGGAATTTTGATTTGTTGTTGCGCTAATTTCATTCGACCTATCAAACTCTAGTGTCCTCTGTTCCAGTGTTGTATAAATTCAACTTTAATATTTAAATCAGGAATTTTGATTTGTTGTTGAGCTATGCTCACTCGGCTAATCAAAACTACTGTCGTGTCTTGCAGAGCGGTACAAAGCCAACATGATGTACCCTGGAGTACCGAGCCCCGGTCCCCGACTCACGCCACTGAAGTTTAACGTGGGTGACACCATCACGGTCACACAGAGGGACGGCGACTGGTGGAAGGTAAATGGGTCATGTTTATTGTATGAAGGTTGTGGGTTCAAACCTCCCCTTAGACATCAAACATGCTTTCATAGTACATGTATTTCCATCCCACTGGTCTTTTGCATGAGACTTTGCGACTAGTGTAAATCCAGATTAGCCTGTGTGTCGACACTGTCTGATCAGGATCTGTACTGTTTGCCATTCCATTAATGAAACACGCGTCATGCTTCTAACCAGCAATATAGATCATTATCGGCTACAGGAGTTTGGTATTCGATCAGTATATCTACACTGGTCACAAATCTCATATGCCCAATTTGTCCCGTCACAGTCACATTGTCAGCAGAAATAAATGAATTGAATTTCACAATTTTGCCTTTTTAAGATGTAAATCTTTTAAACCATGATAGCTAGAGACTATTTCATATTTGTCTTCCTTATGGTGTGCAGATGTGCTAAGTGTTTTTTTATTTTTGTTCCGCCCGCTTGCGTACAGCGCGATATAGTCAGCACATTGGCTTGGGGGCGTCGATTGATAGTCTGGACACGGGTGCCGACCCGGGTCGCTGAGATTTAGGCTAATTTCGAACAAATTCACTATACTGTCGATTGCGTGCCAATAAATTATGATTGCGTTGTTGTTGTTAGAGAGGTTCCAGGGACCAGCGGCCTGTTTCACTAAACTTTGTTCGACTAAGAAGTTGGTAAGTGCAAAATTGAAAGATACAGTAACTTTTTCACTGACAGTCGATGTTGCAAAATCTTTCTTGGGTTTGTTTCACATTATGTGTGCATATAGGTGGAAAATGGTAATAACATTAATGAACCACGTTAGTGTGAGAAGAAAATTAATAAAAATCTTTGTACAAATGTTTTTACTGTACAAAGTTTAATGAAACGGGTCATAGGTAGTGATGACAAGAATGTTACACCTGACCATTGTGTCTATCCGCAGGGTTGCACAGGAGGAGACGAAGGTTGGTTCCCGTTCCAGTACGTCGATAAGTGGGATCCTCGCACTGTGAGTTAAACGGTAGAAAGCGGGAAACGAAAATTGTCGTCTGCTGTTGTTTTCGTATTTTATGTCAATTAAAACATGGTTTGGCATGTCTCCCCCATATAGGGAGATATATTGTTTGTGGCATGGTTGTTCGTCTGTCTGTCCATCCGTCCGTCACAAAATTTGTGTCACGCGTTTCTCCAAAAGTAGAGTTGCTAAATTTTACAGGAATATTTATTATCATGTGAAGTTGCGCACCTGGGGTTTTAGATGCGGATTCATCCAGTATTTGCAGAGATATGGTCCTTGACTTAGTAAAACGTGGCGATTTTCAGCTTATGTCGCACATAACTGAAAAACGATTTGAGCTACACTATCAACATTTACAGTTGTGCATCTGGTGATTTTGATGTGGATTCATAGAGTATGGGCGGAGTTAAGGCCCTTGACTTAGTGAAAATTGCTGATTTTTAACTTGTGTCGCCGGTAACTCAAAAAGTATTTGAGTTACAGGCATGAAACTATATAGGAATGTTAAATCAGCATGTGTAATTGTGCACTTGGGGTTTTGTTTGCGGAATCATCCAGTAAGGATGGAGTTATGACCCTTGAAAATTGGCAATTTTGTCGGTATCACAAATTTGTGTCACTCGTATTTCCAAAAGTGTTTGAGTTGCGAAATTTTACAGGAATGTTTGTCACTATGTGCAGTTGTGCACCTTGGGTTTTTGATGCGGATTCATGTAGTATTGGCAGAGTTATGTCCCTTGACAAGTGAAAATTGCATATGGTGTTTTATTTTATTATCTCCCAATATACAGCTAACTTACTCAGAAAAACAAGGTAGCTACATATATGCTGTTCTGGCCTTAAATTCTAATTTTCCAAGTCTCGATAACATGCAGTGTTGGTGTGGGGGGAGACTTATGTTTTTTGTCTGAAAAACAACCCTCTAGTTTCCATTGGAAATGATTCTAAAGTGTGGTCAACCATGTTTTTGTTGAGAAAAATGGAAAGTAAAAATAAGCAGCAGTCGAAAAACCCTTATTTGTCATTGAAAGTGTTAAAATAATTTTTGTTCTGCTTTTAATTTTAGGCTCCCTGTCCTGAATTTTTCTCTGAGCGCATATGCAGGTACATGTAGTTACTGCTTTGTCTTTCTGTAGTCTGCCACCACAACTTTGTTACCATGGTAGCTCAGAAAGTTGATGTCTGATTGGCTTATACACTATATCAGACAGATTAATAATTCTGGTATATCGAAGTATATATGGAGTTATCACTCTTTAATTAGAGCCCCGCCGAGATTCGGCAGTGCCCTGTAGATTTCGCCCTGTCTGTCCGTCTGTCGTCCATTTATTTTTTGGAAGTTTTTGTAAGAGTTTCTCAAATCTCTAAATGCATCAACAGGCCACATTTTCTAGTTTTTTAGCCGTTTTTATGCCACCGGGTTTCGAAGAAACGGGTGGCATATAGTGTTTGGACCGTCCGTCTGTCCGTCCGTCTGTCCGTCCGTCACACTTTTCGGTTAACCACTTTGTCACAGTTTCTCAAATATGCTGCAGGTGGCAGCCGCGTTCGACAGACGCATTTCCTGTTTTTTCTTTTTTAATCCTGGCTTGTTGTAGCGTAAAAAAGTTCACTGTTCCACCGTTCCATCCGCAGTTATGCCCTTTTTTTCGACTCAGAATATATATTTTTTCCTTATCCGGCTTACTACTTCTACAGTTTTTGGCTGATTCTCTTCATACTCGGTATACATTCCAACCATCAAGTGCAGGAGTGCATAACATAAAATGTTCCCTGTCCCACCGATCCATCCTCAGTTATGCCCCTTTTTCGACTCTAAAAATAATTTTTTCCCCAATCACTCACTCAGTGATTGCTGTTGTATTCATGAATGCTCAACAGCAGTGGCATTTTTTTTTGCAAACAATTTTCTACTATTATTATTATTATTTATGCAATATATTGATCAAATCGAGTATGGTGCTGTACATGTACATGCTGGACGCGGTATTCACTGTTGGTATGTTCAGCCATGGCAGTCCTTGAGTCATGTAACATGTTAACTGTTTAACCCTTTCAACCCGAAGTAACTTAAATGGACTGTGATATGAAGAGACTTTGCGACTAGTGTAGATCCAGATCAGCCTGTGTGTCAGCACCATCTGATCAGGATCTGTACGGTTTGCCATTCCATTAATAAAATGCGCGTCATGCTTCTAGATAGCTAGAGAGTATTTCATACATGTGTGTGTCTTCCTTATTGTTCACAGTATTTCCATCCCACTGGTTTTTCGGATGACCACAGAAACAGATTTCCCGTCTATATAACCTTAGTATTTCCATCCTACGTATCAGGGATTGACACTAACATTCTGATAAGGGATTCCGCAGCATAGACATCCAGATTTTTACATTTTATTGAATGGGATCTTCTTGAACGTTCATACAAAACGGGGGTCCTCGGGGTCCTGGGACACTGCGAGTCTCGACCCCTGCTTGTCTGTCGAATGGCAATTTAAACTGTGGTCCTGTCTCTATATGACCTTATCTGTTGCTGGGACGTTATACCTTAGAATGCTGAAAACGTAAATTGTCGTATGCTGTTGTTTCATATTTTGTCTGCTTTCTCAATAAAAATATTGTTTGACAACACTTTAGAATCATTTCCATTGGAAATGATTCTAAAATGTTGTCAAATTATGTTTCTAATGAGAAAAATGGAAAATAAAACATAAAACAGCAGACGATAAAATTTAATTCAGCATTGTAAGGGTTGAACCATTTCACATGGGAAGTTGGTTGGGAGCATGCGATGGGTAAATCTAACAATGAGATTCATCCTCAACAGAAATCCCGATATCCCTGATTTGACCCTCTGGTACATTTTCGGCTTTCTGATACGTGCGAGTTAAACCATTTCGCCTTTTCTGTTTCCAGTGGTGATAGTGGGTCCGAATGGAGTGGGCAAAAGTACCTTCCACAACCTGTTTGTTGGTGTTCTAGAACCGGTACGTTTCTATTGATGTACTTGAGAGCTAAATCCTGCTATACCTCACTAAAAGGAATACAATTAATGCTGATCATATTACTTTTGAGGCTGTAGCTAAGTGACTCTGGTGTGAAATGGACCTGGAACCATGTCGGAATATTCTAATTTCAGGGCTGAATATCTATTTTCCTGTAAATATTCAGTTCTGATTTTGGGAATTTCTGTCATTATGGACTGGTTAAATATGGGATAGTCCAACCCGTTGGCCTGGCTTTAAATGACTGATACCTTGCTGTTAACATTTCCCACATTTTATTGATTATTTAGTGATGTACATCAATAACCCCTGATCTATATTTGACCTTGACCTACATTTCCTCTTGAATTACTTACTTAATTCCCCTTGGTTAAGGTTTTTAGTCAAGCTTGTATATGGAATACTACTGGCCCTACACCCACCATACTTGGACATCTTCATTATACAGTATGAGCATTGCGCATCAAAAAATAAATACAGAGAATAAATAGTAATGTCCATTAACATTTTAAGGAAACACGGTTATCGCCCCTGATATCAGTGCGGACATTTACGTCTGATATAAAATGTATAATAATGCCAATCAATACACTGGGTAATGGTGAATGAATGTTTATTTTGTCAGAAAATGTCTCAGATGCAGGTGCGGCGGAAATGGGGGGGGTGTTGTGGTGGGGTGGCCGCACCCCCCTCCCCCCCCTTTTGGTGGGGTGGCCGCACCCCCCTCCCCCCCCCCCCCCCCACCCAACACATATCATCCTCAAACTTGCTGAGAATGCAGGAAATGGCGTTTCACACCTCTTATATTTCAAAGATTTCCGTGGAAGCATGCATATATGCCCCCGGACCCCTCTAGCAACATCCAGGCCCTTTGGGTCCTCAAGACTGGGACCTGATAATGCAGGAAATGGCGTTTCACGCCTCTTACATTTTCAAAATTTATGGTGGAGCATGCCACAAAAAATAAAGAAAATCGTCGTGCAATCAATTCAATCGCTCTCGAAACAGATGGATCGAAGATACGTCACCAAATCGAGCGCAGCTGTATTAAAGGTAGAATTATGGTCCTTGGTTAATTAATTTTCATTGAATATTGGTCAATGTCAGGGTGAATTTCATCCTTAAAAATAAGAAGAAAGTTCAGTAATGAGAATAAGAATTAGATGCCTCAGACTGCAGCAGAGTGCGTTTCAGACACTCTCGTTTAAGCAAAAATCCATTAGCCTATTTCACCAACATTGCAAAGTATACTTTTCTAGCAAAGTATACTTTGAGGGAGAAATTTTTTAATTTTAGGATAAATTTATTAATTTTTATTATACTGAATTTATTACATTATCACAGCCATTTTGGCTGTGATAATGTAATAAATTCAGTATAATAATTCTGTATACTTTTAATCATCAAATATATGCATTGGTTAGTTCTATATGAAATAATGCATTTCGGGATAAATAAATGATTACTCCCTCAAAGTATACTTTGCTAGATAAGTATACTTTGCAATTTTGATGAAATCGGCTACAGTGGACCTATAGCTCCTAGCTTCGCTCGAAAAAATCTCCAGAAATTTGCTTCTTTAAACTTGCCATCTCTGCATTACAATTTGGGCATAATGATTACTATTCCAGTTTGCCACTACGCTATTCTTTTTGTCTGTATTAAGCCACCTCTCCACAGGTGCACCGAGGTTGTAATCCTCGTAGTTTATCTAGATTTTTTTTGCGGTGCCAAAAAATAAGCGTCTGGATATCATTTTATTAAAGGTAGTTTAACAACAACAACAAATTTCCAAATTTTTATTTCCTGTAGTAAATTAGTCAAAATAGAAGTGTTTGAATGTGAAATTACGATATAAAAACCAATTAGGAATCAAGCATAGATCTTTCCTGACTCAGAGAAAACATGTACTTTTTGCAACATTTTAAAGGTAAAGGTTCTTTTTCGCAATGTAATTGGTTTTCGTGGGTGGCATATTTTTGCCAACGTTTCGGATGCACGGAGTCGGGTACTTGGCACATAAATGCAGTTTTTCTATGCATACATAAAGTACAACAGCACACTCTAATGTTGTATGCCTTGAGCTTAAATGTTTTAGTGGGCTATAGGCTTCATATTCATAATTTAAATCACCTCGCAGGCTCTTGATCGAATAGTTGCAGCATGTAACTCTGTGAACCTCCTGTACCGTATGTACCAGTTACAGTTCCTCCCCTGCAGAGTAGCGAATCGGATCTGATTCGCACTTCAAATGTTAATTATGAGCAAGTTTGTGTATTTTTTTATCTGAAGTAAATGTCGGTATTATGAAAGTAGCATATTATGCCACCGGGTTTCGAAGAAACGGGTGGCATATAGTGTTTGGACTGTCCGTCCGTCTGTCCGTCCGTCCGTCACACTTTTCGGTTAACCACTTTGTCACAGTTTCTCAAATATGCTGCAGGTGGCATCTGCGTTCGACAGACGCATTTCTTGTTAGTTATTACATTAATTATTTCATAAAGTTTTCCAACGCACATGACCTACTAAGTAAATTTAAGCTAGAATCTACTAGAGACCAAATCATTACCAGCCAAAACTCACATGAAATAGTTTTGTTGGACCCTAGTTTCTAAATAGACAAAATTGTATTCCCTGGATATTCTGCAAGGATAAAAACTACTTTAAAAGTGTTACTTCGTCTCAATTGGAAGATATTTAAAAAATGTCATAATTACTATCTAAAGTGCAAATCAGATCTGATTCGCTACTCTACAGGGGAATGCTATGGGAAGAACTGTAACGGATAAGTACGATACGGGAGGATCACAGAGTCACAGGCTGCAACTATTGATCAAACAGCGTCACATGTCTGCGTTGAAGGTCAAGGTCACACTTGGAGATCAAAGGTAAAAAATGCACATGATATTTAATTTCCGCTTTATATCTTCCAAATCAATGACTGGATTTTAAAATGCTTTGCCACAAGGTTACACTTAGAGGTCAAAGGTAAAAAAGGGGCATGAAATTTTTATTCCGACCTATGAAACTCTTTCTGATATTAAATCTGTTTATGTGTCAAAACAATGTTTGTGGGGGTATTATGATCACCCCTGTGATAACTCTAGCTATACCCCCGCCATACAAAGTATGTCGAGGGGTATATAGTTTTTGTCATTCCATCCATTCGTCCGTCTCATTTGCGTTAAAGTTTTTGGGTACCAATTATCTCTGCAACTATACTCAACAAAACTAGAAACGTCCCTGTTTTATAGCCTGTGTAGCTCTGTCTATGTATGTACCACATGTTCAAAGTACATGTATTTTAAACCGTGGCGATGTTCAGAATACGATCGTGTAGAGTTTAGCCGATACACACGGTTTACATAGCGGCCAGTGACCGGAACGTTGATTTCCACTTTTTCCACTATACTTGTCATCGATAAGGTGATTCAGTTCATGTCGTACCATTCATGCGATAGGGGCTATTCGGAAAATTAAAAAACTTTTTTAATTGTTCACTGTTTTTAATATGCCACGGCTTTCCGAAAACGAGCGAAATCAGGCAATTGGGATGCTTGCGGGTGGGATGGCCGCCAGGGCGGTCGCGCCTCGGTTTGGTTGCTGTCGGAAGACGATTGATCGTCTTGCAGCCCGGTACCAGCAGACTGGGGCTGTTCACGACCGGCAGCGACCTGGTAGGCCTCGTGTAACGACGGCTAGAGCCGATCGTTACATTACGTTGACGCACTTACGTCAACGTCGATTGGCAGCCACAGTCACTGCTAGGCGATACGGTGTCTCAGGGCAGACCATTCGCAACCTGTTACGTCGTAACGCCCAACCAATCCGGGCACGCCGCCCGTACACTGGTCAGATAATGACCCAACGTCACCGTGCTGCCAGACTGTTATGGGCACGACGTCATCTGAACTGGAGAAGGGCTGACTGGAACCGAGTTTTGTTCACCGATGAATCTCGGTTCACAGTTAGTCATGCTGACGGAAGATTACGGGTATACAGGCGTAAAAATGAAAGATTCACCGATTGTTGCATTGTTGAGAAAAACAGGTTTTGGGGAGGGAGCGTAATGGTCTGGGGTGGGATCATGGGAAACCGGAAGACAGATTTGGTTGTTGTACAGGGCAACATCAATGCACAACGTTATGTTGCAGATGTGCTAAATGCACATGCCTTACCATTTATCCGTCAGCATGGTCCTGGTGTGACAATGATGCACGACAATGCCCGCCCTCACGTAGCCAGGGTCACCACTCAATACTTACAGCAAAACAACGTTGACGTCATGCCATGGCGCGCGGTCTCCCCGGATCTCAATCCCATTGAGCACATATGGGATGAGCTGGGCCGCAAAGCACGAGCTAACCATCAGATTGACAATGTTCGCGATCTTACACGGGCGTTACAACGGGAATGGAGGAATTTGCCCAACGCACTGGTATTGCGTTACGTCACGTCGATGCGGCGTAGGATCATTGCATGCATTCATGCAAATGGTGGCCACACTCGGTACTAACGAGATTTACTGAATTTGCCACATTACTTATTGAAATTCCATCTCTAAACATTAAGTAACACATTTCTGAGTTTTTGTGATTTTTGATTTTGACCCCTACCGCCCTTGGCCGGTTATCTCTCGAATATTTAACAAGATATCCAAATGCAATTTATTGGCTTTGATACAGAAATGAATGAACTTGTTTTTCCATTTTGATTTTTAAAAGTAACCCTTTTGGTTTTTGATGTATCTTTCCTTAAACATGGAGGGACGTTTCTAGTTTTGCTCAGTATATAAGTCGGATTGACTTCAAACTTTATATACTTCCTTACCATCATCCATATTTCCATTCCATAACACACCCATGCGGCCTTCATATCCATGGTCAAAGTCAATTTACTTAGAAATTTGTGTCCATAATATTTGCATTAAAGTATTTGGGGTATGCGTGAGCCTCTGCTCACTTGCTCTAGTTTCTAATTCCAGTGACCAAAGGGAGCGTACATAAGGAGTGTAAGAAAAAGTGCAAGAAAAGGGCATCCACGGTCCCAGCTGTACCCGTGAGACCAGGTGAGGTGATAGTATAGCTTCCTGAACATGTGGTCGTGCTCGAAATCAGGAAGGTTGATTGGTCGAAGCTGGGCTGCACCTGACTTCAAGTACAAATAAAGACTTTGAGTAGTTCTTAATCACAAACTCAGAAAGATTGATTGGGTTGATTTCGATTAGTTCTGTCTCCAAATAAGAAAGTTTGATTGGCTGAGGCTGAACTGTTGTCAGTCTCTACCAGTAAAACTGCCTAAATTTTAGCACACTTCTCATTAATATCTAAATCACGAATTTTGATTTGTTGTTCAGCTAGCGATGAGGTGTGGCCTAGAGTTTAGAGTACTAGACTTCAATTCCAGAGGTTGTGGGTTCAATCCCCGCCCTAGGCATGGAAAGTACCGGTATTTCCATCCCACTGGTCTTTCGGATGAAATTTGAAACCGAGATCCCATTTCGATATGACCCGAGCTGTTGCAGGAATGATGTTAAGTTAAACCCATTCACTTTCACTTTATTGATTAATCGGTTTCAATCAGGAATTTTGATTTGTTGTTCAGCTAATTTCATTCGACCAATCAAACTATGGTCCTCTGTTCCAGAGATGTATAAATTCAACTTTAATATTTATACCCCCAGCAACGAGTTGTTGGGGGTATACTGGAGTCGGGTTGTCCGTCCATCCGTCACTAAACTTAACATCAGAGAAATATGTTATAACTTCTATTTCCTTATCAAAATGCTTAATATTTCACACATGCATTACTGTAAGGCTCTACTACCATGCTGTGCCAAATCCATGACCGTCCAACCCCCGTTGATCCCAAGGTAAAGGTCAAATACTTGGTCCCTTTACAAAACTTAACATCAGAGAAATATGTTATAACTTCTATTTCCTTCATCCAAAATGCTTAATATTTCACACATGCATTCATGTAAGGCTCTACTACCATGCTGTGCCAAATCCACGACCGTCCAACCCCCGCTGATCCCAAGGTCAAGGTCAAATACTTAGTCTCTTTACAAAACTTAACATCAGAGAAATATGTTATAACTTCTATTTCCTTCATCTGAAATGCTTAATATTTCACACATGCATTCCTGTAAGGCTCTACTATCATGCTGTGCCAAATCCACGACCGTCCAACCCCCACTGATCCCAAGGTCAATGTCAAATACTTGGTCCCTTTACAAATGTTAACATCAGAGAAATATGTTATAACTTCTATTTCCTTCATCCAAAATGCTTAATATTTCACACATGCATTCATGTAAGGCTCTACTACCATGCTGTGCCAAATCCACGACCGTCCAACCCCCGCTGATCCCAAGGTCAAGGTCAAATACTTAGTCTCTTTACAAAACTCAACATCAGAGAAATATGTTACAACTTCTATTTCCTTCATCTGAAATGCTTAATATTTCACACATGCATTCCTGTAAGGCTCAACTATCATGCTGTGCCAAATCCACGACCGTCCAACCCCCACTGATCCCAAGGTCAATGTCAAATACTTAGTCTCTTTACAAAACTTAACATCAGAGAAATAAGTTATAACTTCTATTTCCTTCATTGAAAATTCTTAATATTTCACTCATGCATTCCTCTAAAGTTGTACTATCATGCTGTGATAAATCCACGACCGTCCAGCCCCCGCTGATCCCAAGGTCAAGGTCACATACTTTGTCTCTTTACAAAACTTAACATCAGAGAAATATGTTATAACTTCTACTTTTTTCATCGAAAATATTCTTAATATTTCATGCATGCATTCCTCTAAGGCTCTACTATCATGCTGTGACAAGTCCCCTTTGATCTCGAGGTCAAAGTCACATACTTAATCTCTTTACGAAACTTAACATCAGATAAAATGGTTATAACTTCTATTTCATTACTCGGATCTGCTTCACATTGCTCCAATACATCTCTACCACACTGTAACAAATTCACGTTCATGCCACCCCCGCTAAGCCCAGAGTCGAGGTCACAAACCCACACACTTGTATTTTTGTTTGCTTATTTAGGGGTACTTGGGCCCACATTCCGTAAGCCTTGCTTACTGACCAATCTAGTTAAATCAGGAATTTTGATTTGTTGTTGCGCTAATTTCATTCGACCTATCAAACTCTAGTGTCCTCTGTTCCAGTGTTGTATAAATTCAACTTTAATATTTAAATCAGGAATTTTGATTTGTTGTTGAGCTATGCTCACTCGGCTAATCAAACTACTGTCGTGTCTTGCAGAGCGGTACAAAGCCAACATGATGTACCCTGGAGTACCGAGCCCCGGTCCCCGACTCACGCCACTCAAGTTTAACGTGAGTGACACCATCACGGTCACACAGAGGGACGGCGACTGGTGAAAGGTAAATGGGTCATGTTTATTGTATGAAGGTTGTGGGTTTAAACCTCCCCTTAGACATCAAACATGCTTTCATAGTATTTCCATCCCACTGGTCTTTCGCATGAGACTTTGCGACTAGTGTAAATCCAGATTAGCCTGTGTGTCGGCACTGTCTGATCAGCATCTGTACTGTTTGCCATTCCATTAATGAAACACGCGTCATGCTTCTAACCAGCAATATAGATCATTATTGGCTACAGGAGTTTGGTATTCGATCAGTATATCTACACTGGTCACAAATCTCATATGCCCAATTTGTCCCGTCACAGTCACATTTTAGCCATTCTTGGTCAGCAGAAATAAATGAATTGAATTTCACAATTTTGCCTTTTTAAGATGTAAATCTTTTAAACCATGATAGCTAGAGACTATTTCATATTTGTCTTCCTTATGGTGTGCAGATGTGCTAAGTGATTTTTTATTTTTGTCGCGCCCGCTTGCGTACAGCGCGATATAGTCAGCACATTGGCTTGGGGGCGTCGATTGATAGTCTGGACACGGGTGCCGACCCGGGTCGCTGAGATTTAGGCTAATTTCGAACAAATTCACTATACGGTCGATTGCGTGCCAATAAAGTATGATTGCGTTGTTGTTGTTAGAGAGGTTCCAGGGACCAGCGGCCTGTTTCACTAAACTTTGTTCAACTAAGAAGTTGGTAAGTGCAAAATTGAAAGATACAGTAACTTTTTCACTGACAGTCGATGTTGCAAAATCTTTCTTGGGTTTGTTTCACATTATGTGTACATATAGGTGGAAAATGGTAATAACATTAATGAACCACGTTAGTGTGAGAAGAAAATTAATAAAAATCTTTGTACAAATGTTTTTACTGTACAAAGTTTAATGAAACGGGTCAAAGGTAGTGATGACAAGAATGTTACACCTGACCATTGTGTCTATCCGCAGGGTTGCACAGGAGGAGACGAAGGTTGGTTCCCGTTCCAGTACGTCGATAAGTGGGATCCTCGCACTGTGAGTTAAACGGTAGAAAGCGGGAAACGAAAATTGTCGTCTGCTGTTGTTTTCGTATTTTATGTCAATTAAAACATGGTTTGGCGGCGCTTTATAATCATTATGTCTCCCCCATATAGGGAGATATATTGTTTGTGGCATGGTTGTTCGTCTGTCTGTCCATCCGTCCGTCACAAAATTTGTGTCACGCGTTTCTCCAAAAGTAGAGTTGCTAAATTTTACAGGAATATTTATTATCATGTGAAGTTGCGCACCTGGGGTTTTAGATGCGGATTCATCCAGTATTTGCAGAAATATGGTCCTTGACTTAGTAAAACGTGGCGATTTTCAGCTTATGTCGCACATAACTGAAAAACGATTTGAGCTACACTATCAACATTTAGAGTTGTGCATCTGGTGATTTTGATGTGGATTCATAGAGTATGGGTGGAGTTAAGGCCCTTGACTTAGTGAAAATTGCTGATTTTTAACTTGTGTCGCCGGTAACTCAAAAAGTATTTGAGTTACAGGCATGAAACTATATAGGAATGTTAAATCAGCATGTGTAATTGTGCACTTGGGGTTTTGTTTGCAGAATCATCCAGTAAGGATGGAGTTATGACCCTTGAAAATTGGCAATTTTGTCGGTATCACAAATTTGTGTCGCTCGTATTTCCAAAAGTGTTTGAGTTGCGAAATTTTACAGGAATGTTTGTCACTATGTGCAGTTGTGCACCTTGGGTTTTTGATGCGGATTCATGTAGTATTGGCAGAGTTATGTCCCTTGACAAGTGAAAATTGCATATGGTGTTTTATTTTATTATCTCCCAATATACAGCTAACTTACTCAGAAAAACAAGGTAGCTACATATATGCTGTTCTGGCCTTAAATTCTAATTTTCCAAGTCTCGATAACATGTTGGTGTGGTGTGGGGGGAGACTTATGTTTTTTGTCTGAAAAACAACCCTCCAGTTTCCATTGGAAATGATTCTAAAGTGTGGTCAACCATGTTTTTGTTGAGAAAAATGGAAAGTAAAAATAAGCAGCAGTCGAAAAACCCTTATTTGTCATTGAAAGTGTTAAAATAATTTTTGTTCTGCTTTTAATTTTAGGCTCCCTGTCCTGAATTTTTTTCTGAGCGCATATGCAGGTACATGTAGTTACTGCTTTGTCTTTCTGTCGTCTGCCACCACAACTTTGTTACCATGGTAGCTCAGAAAGTTGATGTCTGATTGGCTTATACACTATATCAGACAGATTAATAATTCTGGTATATCGAAGTATATATGGAGTTATCACTCTTTAATTAGAGCCCCGCCGAGATTCGGCAGTGCCCTGTAGATTTCGCCCTGTCTGTCCGTCTGTCGTCCATTTATTTTTTGGAAGTTTTTGTAAGAGTTTCTCAAATCTCTAAATGCATCAACAGGCCACATTTTCTAGTTTTTTAGCCGTTTTTATGCCACCGGGTTTCGAAGAAACGGGTGGCATATAGTGTTTGGACCGTCCGTCTGTCCGTCCGTCTGTCCGTCCGTCACACTTTTCGGCCCTTTGTCACAGTTTCTCAAATATGCTGCAGGTGGTAGCCGCGTTCGACAGACGCATTTCCTGTTTTTACTTTTTTAATCCTGGCTTGTTGTAGCGTAAAAAAGTTCACTGTCCCACCGTTCCATCCGCAGCTATGCCCTTTTTTTCCGACTCGGAATATATATTTTTTCCTTATCCGGCTTACTACTTCTACAGTTTTTGGCTGATTCTCTTCATACTCGGTATACATTCCATCAAGTGCAGGAGTGTATACATTCCAACCATCAAGTGCAGGAGTGCATACTTCCAACCATCAAGTGCAGGAGTGCATACATTCCAACCATCAAGTGCAGGAGTTCATAGCATAAAATGTTCCCTGTCCTGTTCCATCCTCAGTTATGCCCCTTTTTCGACTCTAAAAATAATTTTTTCCCCAATCACTCACTCAGTGATTGCTGTTGTATTCATGAATGATCAACAGCAGTGGCATTTTTTTTTGCAAACAATTTTCTACTATTATTATTATTATTTATGCAATATATTGATCAAATCGAGTATGGTGCTGTACATGTACATGCTGGACGCGGTATTCACTGTTGGTATGTTCAGCCATGGCAGTCCTTGAGTCATGTAACATGTTAACTGTTTAACCCTTTCAACCCGAAGTAACTTAAATGGACTGTGATATGAAGAGACTTTGCGACTAGTGTAGATCCAGATCAGCCTGTGTGTCAGCACCATCTGATCAGGATCTGTACGGTTTGCCATTCCATTAATAAAATGCGCGTCATGCTTCTAACCAGCAATATAGATCATTATCGGGCTACAGTAGTGTGCTATTCGATCAAGATCTACACTGGTCACAAATCTCATATGCTCCATTTCTCCAGTGACAGTTAAATTTTAGTCATACTTGGTCAGCAGAAAAAAATGAATTGAATTTCGCAAGTTTGCCTTTTTAAGATGTAAAACTTTTGAACCATGATAGCTAGAGAGTATTTCATACATGTGTGTGTCTTCCTTATTGTTCACAGTATTTCCATCCCACTGGTCTTTCAGATGACCACAGAAACAGATTTCCCGTCTCTATATGACCTTAGTATTTCCATCCGACTTATCAGGTTGACACTAACATTCTGATAAGGGATTCCGCAGCATAGACATCCAGATTTTTACATTTTATTGAATGGGATCTTGTCTGTCGAATGGCAATTTAGACTGTGGTCCTGTCTCTATATGACCTTATCTGTTGCTGGGACGTTATACCTTAGAATGCTGAAAACGTAAATTGTCGTATGCTGTTGTTTCATATTTTGTCTGCTTTTTCAATAAAAATATTGTTTGACAACACTTTAGAATCATTTCCATTGGAAATGATTCTAAAATGTTGTCAAATTATGTTTCTAATGAGAAAAATGGAAAATAAAACATAAAACAGCAGACTATAAAATTTAATTCAGCATTGTAAGGGTTGAACCATTTCACATGGGAAGTTGGTTGGGAGCATGTGATGGGTAAATCTAACAATGAGATTCATCCTTAACAGAAATCCCGATATCCCTGGTTTGACCCTCTGGTACATTTTCGGCTTTCTGATACGTGCGAGTAAAACCATTTCGCCTTTTCTGTTTCCAGTGGTGATAGTGGGTGCGAATGGAGTGGGCAAAAGTACCTTCCACAACCTGTTTGTTGATGTTCTACAACCGGTACGTTTCTATTGATGTACTTGAGAGCTAAATCCTGCTATACCTCACTAAAAGGAATACAATTAATGCTGATCATATTTCTTTTGAGGCTGGAGCTAAGTGACTCTGGTGTGAAATGGACCGGGAACCATGTCGGGATATTCTAATTTCAGGGCTGAATATCTATTTTTCTGTAAATCTTCAGTTCTTATTTTGGGAATTTCTCTCATTATGGACAGGTTAAATACGGGATAGTCCAACCCGTTGGCCTGGCTTTAAATGACCATAGCTGTTGATAGGCTGTTAAACACCAATAATCAATCAAATCTATTTATGTGGAGGTTGTCCACTGATACCTTGCTGTTAACATTTCCCACATTTTATTGATTAATGAACCGGGTCTGCAATGTCATAAATCTGGATCTACACTGGTCTCGGGTTGTAAGGCCGATTTCATATTATATTTATACCCCCTCCCCGTAATTCAGATAGACTTGAAACTTAATATACTTCTTTATCATCATCCATATGTTCATTGTATACCCACCCATGTGACTTTCATGCCCTAGGTCAAGGCCAAATGACTTGACCAGGCAGAGGCTGGGGGTATCTGTAAGTCCCTGCTCACTTGCTCTACTGTCTGTTTCACGAAACCTGCCCAAATTTTACGACTGTAAATAATGCAAAAACAATATATTTTTTGATAATATTAAATTATAGCAAAATTTAAGAATGAGCCTACTTTTTATTTTGTAAAATATTGATTTTATTACGAAAAAACAATTTCCCCAAGATGTCTGGGAATTTAACATGAGGACATTTTTATAATTTCAGAAATAGTGGACCGATTTTCAAAATGTAATTTTTGTTTTCTTAGTTAGATCATATCCAAGCTATCTAGCTAGATTTCATAATCAATTTCCAAATGTTTTCGTTTTTAGCTCGCCTGCACGAAGTGCAGAAGAGCTTATGGCATACCCCCGGCGTCGGCGTTGGCGTCGTCCACAAACTTAACGTTGGGGTAAATGTCTTATAATAACTTCTGTTTCCTTTCATGCAACACCTTGTTATTTCATACATGCATTCCTCAGATGACCCTCTATCATCCTGTAGCAAATCCATCACCCACCACCCACCACCCAACCCTTACCCCAAGGTCAAGGTCACAACCTTAGCACATTCATAAACTTAACGTTGGGGTAAATTTCTTATAACATCTGTTTCCTTTCATGGAACGCCTTGATATTTCATACATGCATTCCTCAGATGACCCTCTATCATGCTGTAGCAAATCCATGACCCACCACCAAACCCTTACCCCAGGGTCAAGGTCACAAACTTAGCATGTTCATAAACTTAACGTTGGGGTAAATGTTGTGTAACTTCTGTTTATTTGCAGGGAACGCCTTGATATTTCATACATGGATTCATCTGATGATACTCTAGTGTGCTATAGCAAATCCATGACCCACCACCCATCCCTTACCCCAAGGTCAAGGTCACAAACTTAGCACATTCATAAACTTAACGTTGGGATAAATGTTTTATAACATCTGTTTTCTTTCATGGAACGCCTTGATATTTCATTCATGCATTCCTCAGATGACCCTCTATCATGCTGTAGCAAATCCACGACTCACCACCCAACCCTTACCCCAAGGTCAAGGTCACACACCTAGCACATTCATAAACTGAACGTCGGGGTAAATGTTGTGTAACTTCTGTTTATTTACAGGGAATACCTTCATATTTCATACATGCATTCATCTGATGATACTCTATCGTACTATAGCAAATCCATGACCAATCTCCCACCCCTTTCCCCAAGGTGAAGGTCACAAACTTAGCACATTCATAAACTTAACGTTGGGGTAAATGTCTTATAACATCTGTTTCCTTTCATGGAACGCCTTCATATTTCATACATGCAATCCTCAGGTGACCCTCTATCATGCTGTGGCAAATCCACAACCCACCACCCAATCCTTACCCAAAGGTCAAGGTCACAAACTTAGCATGTTCATAAACTTGACGTTGTGGTAAATGTTGTGTTAACTTCTGTTCACAACATGTTTCTGATTTATTACACAGGTTGTAAAATAAGCTGAAATTATTTGTTTACTCCCTCTATAATCACATATACATGTATATACATTATAGAGGGAGTAAACAAAAACAAATTAGCTTTTTTTTTTTTCTTTTATGGATGCTTTTAGCATTTTTAATGTATTTATAGACCTCGGTCCGTTACTTCAACCTGTGATTTATTACTCGTAAAACAAAGCCAATACAAAGCTAGTTAGTTACCTGATAAATAATTGTATTAAAACACGGTGAAATTATTAATTTTAATCCCGGTTAATCTAGACATATGTATGTACATGTACACTCAAAACAGATATAAATATCTTCGTTGCACGTCTGTTTTCCAGGTGAGGACATTTGCCGTGATTACTGGCCATGGAAGTGATGAGAACGGCTGCGGGGAGTTCTGTGTGACGTCGCACCATTTCTGCGTGAACAGATACATGAACAGCATAACCTTTAGTGAGGCTGGTAAGACGGCTAATAAATCATGGTTTCTGTTATAACCCTAAATATTCGGACACAATTCATTCTGGGGGAAAACACATGGTTAACCACAACGAAGAGGGTCCCAATATTCAGGGTTTGTATGGCTATACTGGTTTATCACAATAACAATGTATTTTGATACAATTTGTTTTTGGAAACCCGAGAGGGTTTCCAAAAACAAATGGTGTCCAAATATATAGGGTTATTACAGTATGTATATGTGACTGACTGGAGAAATGGGGCTTATGCAGGGGCAGATCCGGAGGGGGGGATGTTCCGGGGTTGCAACCCCCCCCCCCCCCCCCCCCCCATTCAGCCACAGAGTTTACATGTTTTCATAGATCACAGTTTACCACCAGTTGGAGTCTGAATTTAAATGCCGTAAAACACAGAAAAGTGCATTTCAGGACATCTAGATGTCCAAAACATTTCGGAGGGCATACCCCCGGACCACCCAATATCATCGAAAATAGGACACCCCCCCCTCCCCGTTTCCCCAAATGCTGGATCCTCCCCTGGCTTATGGGATCTTTAACCTCCTGATCAAATAAGACAGTCCTGGAGCCTGATGCTTGTTAGAAGCATGGCGAGTGTTTCATTGATGCAATGGTGAACAGTACAGATCCGGATGCACAGGCTGATCTGAATCTACACTGGTCGCAAAACCGTTAGCCTCATCTCTCCAGACACATATACAGAATAAATGCATAGTGTGCATAGTAAATATGCAAGTTAAACCATGACTGTGTGTAATTGTTCGTGTTGGCAAACCAGTAGCCGATTTCATCAAAATTGCAAAGTATACTTATCTAGCAAAGTATACTTTGAGGGAGTAATCATTTATTTTTCCTGAAATGCATTATTTCATATAAAATTAACAACTGCATATATTTCATGGTTAAAAGTATGCAGAATTATTATACTGCATTTATTACATTATCACAGCCAAATTGGCTGTGATAATGTAATAAATTCAGTATAATAAAAATTTATAAATTTATCATAAAATTTCTCCCTCAAAGTATACTTTGCTAGTAAAGTATACTTTGCAATGTTGATGAAATCGGCTACTGGAGTTTAGCTTTAACATTTCTGTGCACTATCCATTTATTTTATCTATGCCATATTTAATCCTTAATCGCTACATACAACAATTGTCGTCTGCTGTTGCTTTATATTTTGCCTTATTTCTCAATAAAAACATGGTTTGACAGCACTTCAGAATCATTTTCATTGGAAATGATTCTGAAGTGCTGCCAAAGCATGTTGTAAACTATTCTAAAGTGCTGTAAAAGCATGTTTTTGATGATAAAAAGGCCGTGTTGAATGGACTTAAAACCACAGTCGGTCGTTTCAAGGTTGTCTGCATATGACCTTGCTGTTGAATGGACTTAAAATCCCAATCATGTCAAGGCTGTCTATGTATGTGGCTGTGACTTGAGAAATGTGGCTTATGGGTTTTGCGAGCAGTGTAGATCCAGATCAGCCTGCGCATCCGCGCCGTCTGATCAGGATCCACACTGCTCGCCATTCCATCGATGAAACAAACGTCGTGCTTCAAACGAGCAATCATCAGGCTACATGAGTGTGCTATTTGATCAGGAACGAGACTGGTCACAAATCCCATAAGCCCCAGTCACAGCCATGTATGACCTTACTGTTGAACGTACACAAAACTACAATCAACCAATCAATCGTTTCAGGGACACCGCTGGGATGTGCCAACCAAACATTGACGGGAGTGGAACCAAACGAACATGGGACTGTACGGCAGGAACGGCTGGTGTGATGGTCGTAACGTCTTCCCCTGGGTCATCGATGCTACCGACCAAGTTATAAAGCCGGGCATACTCCACTCTATCAGATATCTTGGGCTATATAATGGCAAGGACCCAGATCCCAAACATAACCCAGGGGAAATTAGACTTTATTCATATTTAGTATTTTATATTAAATCATTATAGCAAATTGGAAATACACAACCATTCATCATTCTTTTTGAAATCTTGTAAAAAGAGTCACGTTGTGTTGCATATAGAAGCAAGCACATTAAATTTGAAAACAATGGATTAGCTATCAGTCAAATTGCTTTATTTTGAGCATGAGATTTGAGTACACTCTGCCCCAGGTCATTCGCCTAACTCTTTGCATGCTGGGTAACGTGTAGGCTATAAATAGTTCAAAAATAGCAAACAAAAATTCATTATGTTTTCTTTTATTTCTCAATGTAAATATCATGAATATATTTTGGAATTTCATTAGAATTGAGTCCTGGATATTTACAGAGAGAACTAAGAAAAATACTCCTAATTGGTTGGGATGTTATTTCACCACTAGCATGCACAGAGTTAATCTTTGGTTTGCTAATAACTTAACCTGTATGTTGTTGATTTAACAGCTGATTCTCTTTATCTCGATATACCTACTTCTCTCGATATACGTCTGAGGTCCCGGCCTAATTCCCTATATAGATCATGCATTTTACTCCTGATAAATCGATATCGGAAACGTTGATATTTCGGTTATGTCAAGGTGGAAATCGAGTCCCGATAGCATGTTTCCTTCATATTTTGTATTCCGATAACTCGATGTAAAAAATAAGCGCCCAGCACCGCCAAGTCTGATTCTGAGAGATTATCTCTGGTAAGTCTTCACACGTCTATAGGAATAAAAAAAACGCTTTAAAAAAAAAAAAATTAAACTTTGCACAAACATGTTAAAGGAATTCACTTAAACCATAATTAACAAATTAATCAATGCGACATCAAATCACTTTAACATGAAGATGAAATAAACGGCGTGACAATAAGTCAATTGAACTTGACATTTCTTAATGCCGATTTGATTTGACTTGGGCCGAATTTGTTTGTGGCCAACGAGTCTCGGTCCAACGTAGTTTGGGGATGTATTACGGGTCTTGCATTTTGCGATTGAATAATAACATCGTCAGAAGATACTGCAAGCGTTGACATTTAGATGTAACGATTATTCATTGATGTTTCTAATGCACTCTATAAATATCTGATTGGCTGATGGTCATATATTACAGGTATACCATTGTTGATGAACGGTCGCAAATTATTTCAATATGTATTCTATGCTAATACTAAGTTTGAGGTCGGTCAATATACTCTGTCACCAAATGACCTACAAAAACATGGGATAACTCACATAAAATGTCCCAAGTGGTAGTCTGGTATTATTGTCAAAGACACAACTGGCTTGCATCTGAAACGGCCTGGTGACTGGTCCGAAACGTCCGGTAAAACACTATTGCAAATATCTAATCAGTAATCACGTTTCGTATGTCTTAGCAGTAATATACCGTTCACACAAACAGGAAGTATGTATCCTGCATATCAAATGGTAGTACGGTATATCACGAATGATTAGACGAAGTTATCACAATAATTATCAACATCAGGACGTTTGACAGGCAGCTGCCATTTTGTTGCTAAGAGATCGCCCATGGAGGGACATTAAAAGCGCAAAGTAGTAAAGAGACAATTATAATTCTGATGATGCATGTAATTTGCTTTTATTATTGAAATATAATGAATGCAGCAACAAAAATGTATATACAATCATGCAAAATTTGCTAATATCTTGTAATTGTGCTGGAACTATTTTCTTCGTAGAAAATTATTTGTGTGATCCGTATGGTATGACCTGCGCAACCAGATTGCACTCCGATAGGATTTTCCAACTTGAATCGATAAAATTGACAAACCATTAAAGGAGTGCATTAGAAATAGGTTAACTGCATTTAAATTTGCGGCGTATATATGAAAATGATAGGTCGGAAAACATGTTTAATTACAAAATTACAACACAGTATTGGGTATGATTTGCAAAACAAATGTTGTGTACCGGAAATTTGATCATAGATTATGCAATATATTTAGTAACAACGCATACACATTTCGTGTAAAGAAAGTATGCTTATTATGAAAACCCGGAAGTAAAGTAATGTCGGTATATTTAAAGAGATTTTGTTTTTTCGAGAATGGTTGTTGAATTTGGTTAAATTTTATCTCGAAGTTTGGATATGTCAACATATTTTGTTCAGTCCGGTCAACTTCGAGATAACGAGAATTACCTGTGCTGTTGAACCATGTTGATATTGATAAAGAAGATAAAACATGAAACATGGCAGAAACAAAAAAGTTGTACACGTTTCTTCATCATCGTATAACATTAATATTACTTGATGGATTACTTCAATATTTGTAAACTTGATACATGTAAGCATTTTGGAACATACTCATGCCATTAACATGACCTTGACCTTTTTGACCTTCACATTTTTGTGAAAACACTTAGCCATTTTTTCTTCATCATGGTATAACTTTAATATTACTTGACGGATTGCTTCAATATTTGGACACTTGATATATGTGAGCATTTGGAACACACTCATGCCACCATTAACATGACCTTGACCTTTTTTTCCTTCACATTATTTGCGGAAACACGTAGCCATTTTTTTAGTCAAAATGTTTGTACAAGTTTCTTCCTCATTATATAACATTAATGTTACTTGATGGATTACTTCAATGTTTAGACACGTGATACATGTAAGCATTCGGAACACACTCATGCCGCCATTAATATGGCCTTGACCTTTTTTACCTTCTCATTTTTGTGGAAACACGTAGTCATTTCTTTTGTGTCAAAAAGTTTCTACAAGTTTCTTCATCATGATATAACTTTAATATTACTCGACAGATTACTTCAATATTTGGACACTTGATACATGTGAGCATTTGGAACACACTCATGCCCCCATTAACATGACATTGACCTTTTATACCTTCAAATTTTTGTGGAAACACTTCATTTTTTGCGTCAAAAAGTTTGTACAAGTTTCTTCATCATTGTATAACATTAATATTACCGTACTTGATGGATTGCTGAACAATTTGGACACTTGTTATATCTGTTCATTCATCCGTCCGTTCGTCCATGCGTTCGTCCCATTTGCGTTAAAGTTTTCAGGTACCCGTTATCACTGCAACCTCAAGTCGGATTGACTTCAAACTTCATATACTTATTATCATCCATATTTTCATTCCATACCACACCCATGCGGCCTTCATGTCCTAGGTCAAGGTCAAATTACTTAGAAATTTGCATCTGTAAGATTTGCGTTAAAGTTTTCGGGTACCCATTATCTCTGCAACGGTAAGTCCGATTGACTTCAAACTTCATATACTTCCTTATCATCATCAATATTTTCATTTCCATACCACAGCCATGCGGCTTTCATATCCAATGTCAAGGTCAAATTAATTAGAAATTGCACACATGGGTCACAGTCTAATCGAGGGTACGATATATATTTATTAAAATAAGTAGTAGATATGTGGCTGTGACTGGAGAAATGGGGCCTATGGGTTTTGCTTTTTACTTTTATCAGTGGGTGGCAGGTGGGAGCATTTGATGGGTAATTTAATGATCGGGGTTCATCCTTACAGGAATTCCGACTGGAGACCTGGTTTGGCCCTTACATACGTCTTTGGCATTTTGTATGCGACAGTTGAATCTGGTTATATCCCCTATGTGAGTATTACGATTATTCATAATCCTATTTTAGGGGAAGGGGCCAAGTGACTGGGTGGTTTGTACCTGGCACCAGGTCAGGTATTTCTAATTTCAGGGCTGAATATATTTTTTCTCGATGTAAATATTCCATTCTGTTTTTGGGATTTTCCCCGCAATGCAGCAGGTTAAAACGGGATCGAACCTGTTTGCCCGGCGTTACATGACCTTAGCTGTTGATAGGCCATTAAACACCAATAAACAAACAAACTAATCGAGGGTACAATATATATATTTGTTAAAATAAGTAGTAGATATGTCGCTGTGTCGGGAGAAATGGGGCCTATGGGTTTTGTGACCAGTGTAGATCCAGATCAGCCTGTACATCCGCACAGTCTGATCAGGATCTGCACTATTCGCCATTCCATCAATGAAATACATGCCATGCATGTAACAAGGAGTATAGATTGTTATCAGGGCCCGGTTGCTTTACACCTATGTTAGCTTAACAGACTGTTAAATCCTTAGCAATGCTAAGGATTTAACAGTCTGTTAAGCTAACAGAAGCTTTGAGCAACCAGGCCCTTGCTACTTGAGTGTGTGCTATTTGATCAGGAGCTACACTGGTCACAAATCCTATAAGCCCTGTTTCTCCTGTTACAGCCACATATGAGAAACGCCTTGTGATTTTGTACAATCGGACATCTGCGTAATTTTATGAAATACGTTTTCAAAATTTACAATATTTTCCATAAATGGTGCCAAAAGTTGATTTCCGCATGTACTCTGAAGGTTTTGTCAACTTTTGACTTTATTTATGAAAAATATTGCAAATTTTGTAAACGTATTTAATGAAATTGCGCAGATGTCCGAAGGTACAAAATCTCATGGCTTGTCTCATATGTTTGTTGCTTTATGTTGTTCATCAATATTTATTTGTTTTTCTGTTAAAACATTCTTTTATCAGGTATACATGTACATGGCATGATTTTTATCAGAATAACATCGACCGCTTTCTCTGCTATGCTATGGCAATGTAAACTTTAATCGGCTTTCTGGTTGTTATATCGGAATATTTGTATCCTCCGGATGGAATTCGGGAGATACTATGGATTTGACACGAACATCATCCGCTTCTTGTCCTGAGCATAACTCAAATACCATTTGGAATATTTTCATGAAACTTCACACATGCATCGACCACTGCTCGTAAGGTGTGTTGTGTGCAAGAATGACAACTCTTTGCCTCACTAACGTTTAGTTATCTCCCATTGTCTTTTAGCTCACTGAGTTCTTGTCCGGAGCATAACTCGAATACCCTTTGGAATATTTTGATGAAACTTCACACATGCATAGACCACGATCCAAAGGTGTGTCACAGGCAAGAATGACAACTCTCGCCTTACTAACATATTTGTTTTCTCCCTCTATTTTTCTCGCCTGTATGTGGGCGGGGAAGGGGATACACGTGTGCTTGTTGACAAGCGTCAATTTCTAGTTTCATAGGTCACTATCATGCCAGTTATTCCAAAAAGAAAAGCAGTTTCCAACCTTATGTGAATATTAATTATTCGTAATCACCCAATTTTCCCCCCAATGCAGCAGGTTACAATGGGATCGAACCCGTTTGCCCGGCCTTACATGACCTTAGCTGTTGATAGGCCGTTAAACACCAATAAACAAACAAACAAACTAAAGTGCTGCTAAACCATGTTTTTCTTGAGAAATATGGAAAATAATCAGCAGATGACAAAATTTAATTCAGCATTTTAGGGTTGATCTTTGTACATTCCTAGTTACATTCCTGCATCAATTGCTTTTACAACCATAGATGATAATATTCAACATTCCACTTGATCGACTATTGTACATATCAATTTATTTAACAAAATGTATTTTGAAGGGACATAAGGCTGTGAAATCATATCTTTTGTTATATAAAACAACCTACACATATTATTTGAATTATGTTTAAATAATTTAATTAATGCTAATTTAATTGTTAAAAGTAAATCCCAACTTCATAAAATTTATTAGGAAAAATAAAATGATATCCTATGGTCAGCACAGGATAGTCCTGAACTCTTTGCATGCTGGGAAACTTGTGGGCCATAAATAGTTCAAAACTAGCGGACAAGAATTCATCATATTTTCTTGTATTTCTCCCCGTAAATATCATGAATATGTCTTGGAATTTCATTAGAATCGAGTCCTCAGGACTCGATTCTAATGAAATTTCAAGACATATTTACAAAGAGAAATAAAACTTATACATGTACTCCTAATTCTTTTGGCGGATATTTTCGCTGCTAGCATGCAAAGAGTTAAAGGTACATGCCCACTCAGTAGGCACAAAATGTTCTTTATATGAATTAAATAAGTGTATAATTGTGTCACTATTCCACCAGTTATAATGATTATGAGTGCCCGCTATACATATATAATCATTTAGTAATATTTATTTTAATGATAGTGACGCGCGTTGGTATCAAGCTATTTTCATATGCAAATGAGGCATGGTACTTTTTAATTATTTATACTAATGAAATGTGTCACCTGAACAAATAATCTTTTTGACAGATTATAAAGTATGATAATTGCACATCAAAAAATAAATACAGAGTATAAATAGTAATAAATACAGAGTATAAATAGTAATACAGAGTATAAATAGTAATAAATACAGAGTATAAATAGTAATACAGAGTATAAATAGTAATACAGAGTATAAATAGTAATAAATACAGAGTATAAATAGTAATACAGAGTATAAATAGTAATAAATACAGAGTATAAATAGTAATAAATACAGAGTATAAATAGTAATAATACAGAGTATATAGTAATACAGAGTATAAATAGTAGTAAATACAGAGTATAAATAGTAATAAATACAGAGTATAAATAGTAATACAGAGTATAAATAGTAAATACAGAGTATAAATAGTAAATACAGAGTATAAATAGTAATACAGAGTATAAATAGTAATACAGAGTATAAATAGTAATAAATACAGAGTATAAATAGTAATGCCCGTTAACATTTTAAGGAAACATGGTTATCGCTCCTGATATCAGTGTGGAAATTTACGTCTGATATAAAATGTATAATAATACCAATCAATACGTGGGGTAATGGTGAATGATTGTTTATTTTGCCAGAAAATTTATTAGATAATGTCTCTGATATAAAGACCATTGTGTGCCTACTGGGCATGTACCTTTAAATTGTCCCAGGTAATTGTCAGTTGTCATTGAAAGGGAAATTATGCGTACAGGTGACACAAGTAGGGGGCTTCTCTGGATGTTCGATTTAACAGTCTCCTCCAATTGCAAGCATCTATTTTGAAATATACATCACAGTGAGATGCATATTAACACAATACCAGCATTTGCTAAAACAAGTCACGGCGTCGAATGTTGGAATTTTTATTTAAAAAAAGCCTTTTTATACATGTATAAATTCGGACCAAGACGTACTCATTTCAAATTATAGTTAATTATATAACTAAATGTTAAATCTATTTTCATTAATATGACCATTATCATTACACTGCCTATTGTCCCTTTAACCCTTAAACCGCTATCTTAATGTTTTGTCGTCTGCTGTTTATTTTCTATTTTCCATTTTTATCATCAAAAACATGCTTTGACAGCACTTTAGAATAATTTACAACATGCTTTGATAGCACTTTAGAATCATTTCCATTGGAAATGATTCTGAAGTGCTGTCAAACCATGTTTTTATTGAGAAATAAGTCAAGATATAAAAGCAACAGCAGACGACAATTGTTGTGAGTAGCGGTGTAAGGGTTATAGGTGTTTTTGTCGATGTTATATGCACATGAACAGAACAATGCGTATTGTTGTAGTGTGTGTACATGTATTTGCTGTCATTACTGACACAACCAGGCTTATTTCATAGATGATTGTTTCATGATTCATGAATTAATATGATAGTTATTAAATGAAATTATCATAATGAGAGAAATTCGACATAGCCTCGTTTATTATTAATCAGCAAGCTCATTTAATATATATGGATAGAGGGCCTTACATAAGTGATAATTTAATATGATATTTATTAAACAAGTTTACTGATGTCATAAGATCTGGGTGTACTCTGGTCGCTTATATTCAGGGCTGAATATATTTATTCTCGATATAAATATTCCGTTCTGATTTTGGGATTTTCCCCTCAATGCAGCAGGTTAAAATGGGATCGAACCCGTTTGCCCAGCCTTACATGACTTTAGCTTTTGATAAGCCATTGAACATCAATAAACAAACAAACTTTCTGGTCGCTTATGCAGTAAGCCTGGTCTAGCCCTTATATCGCTGAATTAAATTGTGTTGTCTGCTGTTTATTCTTTATTTTATAGTTTTCTCATCAAGAACACCATGTCAAGTTATTCTAATTTCAGGGCTGAATATATTTTGTTCTCGATGTAAATATTCCGTTCTGATTTTGGGATTTTCCCAAATGCAGCAGGTTAAATACGGGATCAAACCCGTTGGCCCGGCCTTAAATGACCTTAGAGTAGACAAAATATAAAAAGTGGGTGGCAGGTGGGAGCATGCGATGGATAATTTAACGATCGGGGTTCATCCTTACCGGAATTCCGACTGGAGACTGGAGACCTGGTTTGGACCTCACATACATTTTTGGCATTTTGTATGTGACAGTTGAATCTGGTTATACCCCTTATATGAGTATTACGATTACTCGTAACACTATTTTAGGGGAAGGGGCCAAGTGACTTTGGTGTGGTATGGACCTGGTACCAGGTCAGGTTATTCTAGTTTCAGGGCTGAATATATTTATTCTCCATGTAAATATTCCATTCTGATTATTGGGATTGAACCCGTTTGCCCGGCCTTACAAGACCTTTGATGTTGATAGGCCGTTAAACACCATTAAACAAACAAACAAACAAAATATAAAACAACAGCAGACAATAGTTTTGATTCCTACATTGTAAGGGCTATTTTTAGCTCATTTTACAGTTTGTAATGTATGTCATGCTTACCAGTTATTTTGATAGTGTGCTTAATTTCACGTAAAAAAAAAAGTGTCCACTTTGGACCCTATTTTCGTAAATATCTCCTCAACCACTGGAGAGATTCTGATACGATAAATCGTGGATACCGCAGAAAATTTCATAACATACTGCTAATGTTGCTGTCCTCGTAGCCTTAAATGTGGTATTTCGAGAAAATCTACATTTTTCTGTAAAGATGGGAGCATTTTCATCCACAATATGCGTTGAAATCAGTACAAAAGACAGTTTTAGGTCTAAAAATGACGCACAAACAATCCCAAGCCATAATAGAGCAGTTTTGACATGCACAAATAATGCAAATTGTGATCAGACTAGGAAAACGGAATAATTTTTCCACGAATTTGCTCAGAATATAGAAAGATAGGGAGCACTCTGTATATTGTTTGGTTCGATACGGTACACTTGCTTTTTGGTTTATTCTAGAAGTTGTTGCATTTAACAATATTTTGCATGTACCATGTGTCACACACTGAATTTGGTGATCTATGCAGGCTTCAAAAAGGTTATTTAACACAGATAACTGAACCTTCCCCATTCCGCCATTAGACTGATCCAATTGGCCGGCTGTGCTATTTATAACTGAAATAATCTATTAATACCATTACGGTAATACCAGTAGTATAGCCGAGCCAGCTGGACCTGTCTAATGGCGGAATGGGGGCAAGTTCAAGCCCCTCTGCATTACTGTGAACCAGCCTATAATACAATAGTTTACTCAAATTTGAATTACCTGTAAATCACTATTTACACTGATGTCATATCTGTATTATATTATTTTCTACATAACTGGCTGTTTACATTCATTCTTGGTACGCATTTGTTTTCGCCAATTTGAATGATGGTCTGAAGACAATAAGCATGTAATATTTCTCAGTCATTACTTGGAAGTGTCAATTTGCGAACAAATTTTAAATTTACAGTTTGAAATCACCTCAAATTAGGGATGAATATTAACCCTTACAATGGTGAATTAAATTTTGCCGTCTGCTGCTTATTTTCCATTTTTCGCATCAAAAACATGCATTGACAGCACTTTAGAATCATTGGAAATGTTTCTAAAGTGCTGTCAATCCATGTTTTATTGTGAAGTAAGGCAAAATATATAGCAACAGCAGACGACAATTTACATTTCCCACATAACTAAGACTATACTATTATTTCAATGCTTCAGGCTAAGCCATTTTTCAGGAAACAGAAGAAATGCCGAATTGCATTATGAACAGTGAAAACATTGTGAATGTTAGCTGGGGACCATTTTACTAAACTTTGTATGTGAGAAGCAATTCATAAAACATTCTGTACAAACTTCTTTATTGTACAAAGTTTAGTGAAACTCCCCTGTTGCTGCAATTGTTATGACACGACGTCACAAATCGTGACATCACGTAATGTGACATCATAGCTACACAACATCAACACAATCGTACAGGTTGCCATACAAATTTGTCATTCCATTGCTACGAAACGGATGTCTGAACACGCGTCCTCATAGGCGTCCCTAGCCCTCCTTGGAGGTCCGCTGTCTATGATCTATATTAGTCTAATGGTTAAGGATAAAAATCATGTTCGATAGATGTACTGTTTGTTTGTGAAACGCTCATCACGGCATGGTCGATAGATGGTGGGTGCGAGTGAAGGGATGTTTGTTCCTCTGAAAATTCTGATGTTATTAGGGTGTATAAGGGTATTTACATAGACCAATTGGAAGGGGTCAGTGTGGAAGAAGAGGGCTTCTGAGACCCCCCCCCCCCCCCCACGATTCTCTTCTATACAATACCAATGATGAAATTCATCACAATCCTTCCAAATTCTCCAGCACTATTCAGGTACACTATTCTTCATACATGTACATTCCCATTTATGTATGACCTTGCCATTGAACAGACATAAAATCCCAATCAGTCCTCCATACAGGTACATTTCTGACTTTGCTGTTGAACGGACATAAAAAACCCAATCAACCTCCCCATAGAGATATATCCCCATCTGTATATGACCGTGATGTGAACAGCCATTAAATCCCCAATCAACCTCCCCATACAGATATATTCCCATCTGTATATGACCGTGATGTAAATGGACATTAAACCCCCAATCAACATCCCCATGGAGATATATTCCCATCTGTATATGACCGTGATGTGAACAGCCATTAAACCCCCAATCAACCTCCCCATAGAGATATATTCCCATCTGTATATGACCGTGATGTGAACAGCCATTAAACCCCCAATCAACCTCCCCATAGAGATATATTCCCATCTGTATATGACCGTGATGTAATTGGACATTAATCCCCAATCAACCTCCCCATACAGATATATTCCCATCTGTATATGACCGTGATGTGAATGGCCATGAAATTCCCAATCAACCTCCCCATAGAGATATATTCCCATCTGTATATGACCGTGATGTAAATGGACATTAAATCCCCAATCATCCTCCCCATAGAGATATATTCCCATCTGTATATGACCGTGATGTGAATGGCCATTAAAACCCCAATCAACCTCCCCATACAGATATATTCCCATCTGTATATGACCGTGATGTAAATGGACATTAAATCCCCAATCAACCTCCCCATACAGATATATTCCCATCTGTATATGACTGTGATGTAAATGGACATTAATCCCCAATCAACCTCCCCATACAGATATATTCCCATCTGTATATGACCGTGATGTGAATGGCCATGAAATTCCCAATCAACCTCCCCATAGAGATATATTCCCATCTGTATATGACCGTGATGTAAATGGACATTAAATCCCCAATCATCCTCCCCATAGAGATATATTCCCATCTGTATATGACCGTGATGTGAATGGACATTAAATCCCCAATCACCTCCCCATACAGATATATTCCCATCTGTATATGACCGTGATGTGAATGGCCATTAAATCCCCAATCAACCTCCTCATACAGATATATTCCCATCTGTATGTGACCATGATGTAAACGGCCATTAAACCCCAATCAATCTCCCCATATACATGTAGATAAATTCCTGAAAATGGTAGCTTTAACCACATTAATGTAAAAAGTAAATTTATAAAACTCTCCATACTATCTTTTTCATTTTACGAAGTTTAGTGAAACCGGGCCCGTTACTGCAATTGTTATGACATGACGTCACAAATTGTGACGTAATGTGACATCATGACTACACAACATGAACACAATCATAAACGGATGTCTGAACACTCACCGTCATAGACGTCCCTTGCCTTCCTTGGAGGTCCGCTGTCTATGATCTATATTAGTTTAACTGTTAAGGACAAAACTCAATAAATTAGTGAATAAGTGTATTTACATAGACGATCGGAAGGGGTTAGTTGAAGAAGAGGCTATCTCCCCATAGAGATATATTTCCATCCGTATATGACCTTGATGTAAATGGACATTAAACCCCCAATTGATCTCCACATAGAGATATATTCCCATCTGTATGTGTTCTTGCTGTTGAATGGCCATAAAACTCCAATAAATCTCCCCATACAGATACATTCCCGTCTGTATACGACCTCGCTGTTGAATGGCCATATAACCCCAATCAATCTCCCCAAACAGATACATTCCTGTCTATATATGACCTTGCTGTTGATTGGCCATATAACCCCAATCAATCTCCCCATAGATACACTCCTGTCTGTACAGAGTGGCCTGCGGTTCTCTTACCAGGCAAATTGCAATTCCTGGAGCGCAGGATTGCAATTCGCGTTCCCATTAATTGCAATTGGACCGCAATCGGACTGCAATCATGTGACTGCGGTCCAAAGAGTTGGTTGCGGAATTGCAATACTTATAGCGCAGTTAGCGCTGCGCTCCGCTTTTAATTGCAGTTTACGCTCCTTTTTTTTCTTTAAACTGTGAAAGAATGACCGCTTTACGCTGCGCTCTGCGGTCAAACCAGCGGACCGCTCTGCTTGACCAATGCGGCAATAAAATCGAAATAGTTGATTTTTTCTGACGAAAAGATATATTTTCCTATCTGTATTTAGCCATTTAAAATTCAATAAAATATACATAAATAGTAGAATTAGGTGTATATATACACGCAACACTAAGATTTTACCACAAATAGCGAAATAATGACCGCACAAACGGTATCGCGAAAGAATGACCGCAGGCGGGAGTGTATATGACCTCGCTGTTGAATGGCCATATAACCCCAATCAATCTCCCCAAACAGATACATTCCTGTCTGTATATGACCTTGCTGTTGATTGGCCATATAACCCCAATCAATCTCCCCATAGATACACTCCTGTCTGTATATTACCTCGCTGTTGAATGGCCATATAACCCCAATCAATCTCCCCAAACAGATACATTCCTGTCTGTATATGACCTTGCTGTTGATTGGCCATTTAACCCCAATCAATCTCCCCATAGATACATGTACATTCCTGTCTGTATATGACCTCGCTGTTGAATGGCCATATAACCCCAATCAATCTCCCCATAGATACATTCCTGTATGTATATGACCTCGCTGTTGAATGGCCATATAACCCCAATCAATCTCCCCAAACAGATACATTCCTGTCTGTATATGACCTCGCTGTTGAATGGCCATAAAACTCCAATCAATCTCCCCATAGATACATTCCGGTCTGTATATGACCACTGTTGATTGGCCATATAACCCCAATCAATCTCCCCATAGATACATTCCTGTCTGTATATGACCTCACTGTTGATTGGCCATAAAACCCCAATCAATGACCTTGACTTACTCTTGAACAGAACTTGATGTTGGAGTAAATATAAGTTCTGTTTCCTTGCACGAATCATCTTGATATGTCACACAAATGACAAGGTCACATACATTCTGAAAAGGGAGGTAAATTTGTTATAATGTCCGTTTCCTTTCTTGGAGCATCTGGATATGTCACACAAAGGACAAGGTCACATACATTCTGAAAATTGATGTAGATTTCTGTTTCGCGAGTATAAATCTATTTTGCCTATCTAATGTTCACTCATTCCTAGCCCTTAGAATGTCTGAAACGTAAATTGTCGTCTGATGTTGTTGTTTTATATTGCGAGTTCTTTCTCAATGACAATATGGTTTCGCAACGCTTTAGAATCATTTCCATAGAACCACGCCACCCATCCTTGCCCCTGCCCAGGGTACAGTAAATTTGAATTGTCCAGCTCAGTCTTCTATAGCTGCTTTACTATGAGCGATCCACTTAAAACTTCATGTGCACATTTATCATCATCCATATTTTCATTCCCCACCCCACGCACGTTTCCCCTCTTGCTCAAGGTCAAGGAAAATATGCGTATGTTTGTCAACGTCAGTATTTTCATTCCCCACCCCCATCCATACTCCCGTTTACCCATGGTCAAGCTCAAATAAGTTTAACCCTTACACCGCTATCTTAATTTTTTTGTTGTCTGCTATTTATTTTCTATTTTTTATTTTTATCATCAAAAACATGCTTTTACAGCACTTTAGCATAATTAACAACATGCAGTGCTGTCAAACCATGTTTTTATTGAGAAATAAGGCAAGATATAAAAGAAACAGCAGACGACAATTGTGTGTAGCGATCTAAGGGTTAATATATCGAGTTCAGTAGATTTTAATTATCCAGTTCAGTCTTCAATCTCTTGAAGGTGTCAGTTCAATTCTTGTGCATGTCATCATCCATATTTTCATTCCACACCTTACCCTTGCTCCCCCATGCCAAAATTCAAGGTCAAATGACTGAAATCTCCGGTTCAGTAGATGCATTCATGTTTCTCTTCTCCTATAACTTCTTTACCGTATCATTGTTTGGCTTGGAATCAGCCACCACAGAGATGGGATACATGTTGGCGGCATTATCTAATCACTTCTACACACCCTAGCCTTTGTTGACTGATCTGGTAACAAATCGAATTATGATGCCAGATGTTGAAAAATGTACAACAAAATGTTCAGTACTCGCATATGAAGAGATATCTGAAATGTTAGGGATAGAGACTGTTGTATACTGAATCGCTTTAAAAAGTTGTGATTGGTGGATCAGGTGCTATAATGGCCAGAAATGCCAGTCCCATTTCTCCAGTCACAACATACGTTTCCGCCATTTAACCCTTAAACTGGTGTGATCCTTCCAAATGTTGGAATAAAATATGCATACCCTCCCCATTAGAAGGATAAACCGACACCGAAGTGACATCAGATTTTTTAGGAACAAATATGCTTCAGATACCTTCACTCGCACCCACCATTTATCGACCATGCCGAGACGAGTACCACACAAATGGTCCGGCTATTTAGCACGAGCAGACTTAGTAGTTGGAATTGGTAGGAAAACATCCGATTGGTATTAGTGTAAAATGACCCCTGTATGTCAAATTGGACGTCCCAAGTCGATTGCGTGTAGCGATGACGTCACATTACGGGACGTCATGAATGGCGACGTCGTGTCGTAACAATTACAGTAACGGGTTAATTTTCGTGATGTTTTCACTTGTCGGTAATATAACTCGGCATTTTTTTGGGTTTTCTGAAAAAGGGTTTCACCCGAAACAATGGAACAGTAGTATAGGATTAATGCTTAGAATGTGAGAAGCGAAAATTGTTGTCTGCTGTTGTTTTATATTTTGTCTTTCTTCTTAATAATAAAAACATTAAAATTGCTGTCAAAGCATGCTTTTGATGAGAAAAATAAGCAGCAGACGACAAAATTTAATTCAGCATTGCAAGGGTTAATAATTCATCTCTAGCTGGAGATTTCAAGCAGAAAATGTTTCTCACTAGATGAAAGTGAAAAAATTACTAGCAAACGTAAATTTACAATTTGTATGCAATTTCTCCGCAAAATCGCCATAAATTTACAATTTGTCCGCAATTTCTCCAGGTACGACTGAGAATTATTGCAATATTTTGTACATAAATGGTCTGGAGAGCATCATTTGAATTGCCGTAAAAATTTGTGCATGACAATTTGTTGATGTAAACAGACAGCTATGTATGAAATAATACAATACAGATATGACGTCGATGTAAATAGTGGTTTGAGAGTAATTTGAATTCAAGTAAACTAGTTTTATGGTGTGATGAATGTAATGAACCTTTTGAAGCCAGCATAGATCCCTAGATCCAGGGTGCATCACATGGTACACAAGACGTATTGTTAACCCTTAGAATGCGGAACCGAAAATAGTCGTCTGCTGAGAATTCATTTTGTCTTTTCTCTCAGTAAAAACATGGTTTGGCAGCATTTTAGAATCATTTCCATTGAAAATGATTCTAAAGTGCTGCCAAACCAAATATTCAGCAGACGACACAAATTAATTCAGCATTGCAAGGGTTAAATGCTACAACTTCTTGTATAAACCAAAACCAAGTGCACCGTATCGAACCAAACAATATATAGAGCGCTCCCAATGTTTCTATTTTCCAAGCAAATTCGTGGAAAAATCCTTGCGTTTTCCTACTAAAGCTTATCACAATTTGCAGTATTGGTGCACGTCAGCTCTGCTCTATATGACCTTGGGATTGTTTGTGAGCCTCTTTTGGACCTAGAAACTTCTCTTTTCTACTGATTTCAGCACCTATTTTGGATGCAAGTGCTCTTTACCTTACAGAAAAATGTAGGTCATCTCGGAAAAACTACAGCTACGAGGGCGACCACATTGGCAGCCGTTGTCGTGTGATTTTCTGAGATATCTGCATTTATCGCATCAATATCTACCTGGTAGTTGCGGAGGTATTTAGGGAAATAGGGTCTGAAGTGGGCTTTTTTTTTTTACCTGAAATTGGCACTATCGATATAGCAGGTGCGAAGGACATCTTTTATGTGGATTTTATATTCACATACATGTACCTTTTCATAAAATTAATAAAGTTGTATTGTATGCAATCGTTTTCTCTTGCTGTTTTTCGTATTTACGATTGTTCTATTTGAATGGTGAATCCAACCTTACTGTGGGATTCAAATGCTTGAATCCCAGTAATGGATGGATTCACCATTCAAACGTTTATTAAATCCCAGTAAGAGTGCACATTCAGAATTGAAATTACAATAACCCATCCAGCACTGAAACCAAGAAACAAGCAAAGACACAACTATAAAACTGAATTGTGTTTATTTCTGGCTGTTTTAACACAACCATCTCGTATGAAAGTAAAAAACGGAGTATGTTAAAACAACCAAGACAGCATGTCAGTATAGATAACCCAATAATATGCGGCATGCAACAAAACTAACAGACAACGTCTGTGTTTTTCATATTCATACTTAAAATGACACAGTTTGCAAACCAAGCTTCCTGGGTTCGAGCTCCAGTTGCAGGGCTCCAGAATAATTACCATACTCGGAACATTTTGTAACTACACATACTGTGATATTTTCTGTAAATAATGTTGAAATCGCACACATTCTTATGTACATACAGACATTTGGTGGTCACTATATACATGATATAGATGATCTGAAACGAGTTTCCATTTGATATGAGATTTATGAAAAAAGTCACGCACAATTTATGCACCGAGCCTTTGGCAAGGTGCATAAATTGCGGACGAGTTTCATAAATCTCATATCAAATGAAACGAGTTCGAGATTCTGTTTATCACATGACTTCAGCCTCCAAAGAGCAGAAAACTGGAGACATCCATTAAGTTTCAGTGAGCAGACGCCATTGACTATTTTCGCATCTAGTTGAAAAGAGTTTTAATCCTAGCAATAAATATTTTATAAATATGTCGTACAACAGGTTCTTGTTCTTTGTAAACACTGCATATTAACAAATGGGAGCTCATTCTAACAACTTCAGTAAGTTAAATTAGTCACGGACGTGTAAAACATGACGTCAACGTCAAAACATTGCTTTGTCAAGCCATTACAGACGTCATTTGGAACATCTCTATTTGGAACATCTCTATCATGTGAGATAATGTTGGCGCATAATACGAATACGTAATTAGGGTGATGCGGCCAGCCAATCAAATTCGCTGCAGGTGTTATGAAATGGGTTAAAAACAAGGATTTCATGTGATAAATGGTGGATATAAAAGGCAATAGGTTTCAGATCATGACAAACGCATGTTATACATGTACATGTATCAACAATAACTCAGTAATAACATTTCACAAACTGTACATTATATAGAATGAACAGAATATTAAACGGTAGCCACACATACATCACATACTGTAAACCAACTAATATTCGCACGCGAGATGCCATCAAATTCTTCGCGAGGGATTGAAAATCGCGAATGTAAATCTCCACGAATATTCCATATTCCACATTCCTAGCATAAGATTGTTACAAATAGTTTACTAATAGATGTTGGGCCTCTTTTTAACTATATTTACCTTATCACTAATATCTCGGTGTCATTCACTAGTTAATCCTGGTTGTTTTTAATGAACTATATTGATACGTGTTCTGCGTCGTGTATTCCAGTAGACATACCGGTAATATAATTCTATAATATATGAACAGTTTGAAAACTCGTACAAAACAGCTTCGGGATACATTTACAACACCTTTATTTTCTATTGTTTAACTGACTCTGATTGGGCTAAAGTGACACGCCTGTGACAAGTCAGCGAATATGGACAGACTCGAAAATCGCGAAATTTAGTTGGTTTACAGTAGTTGAACAAAATCGTTAAAGTAATTTGTGACTGGAGAAATGGGGCCTATGGGTTATGTGATCAGTGTAGATCTAGAGCAGCCTATGCAGATAGTTTGTTTGTTTGTTTATTGGTGTTTAACAGCCTATCAACAGCCTTAGACCGCTATCTTAATTTTTTTGTCATCTGCTGTTTATTTTCTATTTTCCATTTTTATCATCAAAAACATGCTTTGACAGCACTTTAGAATAATTTATAACATGCTTTGACAGCATTTTAGAATCATTTCCATTCTGAAGTGCTGTCAAACCATGTTTTTATTGAGAAATAAGGAGAGATATAAAAGCAACAGCAGACGACAATTGTTGTGAGTAGCGGTCTAAGGGTTAATCCAGTCAAACAGTAACGATACTTGTATTACAGATACAATTCAATGGACTTATTTCAGTAACCCTGTTGGTTTCATGCCCACCCACCATATAAACAGTAACGATGTACACATTATTTGAGTCCTGGTACATGTAAATTTGATATTTGACCATGAAACAATATGCGGTGATGTCCATTTGAACCATTCTCACCCAGCCTCTTCAGAGCTGTGGTCACAATAATAAACATTTAACACTTGCTGTTGAGATTGACGAGTATTCATATATATATAACTGGGCCTCTGGTTGAAAAGGGACATTTGCAACCAGCATAGTCCCAGATCAGCCTGTGCATCCATGCAGTAGGATCAGAGCCCAGAGCTCCAGATAAGTTTTGTATCTAGAGAGTATTACACCCCAGGATTTCAATTTCAATGCGTATTTTACTTTCACAAATATATGATTGATTTTCTTCCTGCTAAAATGATAAAAAATAATAATAAAAAATTCACTTATTTGAGCTGCAAAAAGCAAACACAGCAAACTAAAGTAAATTTTCAACTTCATTACAGTATTTTCACTACTCAATTTGAAAATCAATGATCATTTTCACAATGCGTATTCTGCTAAACTAAGTGCGTAAAATACGCCAATACACACCTTATCTGGAGCTCTGAGAGCCTATACTGTTCAGCAGCTAGACATAGAAGCAGACTAACTGCATGGGGCTTCTGTGATTTGCGACCCGTGTGGATCCAGTAACTCTGAGAGCCTATACTGTTCAGCAGCTAGACATAGAAGCAGACTAACTGCATGTGGCTGAGGCTGGAGACATGGGGCTTCTGTGATTTGCAACCCGTGTAGATCCAGTAGCCGATTTCACCAACATTGCATATATATATACTTATGTATACTTATCTTGCCAGGTACACTTTGAGGGAGAAATTTTCAATTTAAGTATAAATTTATTATTTTTTATTATACTGAATTTATTACATTATCACAGCCATTTTGGCTGTGATAATGTAACAAATTCAGTATAATAATTCTGCATACTTTTAATCATCAAATATATGCAGTCGTTAGTTCTATATGACATAATGCATTTCAGGAAAAATAAATGATTACTCCCTAAAAATATACATCAACTAGATTGGTCAATAAGCGAGGCTTACGGAATACCCCTCGCGTGGGCCCAGGTACCCCTAAATATGTAAAATAATTTCCAAGTCTGTGGGCTTGTGACTTTGACTCTGGGCTTAGCGGGGGCGCCACGAACGTGAATTTGTCACAGGGTGGTAGAGGTCCATTGGAGCAATGTGTGTGAAATGTGAAGCAGATCCGAGCAAGGAAATATAAGTTATAACCAATTTCTCTGATGTTAAGTTTTGTAAAGAGACTAAGTATCTGACCTTGACCTCGATATCAGCGGAGATTTGTCACAGCATGATAGTATAGCCTTAGAGGAATGCATGCATGAAATATTAAGAATTTTTGATGAAAGAAATAGAAGTTATAACATATTTCTCTGATGTTAAGTTTTGTAAAGAGACTAAGTATGTGTGACCTTGACCTTGGGATCAGCGGGGGTTGGACGGTCGTAGATATGTCACAGCATGATATTACAACCTTAGAGGAATGCACAAGTCAAATATTAAGAATTTGCAATGAAGGCAATAGAAGTTATAACATATTTCTCTGATGTTAAGTTTTGTAAAGAGACTAAGTATGTGTGACCTTGACCTTGGGATCAGCGGGGGTTGGACGGTTGTAGATATGTCACAGCATGATAGTAGAACCTTAGAGGAATGCACGAGTGAAATATTAAGAATTTTTATCAAAGAAATAGAAGTTATAACTTATCTCTTTGATGTTAAGTTTTGTAAAGAGACCAAGTATTTGACCTTGACCTTGGGATCAGCGGGGGTTGGACATCGTGGATTTAGCACAGCACGGTAGTAGAGCCTTACAGGAATGCATGTGTGAAATATTAAGCATTTTTGAAGAAGGAAATAGAAGCTATAACATATTTCTCTGATGTTAAGTTTTGTAAAGAGACCAAGTATTTGACCTCGACCTTGGGATCAGCAGGGGTTGGACAGTCGTGGATTTGGCGCAGCATGGTAGTAGAGCCTTACAGGAATGCATGTGTGAAATATTAAGCATTTTAGATGAAGGAAATAGAAGTTATAACATATTTCTCTGATGTTAAGTTTTATAAAGAGACTAAGTATGTGTGACCTTGACCTTGGGATCAGCGGGGGTTGGACGGTCGTAGATATGTCACAGCATGATAGTACAACTCACAGCATGATAGTACAACCTTAGAGAAATGCACAAGTGAAATATTAAGAATTTTCAATGAAGGAAATAGAAGTTATAACTTATTTCTCTGATGTTAAGTTTTGTAAAGAGACCAAGTATTTGACCTTGACCTTGGGATCAGCAGGGATTGGACAGTCGTGGATTTGACACAGCATGGTAGTAGAGCCTTACAGGAATGCATGTGTGAAATATTAAGCATTTTAGATGAAGGAAATAGAAGTTATAACAATATTTCTCTAATGTTAAGTTTTGTAAACAGACTAAGTATTTGACCTTGACCTTGGGATCAGCGGGGGTTGGACGGTCGTGGATTTGGCACAACATGGTAGTATTACAGGAATGAGCCTTACAGGAATGCATGTGTGAAATATTAAGCATTTTAGATGAAGGAAATATAAGTTATAACAATATTTCTCTGATGTTAAGTTTAGTGACGGACGCACGGACGCACGGACAGACAACCTGACACCAGTATAACTCGTTGCGGGGGGTATAAATATATAGTCGTTAGTTCTATATGAAATAATGCATTTCGGGAAAAATAAATGATTACTCCCTCAAAGTACACTTTGCTAGATAAGCATACATTGCAATTGTGGTGATATATGCTACAGATCAGCATGTGCTTCCGCAGTCTGATCAGGATCTGCACTGTTCGCCATTACATTCATGAAACACCCTTCATGCTTCTAACGAGCAATATAGAACATTATCAGGAGCTACACTGGTCACACAAATAGCATACGGTCCCTTCTCTCAGTTGGCTACCCTAATGCTGTAGTTGGCGCAGGTCTCTACTTGTGAACCCCATGTGGTGATCTCTGCAAAACACAACACATTTATGTTACACCACAATGCTAGCTAAGGTTCGACATAGCATGCAGTGCGATGGAAATACTATGAAGGTATTTTTCATGCCCTAGGATAGGTTTTGAACTCGACTAGTCAAGTTTGGGTTAACCCTTAGACCGCGAACTTATTTTTGTTGTCGTCTGCTGTTTGTTTTCTATTTTCCATTTTTATCATTTTGCTATCCATATTGACAAACGTAATATCAAAGTATATTGATTGTAATGAAAAGTTGCAAAAACAAATTCAGTTTCATTTTTACAAAATTCACAGTGTCGGATTCGCCTAAACAGTACGTACTCTCTGGAACCTTTATAAACCTTTGTAATTTTAATTATGTATGATCAATCGTGACCAATGTTAAACCTAACAAATGGTATTTGTCTATGGTTAAATATGATGGAAAAATTATAAAGATCGACCAATTGAAATTAATGTATATTGATCCACCAAAGAGTGTTCAGTCAGCCGCTACAGGCGTATTGTAGAGCAAAATTATATAACTCGGACCCGCTCTCATATTTATGTGCTGCAGGTCTGAATTCCAAATCAGACTACATATACGTATATCTGCATTGATCGTCAGTCAGTCAGTGAATCGCCCGTCATTCTTCTAAACATAAATCCTTATAGATCATGGGCGCAATGGTTCCTTCTGAAACTATGCGTCAGTAAAATTGTGTATATCCCGATCATAAAGTGTATATGTAACTGGGGCTGTGAATTTGGGCTTATTAATGTCTGATCAAGGTCTGCACTGTTCGCCATTCATTCAGTGAATCACCCGTCATGTATTAGTAGGGTCATTTCTGAGGATTCTGTGACCATTATGTTCATACCGTTTTTTTATTGTTGATTTGTCAACTTGATCCATTTTAGAACAAAATAGCTCCTTTGCATTTTTCAAAAATGACGGGAAAACTTTTTAGAGCACAAAATTCAAGATGGCAGCCAACAACATTTTGAAATATACAAAATGCATTATCTCTGCAATGATATAAGCAAGAAACAAGAATGAGGTGTCGTTTCCAAATATTTATATCAAAATTCCCAAACCTGCTGGTATGGCTTATATTTAGTTGGGTAACTTTAAACAAATTTTTTTTTATATACTTTCAAGTTCACACTACTTGGAAGACACGAAAACAGACATTTTTAAAACATATCAAAATACAGTGAAATCGCGATGGCTCGAAACGTGATGGCTCGTAATGACGGGCTCGCTCGAAATAGCATCGAGGTCCCGATAATTTTCCCTATATGTTTAATGTAATTTACTCATTTCTCGCTATTTTGTTATACGATGACCTCCGCGTCCGACTTATTACGATCAAAGGCCGAGCCGCGTTCTACCTGTCTATGAAATGTGGTTTCTTTTCAAGTCGAGTTAATTGCCTAAAGTGGTGAAATTTGATTGTTAACGTCGATTGCGATCAACGATATACAGCGATTTATTAAATATTCTCGGTTTCGGCCACTCGGCGCATTTAATATAGAGTCTGTCGTAAGTCATTGGCCGTTTTTCGTGGTAACTCACGGGTTATACTCGAGTAACCCGAGTATCATAGGAACAACCAGAGTCGTTGCTCGGGTTCAAGTCGAGTTGGAACCCTAGTAATCCACGTTCTAGTGGTCCTCGTGTTATTTGTGTGGCTACCCGGGAGTTACAACAAACAAGAGGGCCATAATGGCCCTAATTCGCTCACCTGACTCCATTAACACCAGAGGAGAATGTGACATTGAGTTCATATGTGTTTTAAAAAAATTGTGCTATTTTTAGATGGCGGTCATCTTGGATTAAGTGATGACTCATTTTACCAAGTCTGAAAATGCTTCACCCAAGGATCTTAACTTACTATGAAGTTTGGCAAGCATCGGCCATGTGGTTCCTGAGAAAAAGACGTTCAAAATCTCGAATAAATGGACCTTTTGGCGGCCATCATGGATGACATAATCATCCGATTCCGACAAATATCGCACCAGAGCAATCGCCTCATCGATACCTTCAATTTGATATATGACATGAGCATATTCAGTCTACATCCTACCAAGTTTCGTCTAAATCCGGCTGGCGGTTCATGAGAAGAAGATTTTTTAAGAATTTGTGCTATTTTTAGACGCAGCCATCTTGGATTAGCGACGACCTCCGTTTTAACAAATCTGAAAAGGCTTCACCCATGGACCATAACTGTGAAGTTTGGCCAACATGGGCCAAGCGGTTTGTGTGAAGAAGAATTTTGAAATCTCTAATAAAAGAATGACCTTTTGACCTTTCGGCGGCCATCTTGGATGACAAGATTATCCAATTTCGACATAAATGTACCAGAGCGATCGCCTCTTTGATACCTTCGATTTGATATAGACATGACCATATTCGGTCAAAAATAAAATTTGACCCCAATTTGACCACGCCCATTTTTGACCCCGGGGTCACCATTCTAACAACTTTGAAAGAGCATTGTACATCGATCATTCCTAACAAGTTTCGTCGAAATCCAGTTGGCGGTTCAGGAGAAGAAGATTTTTTAAGAATTTGTGCTATTTTTAGACGGCGGCCATCTTGGATTAGCGACGACCTCCGTTTTAACAAATCTGAAAAGGCTTCACCCATGGACCATAACTGTGAAGTTTGGCCACCATGGGCCAAGCGGTTAGTGTGAAGAAGAATTTTGAAATCTCTAATAAAAGAACGATCTTTTGACCTTTCGGTGGACATCTTGGATGACATGACCATCCAATTTCGACAAAAAATGAACCAGAACGATCGCCTCTTTGATACCTTCGATTTTATATAGACATGACCATATTCGGTCAAAAATAAAATTTGACCCCAATTTGACCCCACGGGCCACACCCATTTTTGACCCCGGGGTCACCATTTTAACAACTTTGAAAGAGCATTGTGCATCGATCATTCCTACCCAGTTTCGTCGAAATCCGGCTAGTGGTTCATGATAAGAAGATTTTTTAAGAATTTGTGCTATATTTAGACGGCGGCCATCTTGGATTAGCGATGACCTCCATTTTAACAAATCTGAAAAGGCTTCACCCATGGACCATAACTTTTAAGTTTGGCTACCATGGGCCATATTCGGTCAAAAATAAAATTTTACCCCCCGGGCCACACCCATTTTTGACCCCGGGGTTACCATTTTAACAACTTTGAAAGAGCATTGTAAATCCGGTTAGCGGTTCTTGAGAAGAAGATTTTTGAAGAATTTGTGCTACTTTTAGACGGTGGCCATCTTGGATTACGTAATGACGTCATTTTAACAATTTTGTAATCCCCCTACCTAAGGACCATGAAGTTTGGTGACTATAGGCCCAATGGTTACCGAGGAGAAGACGTTTGAAGATGTTCACGGACGACGACGACGGACGACGACGGACACATTGCGGTAACAATAGCTCACATGAGCTTCGCTCAGGTGAGCTAAAAACACCCATTAATAATAGTCTGCAAGTTGATCAGTGTTTACACTGGTCGGACATTAAGTAAAGCACGTTTTGTTGAGTTGCAACATTTTACGATTCACGACTGATTCCCGATTTGTTTATGGGTACCGTATAACAACATCGTTTGAGCTGGGCCCATACTACTGTTTCGAGTGATGTCACAACCACCTGCAACATTAATTATGTGCGCCACTATTTATAGTAAATACTGGAGTTTTTCTCCTTTCATAATAACTGAAATAAAGACAGTTTTGTAAATACATTTAAATACAGTGTATTTTATTTCACATGATAACTTTAATCTGCGAATAAATACTATTATCATCTAAAATATGGATACACTCTATTATGCTTCATTATTTGCTAAATCCGACGGGTACAGTAGTCGACAAATATGCCAAAATTGCAAGATGCGATGGCTCGAAAGATGTGATAACTTGAACAAAATATTTTGCCAGATATTTAGACAAGTATGAAGTGAAAATAAACATGTGTTTGGTTTTACATCATGCCGCATTGAAAAAGCTACTTTCTCCAAACTGCAACATGAAAATGACTGGTGATATTTTGTATTGAAGCAAACTCAAATGAGCACATGATAAGTAGTTTCATACATTGAACGTTGTAAAGATCATTATCACAATATATACACGTCCAAAAAAATTGTTCAGACGTTTGGAACTGTTTTTTTTTTCGGAATGTACTTATAATACAAAAGGTATGTCACACATTTTTTCATTCTTGCAGATAACACGGTCTTTTGAAGCTATTTTAACACGGTATGTACAACTTCGAGTATGGCCCCCTTACTGCTTATATGTGGGATTATGGTCATATGTGGATAAAAGTTACATACATTTTCAGGGCTCCAGATAAGGAATTAATAATTGAGTATTTTCACTCCATCATTTCTGAAGCAATTGGGTATTTCGAAATTTTAATTGGGTAAAATAAAATGACACTACTGTTTACACATCAACAGACAGCAATTATTGAATAGTTTGCTTCGAAATGAAAACACGTCTTGGCATTTCATTAGAATTCTAATGAAATACCAAGATGTGTTTTCATGGAAAATAAGAAATCTATGCTGTATTTGTGGTCTGTTTATTGTTTTCTGCAGCATGATAAATGAACTACAATATTGTAATTGCTTTTTGATACTCGCTCCTGATTACAATTGGGTTTTTGGCAATTTTAATTGGGTATTTACGCAAATACGCAGCTTATCTGGAGCACTGCATTTTGTCTAATATGTTGCACAGCAAATGTCAAAATGCAGTGGTATATTTGAATCAGACTGTCCACAGGTTTATTGATATTGAAAGCCTTAAATACACAAACATCATTTTAAAGACCATATCAGCAATGTTTACTTGAAAAAAGTAGCACTTCTGTCAATACATATGGGCAAGTGAGTTATGAGTTTATATGTCAGGAGTGCAACGTTTTTGACCTCACTTCAATACAACCAAGCTAACAGTTACTTAAATGTCCGGGATTCCGCTGGTGATCGACACTTACGCAATTGGCGATAAAACTAGAAATGGACGCTTGTCGACAAGCGCATGTGTATCCCCCTCCCCAGATACACAAGTAGTTTGTAAAAAGGGTGTTCGAGTTATGCTCCGGAGACAAAATCAGTGACAGAAAAACAAAAGGGAGATAACTAAAAAATTAGTGATGCAAGAGTTGTCATTCTTGCGTGACACACCTTTAGGGTCGTGGTCTATGCATGTGTGAAGTTTCATGAAAATATTCCAAAGGGTGTTCGAGTTATGCTCCGGACACGAAATCAGTGCACGAAACAACAAAGGGAGATAACTAAGAAATTAACGACGCAAGAGTTGTCATTCTTACGTGCGACACACCAATGGGTCGTCTTCTATGCATGTGTGAAGTTTAATAAACTAGAAAATGTGTTCATAGAACACGGATGTCCCACATATCGCTTAGATAATAAATGAGGCCAAATTCCAAGTCAAAATTTTCTTTCACCTGAGCGTTAAAGTTTTTGAAACACCAACTATGTGACCTTGACCCTGGAAATTTGTCAGGAGTTTTTTGTTAATAAACAGATCTTGTTATAGAATTTCTCAGGGAATCAAGCGGACATTGTGGGGAAAATTAAGCTAAATGTACAACTGGTGTGACATTTTTGCTAATTTTAGCTGAGCACACCTACTGGAAGGGTTGTTTGTTATGTTGGATGCACAAGTACAATGTACAAACAGTGCGATTTCTGATTAATTTTAGTATTCGATATTGGCTTTAAGGGATGTTTTCTTACATATTATATATTGCGCAATAAAGGTTGCCCTCTGGGTATGTTGGATGTATGTTCATCTACCTGTATATATTATTTTTACTATGAAATCCAAAATGGTTACGTCCCAAATTGTTGACGACACCGACACAAACTCCGACGATGCCAGAATTGTGGGCATATTTATGCAAAATAGAACACAAACAGCAGATGACAATTCGGAATTATATGGGCTAAAACAGTATCAAATGCCCAAAATGGGGATTATTGATATTAATAAACTCGAAAATGTGGTCTGTCGACGCACATAGGGCCCCTGTGATTTAATAAACAGACAGACAGACGGACGATCAGTAGTGAGGGTAATTGTATGAATGTAGAAGGATGTAATGCATTTGTGCAATATGAAGATATTAGCTGAAAGCAAACAGAAATTATAAGTGATGTGAGAAACTCGTACAAAAACTTTCAAAAAATAAACGAACACACAGACGGACAGACAGGACGAAACACCAATTCTTGTTTAGTTTAGTGTTTCCACTGACTTGAACATACCAGTAGCCTTATGCCGAACTGTGCGTGGTCCTCCTTGCAGGTGGCGACTGCTGGTTTGAGTTGGCCGGTGGGCAGGACGCCCAGGTGTTTGCCACGCTCCTTCAGCGACTCAAACAAGATAAACTGGCCTAACTGGGTCATCTGGAACTTCGTCTCCAGCCCGTGGGTCGCACCCGGGGGCTACAATGTATGGAGGGAATAGATAACACTGTCAATTGATGGAATAGGCTTAACCCTTTCACCCCTAGGGTTAAGTAACTGGAATGGGTTTTGATATGTTAATGTTCCAATCAATCCAATATATACAAATAATTTTCAGACTAGTCCCATTTATGAAAAGGGGATATTTTTGTTCTGAAAATATGAAAAATTCTAGCAAAAAGTGCAGATCCTGACGAGACGGCTCGTTACGAGCCGGCTCATCTGGATCTACATGTTTTGCAAATACCACGATACAGGCCTGTGGTGTTGAAAGGGTTAAACTCACATCAGGGAAATCCAGTGAAATGTATGGTGCATGACAGTGTCAATAGATCATTGATGCAATAGGTTTAGAGCCGGTGTAATGAACTGAGACACACTGAAACGGTCTGTGACACAAATACAATGTACAAGGGCAAGAAAATCACACTTGCAATGTTACTTTTGTCTGGTATTTGTGTTCAGCGATTATCGAGGATCAGTTCACTGTGTCATGTAATTTGTGATGTACAGTCACATGAAGGTCAAGAGCAGGCGAGTAACCATGTAGACTCGTGTAACTGTGTAGAACCAGTCTGTTATATGCAGCTTCCACTGCAGCCACCTTCTCTAATATCTGTTTCAAAAACCTTCCAAAATGTTAATGTGTGAAGGTTAAGGTCATATTAAGGGTAGCATGGAATTGTGGCATTTGTGCATTCGATTGGTGTATTTAAATATTAAACAAATCCATTAAGGAATATAGAAGTTACAGAATTGAGAAACTCTTGCGAACTTCGTAATGTGTCGGACACAGGCCAAACAATTTCACTCCTAACATTCTAAGAGTTAACACAAATTTCCTGATTTTACAGTAGGTTGATCAAGTTGGTAATATTCTGGTTATCACAATGCACGGACATATATTGGAGGTACATGAGCTACAAACACTGCATACCAGGTTCATCAGGATTGTGGAGCCGTTGATCACCGCCAGGAAGTTGTTGTTGTTATGGAGACGCACCTGGTTACCACCTTCATTGACGACCGTCCACATGGCTGTGTAAGTAAAGGGCAGACAGGCAGTAGAATTGGTCTGACGGCAGTCGAAGGAAAAGCTCAAAGAGACGGTGTCCCTAACAGGGTTCAAGCTAGGCCAAAAATGTAGGGAGAAGTGACTTCTCCCTCCTGGCAAAATAGGGAGAAGTGAGGCAAAATTAGGGAGAAGTGATAAAAATCATAACTTCACTGAACATTTCTCTTACGGTTATCGCGTAACTGTAAACTCTATGTTTTCAAAGCATCAAACTGTTCTTGTATATAGACCTTAAATGACCTTAGCTGTTGATATGTCATTAAACACCAATATTTAATCAATCATATTTGGAGAAAGGGGTTATTTAGTTCATTTGGTATTAGAAATGTGCTCATTTCCAATTGAGTGTACCATAGAACACTGCCTGCACATTATTCGGTACATACACTTCTGTTGGACATAGAGTATATGTATTAAAGTAGAATAAACACAATAATAATATGAAACAAAACTTTATTTTAAGTTTTTTTTCTTCATTTTTCTGCAAGTATCGTAATGTAAAACAATGTATTTGACATAATCAACATGCTAAAAAAAAAAGGTTTTTATTATCTCACTTTGAAAGTTTGTCAGAGACATTATGACGGTTTAAACCGAATACATCATTGTCTTAAAGACGAGCAGTATTTAAGGGCATGCGTCAATGCGTCACGGACATCCAAGAGACAATGAGGTTGCGCACATTTGACTATATTTAGATTTCTTACTATTAAAATCGGGCATCAATTATCACACTACACGACTTTCAAACAAGGAATTATATTGTTTTCTTTGAAGAAACTGCCAATTAATTAATACGGCCCTCGATGTTAAGGCCCGATTCATTAAGCGCGATTAATTTAGCATGTAACAGCTCGACACCCTGTGGTATACACCTGTGGTGTACACAGCACAGGTCACATTTCTCCAGTTATCACGTGATCCGCAATCCGCATAAATTTAACAGGTCGTCCAATAGAAAAATCGATACCGCAACCTTCACATCACGTGTTACAGCATGGGCCCAGCTGCGCGATTAGCTTTACATACAACGGAGAACCAGCCATGTGCATGTGCAGTTTACACAAGATTTGTGTAAACAAACTATGATACTGCCCCCAATACAAAGTTTACGAACCCATTTCATTGCATATTTCTGCGAATGTAAAACTATCATCTGTATACAGAACAATCCAAGATATTTATGAGATTATGACGGGATATTGAGGGTAAAACCAGACTGGTCACAGAAGAGCGTTTTTCCCGATTTTCTCGCGTCTTGACACATCTCGATAACTGATCACTGACCGACACGGCACACGGCCAAGCAGCCGGGTGGCATCAATTAAGTGGGATTATACCAGCTGGAATTAGCGAGATATGATCAGTGTATGGGAAATCCGGATTACCGGACACAAATTTGGTTCTAGCTGGGTTTTTGAGAATATATTTTCCGAGATTTTTTTAGGGCGAAGTGGACTTCGCTTTTCTGGACGGACAGGGCGAAGTCCGAGAGATCAAGGCGAGAATATCGCCCACTTCGCCCCCAAACCTGAACCCTACCCTAAGCTCAAATGTGGTTGTGACTGGAGAAATGGGGCTTATGGGCTTTGTGACCAGTGTAGATCCCGATCAGCCTGTGCATCTGCAGTCTGCTCAAGATCTGCACTGTTCGCCATTCAAACCATGAAAGACCTGTATGCTGTTAACAAGCAAAGAAGATTGTTATTAAGCTACAGTGGGCCGTTTCACTAAACTTTGTATGTACAACTAAAATGTTTGTAAGTGCAAATTTACGATCGTCTGGAAATTTCAAATGATGGATTTACATTTATTGAGCATAGGCTGCATATGAAGCCTATGCTCAATAAATGTAAATCCAATAATTGTTTACAAGAACACATTGTTAATGTAAAATTTAAAGACAATCTTTTAGTCGTACAAAGTTTAGTGAAACGGCCACCAGGAGTGTGCTATTTGAAGCCCCATTTCAGCCACAAAAAAAGCTTTTTTCTGAATATTACTTCACAATTTGAATCATTCATCATTTGTATTACTGGTATAATGTATTTGCAAGTGCCAACATTTGAATAAAGATATTGTTGAAACAAACTAGAAAATGTGTTTATAGAACATGGATGCCCCACCTACCACTTTGACAGTGAACAAGATATCTTTAACAAAAACTTGGTTTAACCAAGGGAGTAAATATTGCAATTGTAGGCCAAGGTCACGTCACACAAAGGTCATTTGATGCACAGTGGGTTGCAGTGTATATCACTGGCTCATGATAGTGTGCAAGTATGGTGGCTGTTTGGCTTAATACTACTGAACATACACTAAATGCCCCCTCCACTATTGTGGTGGGGCATAAATGCCATAAAAAGATCTCAATTTCAAAAGACGGATAGAACTTAGAATGTCATCAGCAAGCAAGCATCAAGCCTAATAGAATTATGGCGGATATTACCTTCCATAGATATACCATAATTCCGGGGCCAGGCCCATTTATCATCAGTGTACACCAGTAGCCGATTTCATCAAAATTGCAAAGTATACTTTGAGAGAGTAATCAGTTATTTTTCCTGATATGCATTATTTCATATAGAACTAACGACTGCATATATTTGATGATTAAAAGCATGCAGAATTATCATACTTAATTTATTACATTATCACAGCCAAAATGGCTGTGATAATGTAATAAATTCAGTATAATAAAAAAATTAATAAATTTATCCTGAAGTTGAATTTTTTTCCTCAAATGTATACTTTGCTAGGTAAGTATACTTTTGCCATGTTGGTGAAATAGGCTACAGGATCATACAGAATTGTAACAATATTTCACCCAGTATGTATCAAACAAAATGGGTACTGTGATTTAATGTTGATCAGTGTGGGCCTGGATAAAACTGAAAATGTGGCTGTGACTGGAGAAATTGGGCTTATGGGTTTTGCGACCAGTGTAGATCCAGATCAGCCTGTGCATGTTTAGCATTCCATCAATGAAACGCCCATCCTGCTTCAAACAAGCAATATACATTGTTATCACGCTACATGGGTATGCTGTGTGATCAGGAGCTACAGTGATCACAAATCCCATAAGCCCCATCCTTCCCCCCCCCCCCCCGAGACATATGTGAGAAATCCAATACATTTTGTGACAGTTTGACGTACCATTAAAGGGTTCCCCCTCAGGAGTGCCACATCCGTCCACCACAAGCCCCGTGGGCCCCTAGACTACCTGCACTGCCGCCCACTGACTCTCGACAAAAACATCACCACGTTGCCCGACTGGAACAGGCTCTGAAACCAAAACACCAACACTGGGTTAACCCTTTCACCCAAAAGTAACTGGAATGGAATTTGATATGTTTTGCAATCAATCTAACTGTCGCAAAATTATTGTCAGACTAGTTTTTGTTTGTTTGCTGGGGTTTAACGGCCCATCAACAGCTAAGGTCATTTAAGGCCGGGTCAATGGGTTTAGTACTAAATCCCATATATTACCTGTACAAGTACATGTACATGTTCAAGTACATGTACAAATGGGGGGAAAATCCCAAAATCAGAACTGAATATTTACAATAACAAAACTATATATTCAGCCCTGAAATCAGAATAATCCTGATCTGATGCCAGGTCCTCGCCACACCAGAATCACTTGGCCCCTCCCAAAAGCAGTAGGATCGGTACTAATCTTACTACTTTTATAATGGGCAATAACCCAATTCAACTCCCAGGTAACTAAAGAACCAAAGATAACAATAGCTGTAGGAGAACAGCATAGCTCGACTACGAGGGTTGTCGATGTACACATAGCTTGACAAACAAGGTGGCCACGGCCTGCATAAAAACCTTAACCAAGGTTGACTAAAAACCTTAACGAAGGGAAATTAAGTAAGTAATTCAAGGTTAAATGTAGGTCAATGTGGCCGCGGCCTGCATAAAAACCTTAACCAAGGTTGACTAAAAAAAAAACGAAGGGAAATTAAGTAAACAATTCAAGGTTAAATGTAGGTCAATGTCAGATATAGGTCAGGGGTTATTGATGTACATCACTAGGAGATGAAGTTGTCCAAGTATGGTTGGTGTAGGGCCAGGAGTATTGCATCTACAAGCTTGACTAAAAACCTTAACCAAGGAGAATTAAGTAAGTAATTCAAGAGGAAATGTAGGTCAATGTCAAATATAGATCAGGGGTTATTGATGTACATCGCTATGAGAAAAGGTTGTCCAAGTATGGTGTTAGTATGCACAATAGTATTCCATGTACAAGCTTGACTAAAAACCTTAACCAAGGGGAATTAACTAAGTAATTCAAAGTTAAATGTAGGTCAAGGTCAAATATAGGTCAGTGGTTGTTGATGTACATCACTAGGAGATGAAGTTGTCCAAGTATGGTGGGTGTAGAGCCAGGAATATTCCATATACAAGCTAGATTAAAAACCTTAAACAAGGGGAATTAACTAAGTAATTGAAGAGGAAATGTAGGTCAATGTCAAATATAGATCAGGGGTTATTGATGTACATCCCTATGAGAAAAGGTTGTCCAAGTATGGTGTCTGTATGCACACTAGTATTCCATGTACAAGCTTGACTAAAAACCTTAACCAAGGTTGACTAAAAACCTTAACCAAGGTTGACTAAAAACCTTAACCAAGGGGAATTAACTATGTAATTCAAGGTTAAATGTAGGTCAAGGTCAAAAGTAGGTCAGGGGTTGTTGATGTACATCACTAGGAGATGATAAGAAAGATAACATTTTAAATGAATACATAAAGAGCACAACGAATAGTATGGTACCAGTTTATGCTGACTTGTTTAACAGAGTATTAAATACTGGTATATTGCCAGAATGCTGGCTCGAGGGTTACATTATACCAATATACAAAAAGGGAGATTCGAAAGAACCCGGTAATTACCATCCTATTACTTTACTCAGCTGTTTAGGCAAATTATTTACATCAATTTTAAATACACGTATAAATATATTCGTAGAAGAAAATGATCTACTTAATGAGAATCAGGCTGGTTTTAGAAAAAAATATTCAACCACCGACCATGTTTTTCTACTGCATAGCCTAATAGAACTGATGAAAAAGGGCAAGAAAAAACTATACTGTGCATTTATTGATTTCGCTGCAGACTCAGTCTGGAGGGTGACTTGTCCCCCATAATTTTTTCGATGTTTCTGAACGACCTAGAATCAAATTTAATAATATCAGGATCACAAGGAGTAAATATTCAATATGGTGATGCACATCAATGGCTGAGGCTACTTGTTTTGCTATATGCCGATGATACGTTAATTTTATCAGATAATCCAATAGATTTCCAAAATTCATTGGACTATTTTTCCACTTATTGCCACGAATGGAAACTGAAAGTTAATTTATCGAAAAGCAATGTAATTGTTTTTGGGGCACGTAATACGAATAGGTTTCAATTCAAAGTTGTCGGTGAGAATATAAACATCATAGATAAATACAAATACCTGGGTGTATATTTTACTAGTAATGGCTCGTTTGCTACTACTCGAAAACACTTAACAGAACAGGCCAAAAAAGCAATGTATCTGCTTTACACGAGAATATACAATCTTGACCTTCCCATCGACCTCCAACTCAAGCTATTCGATCATACAATTGTACCCATATTAACGTATAATTGCGAGGTATGGGGCTTTGAAACTCTTAACATGATTGAAAAGGTACATAAAGACTTTTTGAGGAAAATAACCCGAACTAGAAAAAGCACACCGATATATATGTTATACGGAGAACTAGGCCGTTACCCACTATCGATAATTGTAAAAAGTAGGCTAATAGGATATTGGAATAGACTTATTACAGGTAAACATACCAAATATGCATACCTTATATACTTATCAATGCTTAATAATCCTGAAGTTGAATATAAATGGCCAACATGCATTTATAACATATTAACGTCAGTAGGAAGACACGACTTATGGTTAAATCAATTAACACTACAAAACCGAAGCATCAAATTTGGAGTTAAACGTACATTGGTTGACCAATATATACAAAGCTGGAATGCTGCCAAAAATAACTCAAATAAAGGTATGATTTACGATAGCTTTAAATCAGCAATATCCTTTGAGAATTACTTAATAAAACTACCACATAACTCCACAGGCAATTCTAGCGTGTCTTGGATGGTCAATTATTGTTTGTATATACATAAAACACCTTTTTAAACAATGTACAAAACAATTCAAAAGCGCCCGGGTGTAAATATAATAATACTTAGAAAGGTACAAAACTCCCATTCGCCACCATTGTAACGAAAACTCACACAATGTAGACAATTGGAACTCGCCTATAAAACGCATTCAGCGTGTCGTAACTGCTGTTTGGGGTGAATTTTCGACATAAAGTTTACAGTTGCCAATACATTAACATAAATCTCAAAGATTGTGGGTGTAAACTGTACTAAAAACGCGTCTTACTAACCTAAATCCGCTTTTTAAAATCATACACCGTTTCCTGATTAAAAATGAAGGTTAGCCGCCATCTTTGAAAATATCGAATCACATGACACGCATTGATTTGGTTGGCTAATGGAAATGACGTCAGTCTCCAGTAACCAACCAAACTACTGCGTGCACGTGATTGAAACATTTTCAAAGATGGCGGCTAATAGTCATTGAGAATGCGGAAGTGAACGTGTATAATTTTAAAAAGCGAATTTAGGTTAGTGGGACGCGTTTTTAGTACAGTTTACACTCGAAATCTTTGAGATTTATGTTAATGTATTAGCAACTGTAAAATCTATGCCGAAAACCCACCTCAAGCAGCGGTTTCGACACGCTGTAATGCGTTGTATAGGCGAGTTCCAATTGTCTACATTGTGTGGCTTTTCGTTACAATGGTGGCGAATGGGAGTTTTGTACCTTTCTAAGTATTATTATATTTACACCCGGGCACTTTTGAATTGTTTTGTACATTGTTTAGAAAGGTGTTTTATGTATATACAAACAATAATTGACCATCCAAGACACGCTAGAATCGCCTGTGCATAACTCGGCATTGTCGATTCTTAGATTGCGCACAGCTAATCATAGATTCCCAATAGAAACGGGACGATGGTCTGGCGATGAACTCAATGACCGCATTTGTAGACTCTGCAACTTAAACGAGGTAGGGTCCGAAAAACACTACCTTTTAAAATGTACCATTTTTCGTACTGAACGTGAACAGCTTATCCATTCACGATATCATGAAATGCCAAGCGAACATACATTTAAATTATTAATGACTACCGAAGATAAAGTCGAATTAATTAACCCGAGTAAATTCGCAAACGTAATCATGAACAAGTTTCGCTAAGTTACCATACCAATTAAGACAGAGAAAATTTGGCTCCCGAACAATGCAGTCCCGTGCTAGCTTGCACAACCGTGCAGCCCGATATGTACCTATATAGTTCCTGTTCAAATATGGATACTCTGGCATACAAATTACACTCACAGTGATGTCCATACCGGGATGCACGTTTCTGCCTTCTGATCCGACACTGCATCGGGCGAGAGTCCAATAGGCCCGCTTATCGCATAGCGACACTGGTAATGATATAACAAATGAACGATGTCTGGTCCACTAAATACACTAACTGTAAGAATGCAGTCCAGCATAGCCGATTTTATACTAATCTACAATGTCGATTGTGTATACCTATGTGAACAGTTATTGGTATTTGGTGTCTATACACCGCCTTTACTATTCCCCAATATTGTAGTAAGTGTGACACGTGCCCGGATCACGGATATACGTGATATGGTCGGATGACAAACTCGCTGCGAAAGTGATACACGTTCTTTCATATGGACTTATTAGCTTTACCCACGGCCGCGTCACATACAATTCGATATTCTGTTTAGTTCTATCATGCACATTGTTGGAAGTATATGTTGTATATCATGTTTGCTCGTGAAATGTACGTCTGCAGAAATAGTGACTGCCTTTGTATAATAGTTATGTGCACAAAAGTATTATTATATTACCATGTCATAAACATAACAGTCTCCTAGTATTTCGTTTCTGTCTAGGCTTCTGTAGATGATACGCATTTACAGTGTGTATTAACATAGCTACGAACGCGTGAATATAACAGTCTCCTAGATATTTCGTTTCGATTTAGGCTTCTGTTGATAACACTGTTTGAGCATTTACAGTACGTATCTCTGTGCGCAGACATGTTTGTAACCATGTACGTCACATTCAGTACGTCACATTCAGTACGTGATACATTTGTAATATAATCCACTCGGCGTACCGACACCACTATTTTTGTCGATAATCCGCATCGCAAGTAATTCTCTGCAATTACCTATACTTACTAGGAATATGATGGATTTGGCTTTCCCCAGAAACATATATACACTGCGCATATTCATGTTTAATACGGACATGCAATAGTAATATATTTCGTGCATTTGAATACTATACGGTATTTACATATTTGAAAAACCACTATATTGTACTGTAGCAGATACCGCCATGCATATATACTCTGTTTTATTTCCCCATGTTGCATGTTATTCACTGTAATGGGATGTAAATAAAGATATGTTGAGTTGAAGTTGTCCAAGTATGGTGGGTGTAGGGCCAGGAGTATTCCATATACATGTACAAGCTTGACTAAAAACCTTAACCAAGGGGAATTAACTAAGTAATTCAAGAGGAAATGTGGGTCAAGGTCAAATATAGATCAGGGGTTATTGATGTACATCCCTATGCGAAAAGGTTGTCCAAGTATGGTGTCTGTATGCACACTAGTATTCCATGTACAAGCTTGACTAAAAACCTTTACCAAGGGGAATTAACTAAGTAATACAAGGTTAAATGTAGGTGAAGGTCAAATATAGATCAGGGGTTATTGATGTACATCCCTATGAGAAAAGGTTGTCCAAGTATGGTGTCTGTATGCACACTAGTATTCCATGTACAAGCTTGACTAAAAACCTTAACCAAGGTTGACTAAAAACCTTAACCAAGGGGAATTAACTATGTAATTCAAGGTTAAATGTAGGTCAATGTCAAATATAGGTCAGGCGTTGTTGATGTATATCAGTAGGAGATGAAGTTGTTCAAGTATGGTGGGTGTAGGGCCAGGAGTATTCCATATACAAGCTTCACTAAAAACCTTAACCAAGGGGAATTAACTAAGTAATTCAAGATGAAATGTAGGTCTAGGTCAAATAGGTTGTCCAAATAAGTATGGTGTATGTATGCACAATAGTATTCCATGTACAAGCTTGACTAAAAACCTTAAACAAGGTTGACTAAAAACCTTAACCAAGGGGAATTAAGTAAGTAATTCAAGAGGAAATGTAGGTCAAGATCAAATATAGATCAGGGGTTATTGATGTACATCGCTATGAGAAAAGGTTGTCCAAGTATGGTGTCTGTATGCACAATAGTATTCCATGTACAAGCTTGACTAAAAACCTTAACCAAGGAGAATTAACTAAGTAATTCAAGAGGAAATGTAGGTCAAGGTAAAATATAGATCAGGGGTTATTGATGTACATCCCTATGAGAAAAGGTTGTGCAAGTATGGTGTCTGTATGCACAATAGTATTCCATGTACAAGCTTGACTAAAAACCTTAACCAAGATCGACTAAAAACCTTAACCAAGGGGAATTAAGCAAATAATTCAAGAGGAAATGTAGGTCAAGGTCAAATATAGATCAGGGGTTATTGATGTACATCGCTATGAGAAAAGGTTGTCCAAATATGGTGTCTGTATGCACAATAGTATTCCATGTACAAGCTTGACTAAAAACCTTAACCAAGGTCGACTAAAAACCTTAACCAAGGGGAATTAACTAAGTAATTCAAGAGGAAATGTAGGTCAAGGTCAAATATAGATCAGGGGTTATTGATGTACATCACTAGGAGATGAAGTTGTGCAAGTATGGTGGGTGTAGGGCCAGTAGTATTCCATATACAAGTTGACTAAAAACCTTAACCAAGGCGTGACGGTGACGCCGACGTGACAACATAAGCTCTACTTATTCTTCGAATAGTCGAGCTAAAAACGTACCTGAGGGCCAAACCAGGCAAATCGTGATTCCCATAAGGAGGAACCCATACCGTTCATTTACGCCGTATCATTCGCCCGACCACCACCCGCTCCCAACATGTGATGGCATTTTGTTAACCCTTTCAACACCACACACCTGTATAGTGGTATTGGCAAACAGTGTAGATTCAGATGAGCCGGCTCGTAACATCAGGATCTGCACTTTTAGCAAGTAATTTTCATATTTTTGAGAACAAAACCACCCCCTTTTCATAAATGGACTGGTTTGAAAATAATTTTTGTGACGATTGGATTGGTTGCAAAATTAACATATCAAAATCCATCCCAGTTACTAAGGCGTTAAAGGTTAATTAGTTTACGTCAAATATCGCAATATTGTTAATCATTTCACTTCATGGCGAGCTAAAAACTAATTCAACAAATGTTAAATTTTGAGTGACTACATAGAGGATCTTAAATGAACGAGAGTGGCAGACATTTTACTACCTTAAAATGTCAATGTCCCTTATAATACAACAACCCCACTATCATTTTAAATAGAAACATGCCCATTTTTTTGGCAATGTTTTCAAACAATTCAATATTATTCAGATATATGGTATCAATAAATATAAGACAAACCTGAAAGACTGGACTTCTGACCCGTAAAGGCGTCCCACAGGGTGATGGTGGCTTCGTAGTCCACACTGGCCAACATGTTCTTGTGGTACGCGGACCATGTCACACAACTGGGGGTGGTAAATAACAACATTGGTTGATACAATTGATAGCACACAGTAGACATATTCCTTAGAACATAACATATTAAGCCGTCCCAAATACCAATCAAACTGTATAAGTAGGTGAACATGGACCAAAAATGTTATAAGCACATGCTCTAGATTTTGTTCTAAAAGTATCTATCTATCAGGTGCTCTCAATTGTGGCTGTGACTGGAGAAATGGGGCTGATGGGTTTTACGACCAGTGTAGATCCAGATCAGCCTGTGCATCCGCACAGTCTGATCAGGATCTGCACTAGTCGTCGTTCCAACAATGAAACACACATCATACTTCCAACAAGCAAAATACATCGTTATCAGGTTATAGGAGTGTGACATTTGACAGGCGCTACACCGTTTGCAAATCCCATAAGCCCTATTTTTTCCAGTCACAGCCAGTTTTGTTCTAAAGGTATTTGTCTATTGTTGCTGTCAAAAATATTCATCTAAAGTCGTCAACAATGTACAGACATGCACACAACATAAACCGGTATGCAGAAATAAGAAAAACATTTAGTTAAAATGTTTGTCAGCAAAATAATTTTTCCTCAGCATGAAAATAGTTAACTGTCAGTAACCTTATTACAGCAGCCAGTTTTGTGTTTAGCGATGTGTGGCCAATGTAGATAAGTTTCACTGTACCTGATTTTTGAGTTGCAGACCATCTCCCCGATTGGATAGTGATATCGACGGCATCCTTTATGATCGTTCCGTACTCGAACACCTGCAGTAAAGTAATTTATTAAGTAACTAACTGCAGTCTTCGAATTTAGCCGCTGGTCCGATGCCCGAGGCCAGTAAAATTCAGAAGCTGACAGGCCCAGCGGACCAGTAGAAATTTTCAGCATAATTCAGAATATGCGAAACCCAAAATCGTCTTGTTTATTATTTTCTATCAGGAAGCATCGTAAACTGGTCCCCAGTAGCACGTTCCTCATATTCAACATGTTCTTGTGTAACGTGTGGAGCATACGACCGGCAACCAGTTTTATCATCGTCACAGCCACAAATAAGAAAAGCACTGCACACATAACCAGTAAATTCAGACTCCCAAAATCAAACATTGTCCAGTCATTAACCTGATCAGCTGGCAATTGCCAGGTAACGGCTGTTCCATTTACCTCTTTATAGTTGTGGCTAGTTGATATTATCGTTATTTACTTGACAAAAATACAATTATCTTGCTTCCCTAACAGTTAATAATTGTTTGTGTATGCTGGTACACCAGAATTATGGTAAAACATTACCATTTTAAAACTTGATTAACTATTTTATTTTGTGTGTTCAATTGATGTCATGGCCGACTTACGAGATCGCATCGAAGAGCCTGTGTGTATTAAATGTTTCAAACACGACTTTTCCATTACAAAAATCGATAAATATAGTACATTGACCATAAAAGATATATTTTCTATGTTTACACGAAGTGTCTTCGCTTCAGACAAACTGCAGAAAGCACAAAACTTAGATAAGCTATGGAGGTGAGATGTAACCTAATTTCGTCTGCACCCAATAGCCGACAGATTTTCAGTTTCTGAAGAGGGGGAGTCAACAAAACATGGGGGTAGGGGGGGGCACTAATCGTACCGGCTCCTTCGGGCCGACAATTACGTCTGGACCGATTGGCATTCTGAAATTTTAGAAGCCCTGGTAGGTATCGAGTCAGATCGAGTGACCGTGATGAGAGCGATGATGACCAAGACAGAGATGATGAGATGGAGATGTCGGAAGATCTAGTTTATAAAATATTGATATCTTGAGACCAACCCAGAGATGATGACCAGATGGAGATGTCGGAAGATCTAGTTTATAAAACATTGATATCTTGAGACCAATCATTAAAACAACATTATATCGACTTGCTTTTTATTCTTATTATACAACTACTATACAAGCATATATTATATAGCCCCAATTCTCATGGATTCGTGCCTTCTCATTGATTCGTGCCCCTAGAAAACAAGTGAATAAGCATATTCTAAGAATAGTGTTAATTGAAAATTATTTTAAAAAGGTATTTTAAGTTGTATCCCACTGTTTTTTAAGTTACAGTTACACACAATTGTGATTTACCACCTATTTTGTGATTTTTCTACATATTTCCTTAATCTGAAGAGGGTCTGTTCGCAAATGATGCATACAATGTGATAAATGTTGATTTCTATGTGAATCTGGACTTCACCATATTTAAATTTGATTCATCTAGGCAGCAACACATCTTTATTGTATGAGTGATCAAGGAATGTCACTCAAATGTGAAAAAGGTTGTAGGGCACGAACCTGATGAGAAGTTTCAAGATCAATTAGGTGACTTGGGTGGGTTATTTCTAGGGACTCCAAGACTTGCATAAACAATAATTTTGGTGAATTCCTTATGTGCACTCATAGTCAAGTGTTTGAACTTTATGTTGATGTATACATTTTCAGGAATTAATCAGAATATAACACACAATATGAATTTATGTGCTTAGGGGCACGGATCCATGAGAATAGGGACTATTAAATCAACGCATAATTTAGATTATATTTATTGCACAAACACAGCATCATGCATTGAAGCTGTACTTATGTGTTCTGTTGTCATGGTTTTTATGTCATTCTTTTATTTCCGTATTTATTACACTTAGTGTACACAATGTATTACAATTAAGGTTATTACACAGTTATTTAATACACATGAACGCCTATTTTATACCCCGGCATACGAAGTATGTCGAGGGTTATATACTAGTTCTTGGAATTCCATCCGTTTGTCCGTCTGTGTTAAAGTTTTTGGGTACCCATTATCTCTGTAACGGTAAGTCGGATTGACCTCAAACTTCATATACTTCCTTAACATCATCCATATTTTAATTCCATACCACACCCATACGGCCTCCATGTCCAAGGTTAAGGTCAAAGTACTTAGAAATTTGCATCTGTAAATAAGATTTGCGTTAAAAGTTTTTGGGTATATACCCATTATCTTTGCAACCGTAAGTCGGGTTGACTTCAAACTTCATATACTTCCTTATCACCATATAATTACCACACCCATATGGCCTTCATGTCCAATAGTGGTGCAACGATATAACGTATACCGTATATACTTTTATGATAATATTATATTTATACATAGTACCCCATAATTTTTCGGGCCAGTAAAATTTTGTTCGGGCCAGTAACTTTGGGAAGTTGACTGGCCCGGAGGGAGGGCCAGTGGTTTGAAGTTTTTCGTGAAGACTAACTGTGCAGACTGAATACACGCCGACTGATAACAAATTGCTGAACAATCGAATTGCTATTACTAAGGCCTTTTTTTTAATTGTTTGTTTTACAATTGAAAAGAGCATTTTGTTTTCATTCCCGCCGATTTACAATGCCAGTATTTGGCAGGAAAAAAACGTCGGGATTAACGAAATCCATATTAAATCCTGCCATAAACGGGTACTTGGTCACTGCGAGCAAGCGCAGTCCATTCTGAACCAATTTCGGTTTACCGTATCCGTCACAAGGAAATCATGGCAATAGACACTTTGCCAAGGGAGATCACTCTAGTTCAACATGCAGAGCTGCCAACCCCATGTCGGTCACATGAGGAACATGGAGAGAAAAGGGGGCTATTTTCCGGAACACCACATATGTTTTCCGGAACACAAATCAGTACTCACTTATATGAATAAATTAACTTTTTTAGAGCCTTGGCCCTCGTTTCGGCCGCCATGACCAACCGAAAAATCACAATTACACTGCTTGCAAGACGCAAATTCATCACCGCGCTTTGACAGGACCAAATTGGGCATGTCTTGCTGTAATCATTGATGAACAGATGTGTTCTCCTAAATTCTTTCGATAAAAAATACCCAAATTTGTTGGCTGCACGCTTTGGAGCAGACATTTTATGAATTTACGTGATGAATAAATCAATATCGCTGAGCGCTTGAAACTACTATTACTACACAACAAGAATCAAAATGGTAAGCGCCTCGGCGAGTATGATTACGGGTAAATAAAAAAATAGGATTTATTGGCAGAATTGTGAAACGAAATTATTATTTCCAGATATTCCCGCGTTGATTTTTTTAAAAATCGTACTTTTTAATTGTTATCCGTACTTCCGTATTTCTAACGTATTTTCCGGAACAAATACGGAAAAATCGTAACAGTTGGCAGCTCTGAACATGGCGGCCCCCATGGCCGAAATTCCATGGTGGGTAAATTTAAAGGTTTTGGAAGGTAATTCAATCATCAGATTGACGTTCGCAAGTATTCCGGATGAAGGTCATATCGGAGATTTCATTGCCAGCTACTGTTCGCCATCTACGCTCGTCCGGAAGGTCAAAGGAATAAATCATGCGGAAAGAGAACCCATCCATCTGCCTACGGAGATGCCGACTTGAGTGAGTGTAGCGAACCGAGTTTGTTTTAGCGGTAGGACCAAATCACGAGGGCATGATTTAAATACAATCAGCTCATCTTGTTATATATTAACCATTTTCTTACATTTCACATATGATACTTTATAAAGCAAAGCGAATCAAGTGTAAAGTATGGCCAAGAGTTGTGCAAATTACTTTCCGGAGGTGGGTCATCGCATAGGCGACTGCCACACGATTCAGAGGATTCCGTGAACATGATTTGATTTTGATTAGTCAAAGGAAATATGTTATTATGACATTTATATTGACGTCCTTTCTCCATATATGGTAAACACGCGACTGCTATAATCTACGGCTACTCTACAGAACGCGAGTGGTGTAATTTAATATTAATATATTTCTGTAAACTACAGATTGAAGAGTAAGAAATAGACAAACACACCTACATTTTGTTTTTCTAATTTAATGCGAGTAATTTTTTTTGTCCTCCAAACAGTTTACAACTCCCGACGAAAAAATAAAATTACAAATTCTTTTTTTCTTTCTTTTTTTTCCCCTCCTCCTACGACACTCCAAAGATTTGGTCGTTCGTAAAACAAACAATTAAAAAAGAAAGGCCTAAGCTAATCCCTGCGCTGGCAGCCTTGATAATAATGACAACTAGAAATGTGGCCTGAGGCATATTTGAAAACACAGAGGGCCAGAGAAGCATGGATCTGTTGTCACAGCATGATAACAGACCTTCAGACCAATGGGTGTCTGAAATATCAAGCAGATCCATGCAAGGAAACAGACATTACCCCGAGTTCGAACACACAAAAGTATTTGACATTGACCCTGCGCTTAACGGGGGTGGGACGATAGTGGATTTGTCACAGGGCGGTAGACCATTAGAGTAATGCGTGTGTGAAATATCAACCAGATCCATACAAGGAAACAGAAATTATAAGACATTTACCTGAGCGTTAAGGTTTCAAATGCACCAACTATGTGACCTTGACCCTGGGCTTAGCGGGGGCAGGTTGATCGTGGATTTGTCACAGAGTGGTAGAGGACCATTAGAGCAATGTGTGTGTGAATGTGAAGCCGAAATTATAAGCCATTTACCCGAGCGTTAAGGTTTTGAACGCACCAAATCTGTGACCTCGACCTTGGGCTTAGGGGGGCGGGACGAATGTGGATTTGTCACAGGGCGGTAGAGGACAATTGGAGCAATGCGTGTGTGAATGTGAAGCCGATCCGAGCAAGGAAAGAGAAATTATAAGCCATTTACACGAGCGTTAAGGTTTTGAACGTACCAAGTCTGTGACCTTGACTCTGAGCTTAGCACGGGTGGGACGGACGAATGTGGATTTATCACATGGCGGTAGAGGACAATTGGAGCAATGCATGTGTGAAATGTGAAGCAGATCCGAGCAAGGAAACAAAAATTATAAGCCATTTACCCGAGCGTTAAGGTTTCGGGACGGACGTATGGACGCCGGTAACACTATATGCCAAACCCCCCCCCCCACCCCCCCCCTCACCATACGGTGGCGGGGGCATAATAAAAACTTTGTTAACGCATAAATTTGCCTTTCAAACAAGGTGAACACAAGTACTCGGTGACCTTGACATTGGGCGGTCGGACGTGGTTCATATGCAAATCAAAGCACCATCTCTAGACACACATTGTGGCCAAATATTATCAACATTAATTACAACTGTAAATGATATATATTTATTTGAACTTGCTTTGTCAGATGTGTGCTGCTTTTATTGTTATTCCAAAACCACCCCCCCCCCCCCCCCACACTCCCATCCACACACACACACCAACCCCCACATCACATAATGTATTACCGAAAACTTATCATGTATTGATGAATCATAAACATACTTTACTGTACAGGGATCCTCTAGATTATCGGACAAAAATGGCTGTTTTTTTTATGATATTTTTCTTAAAATAGCAGCTACGGGCATACAATTTTCACAGAACAATCGTCGGTTCTTGCTTTCTCAACGCATGGAAACTATTTAGCAAACTGTGCCATCTTTCTCTCTTAAAATTGGGTCAGACCATCAGTCGTAAGAATGTCCCAAAATTAACATCGACAATCAATTATCCATCTTATAACTTGTATTCTCACCTTAAAATCATAATTTTATCGCCTGAAAACCAGTATACACAGCATTGTGCTGTTTTGCAGAAAAAAACAATCACCACTTGCTTCTTGGAAAACATCGTATTTATAGAATTTATTGTATTTATAGAACAACTGCAATGACGTAATGCCGGGGCGCACTCGATTGAGCTCTTCATAATTTGGTGGCAAATCTGCGGTAATGATCGTTTCGTACACTGGTGTTTTCGCACCTGTCGATTTTACCCACGAATTAATATGGGTGCGAAATGGTGTGTAATGGCTTGGGTCCAAAATGGCTTGGGGCGATTTAGCCTTGAAACAAAAATTATTTGTTTTTGAATAAGTAGCTCTTCGTTCTTTTTCTATCATGATACATTTTCGTATTCCTTCCTACCTGCTCTGTATTGTATACATTGTGTATTAAACAGTCTGAAAATTATATTGGAGGAATGCATCGTTTGTTTGTTTATTGGTGTTTAACGGCCTATCAACAGCTAAGGTCATGTAAGGCCGGGCAAACGGGTTCGATCCAGTTTTAACCGGCTGCATTGGGAGAAAAATTCCAAAATCAGAACTGAATATTTACATCAAGAAACAATATATTCAGCCCTGAAATTAGAATAACCTGACCTGGTGGCAGGTCCATTCCACACCAAAGTCACTTGGCCCCTTCCCCTAAAATAGGATTACGAATAATCGTAATACTCACATAAGGGGTATAACCGGATTCAACTGTCACATACAAAATGCCAAAGACGTGTGTGAGGGCCAAACCAGGTCTCCAGTCGAAATTCCGTTAAGGATGAACCCTGATCGTTAAATTACCCATCGCTTGCACCCACCTTCCACCCACAGGAATGCATCGTATCGTCTGCATACTTCACAGAGTATTGAACAACTCTATAGGGGCCTCAAATATGCGCAGTGACATATACAAGCCCCCGCGTGACGTTTGACGTTGTAAACAACTTGTGGACATAGTTGGGGGAATGTTTTCAGCAAATTTTACTAAAATGTTTACCTTGGCGATATATTATTCACACTGGCATGGAAACAGCAAGCACCTGAGTGACTTAGATGTGTTTGTTGCAAAATCGATCAAATGAATGCGTTTAATTAACAGCTATTTTGATTTGTCCGATAAATTGATTGTCCGGATAATTGGTACGACCCCTGTACTGTATTCTATGTTTCTGGATGAATTATATATTTTTTTTATTTTAACCCTTAGCCTGCTGATCGCGAAAACTGTCGTCTGCTGTTGCTTTATTTTTTGCCCTGTTTCTCAATAAAAACATGGTTTGACAGCACTTCAGAATCATTTCCAATGGAAATGATTCTAAAGTGCTGTCAAACCATGTTTTTGATGAGAAAAATCGAAAATAAAACAAACAGCAGACGAGAATATTTCATTCAGCAGGCTACGGGTTAATAGATTTCAAAATTTGTCATGGCCATGTGGGGTGGCATGCCAGGCCCGTAGCCAGGGGGGTCGGAGCGGTCGTCGACCCCCCCGCCCAGCCTCGAAGTACATTTTTTAGCATCGAGGTCCACTTTTTTAGACCCCCCTATATACCTCAAGCCCATTGGGCCTTCGAAACGACCCCCCCCCCACTTCAAACAGGTCTGGCTACGGGCCTGTATGCCCCCGGATCCCCCCTAGCTAGACTAACATGCAATGTCTCTATATCATGTTTAACTTCTATTTTTCATTATCTGACTTTTATCATTTATTTTTAGCCGATCTATTTATAGATCGGCTAATATATTGGTCATCCATCGAATTCTGAAAAAGTTTGTAGCAACCCTTTTCTCCGCTATTCGGTAATCTACAAACGCGAATTTTGCTGTATCACTTCCAAAATTGCATCAACCGATAAAGTTTGCATTTTTGGCAATTATCTCCGTTTAAAACTTTAAATATAGCCAATAACACAATTTTGAATACGTAATGAGCTGAACGCCGGAAGAGATTGAACCCGGAAGTTGTTGTTGTTGAAGTCCATAGTTGGCTCTAATGGCCATATACGCCAACATACGCCGATTATTGGGCTAATTTAAAGCTTTTATTTATTAAACAGAACAAGTTTCAGCCACGTATTAAATCGCGTTTTAAAATGTGTTTATTCGGGCTAATTTATAATCGACCTCTGCTCAAAATCTCCTCCGACTAGTAACCCCAGCATCTCGGGTTTATCTCATTTGACGCTAGTTAATATTCACAAAATTTTCCACCAATCAAAACGATGAATTGCCCTTCATAGCCAACTTTGATTTGTTTACGTATCATGCAGGAATGGCAGGGATGCATCCAGCACGCGCGATTGCGGCAATCCCCCTTAATTATTGTCAATGCCACAAATTATTGATTGTCTTGCGCCCGACATCGAGCAAAAAATCACGGATGGGCCCCTTTTTAAATGACCAGTGCGCACATTAAAAAAACGTAATTGACTATTTAAACGCGCTGCTTATTTAAATCATTGGAAGGCGTGCAGTTCAATCGAGTTTGTGCGGCCGTTGAACGCAAGCTTCGAGTCGATTTAAACCATTTAAATCGATAAACAAGTGACAACGTTAACCTGTTATGCTCCATTAAGAAGTAATAAGCTTATGGCAAATAATATTACTTTGGGGCCGAGCTACTAAAGTGACTGGTGTGGCATGGAAATATTGAGTTCTGATTTTGGGAATTTTCCTCATCGTGGACCCGTTTAATGCGGGATAGTACACCCCGTTGGCCCGGCCTTAAATGACCTTAGCTGTTGATAGGCCGTTAAACACCAATACTCACTCGCTCATTCATATGTTGATAGGCCGTTAAACACCAATACTCACTCGCTCATTCATTCCCCACCCCCACGAGACTCAGTAACTACTAAAATGCGGACATATATTGAACCCCGATTTGATCGGCTAATAACATCATGCTCTGCATGACTTTTCATTATTTACTTTGCTATAGAGACTGGCTTCCATCCCATTGGGTCACATAGCGAAAATTTTATCTAAACTCGAATAGCCTATTTGATACGAATACGCGCATATCTATCTATCTAATCTATTGATACTGTGCACGCTCCAATAATTTTGAAACTTCGTGAACTGTACGATACTGAAATCATCTGACAATACGTTTAAATAATATTAATACACCAAATTGCATTCATAATTTATATGCAACTACTTTCCTTACTAGTTATTTCTCAACATTTCTTTATAACGGCGTGCATAATCCCTTTCAGTTTATCACCGTCGCCATTTTATTTCCGAGGTACAATATCGGAAATCTGCAAAGTAACCAACCAATGAAATCGATTGACGTATCCCGCTCAGACAGTATCCCGCGATTGACTTATCCCGGGTTTCCCGCTCAGATGGCAGATAGTCTGGCAGCCAAGTTTATGGCACGTTCCAGGATTTTGAATACAATTTTTTTTATTGGCTACTTTGATTGCCCAGATCATAAATATCAATAATCCGACTGATCATGTCACTATATGTCATCTTTGATCGTTTTGAGAAATTTTCATAAATCCATGGCTACCAAACAGTTATAGTGTGTCATATAGTTGTTTCCACATGGGGTATTAGCATACATTTAACAGCATAACGTGGATTTACTTGACTTATCGAGATAAGTGATCAACATTAAATTTCAATTCATTGTTAAACGGTAAAAATCCAACATGGCCGCCAAACGTAACATGATATTTTGCATATGACTGCACTCACGTACACTAGCTCCATATGAAAACAACATGTATACTACTCTTGGATATATTGACATGATAAACGCTTACAGTAAATTTGATACGTAACTAGACACATTTGTGAAGAGCGAAAGTCCAAGATGGCCGCCATATATACAGAAATTATCCCATGACGATCATCACAGAGAATAATAATTAATAATAAAAGTATATAATTGCACATGGATATCATATCGTAGTAAATTGGAATACAAGTACTGAAGTTATGTAGGCCTATACTATGAACGTTTTTACTAACTTAGGAATACCATTAGATAACTACCAATAGCAGAAATCATAGATGGCCGCCAAATATAAAAATAATGTTGCCTTATATTGAACAAATTGCATATAATTACTAGGAGTATAAGTAAATATATCTGCAATATTATATACTTAAATATACATGGCAGACGTATATTCAAAGGAAATACATATATGGATAATGGAGGCTCTAGAGATGCAGTATACATGGACAACAACTATTACCCAACCGTCTCAACATAAAAAACAACAACCATATTGAAGTGCAGTACACGAAGACATGACAACAAGGATACCGCTTTTGGTATTGTCAAAACACTCCAGTTGGGTGGTTGAACCTGATTAGCCACCATAGAATTTCTCCCGCAAACCTGAAAAGGACAGTATTATACGAGGCAATGATGAATAAAAAATTATTAATACATGTATACTGTACAAAAAAGACATTAAGTACACACCATATATCGGTTTCCGTAATTGAAAGCTAATATTGTAAATATAACTACAAGAAAACAATGATATAATTATGATGACGCAAACAATTTAGACAGTTATATTGTTCAGCATTTTCCTATTAGTCTATTAAATTGCGTGAATACTGTATGCCTCATATCCATATTATGGTACCTAGAATTTTGTCACGTTCTTTATATGGTTGTGTACCATGTGTATTGCTGTCTGCAGGTACTATAATATTGTTTGTTACCGTGAGTATTTAGTAGTGGCACAACTAGATTGTCTGTCATATACTATCAATTACATTTGTATTAGTTGTGTCCTCCCTGTGGTATTTAATATATAGCATCTCCGTGTTCTTCTCGGAATTATTATATTCGTGATTACGATTGTTTTCTTTGATCCACATTTATGTATACTGACTGCGTCATGTCTTAGTTTTTACATAGAATATGCATTCACAGGTGCTGAATTCAGTCATATGTTTAAATAAGTAAAACATCATTTAATGGCATATAACTACACAATAATTCGACAAAAATAAAGTATTTGTATTGCTTATCTTTGAAACAATATATAAATATGTTGCTCTACATCGGCGATAGTGGTCTTGAAAACACATCAATTACTTGCAGCTTACAAAGTAATAAGTGATATTAAAGTGTTGTACATCAACCATCATGTACAGCCGCTTTGTGGAAACTGACTACTTTCACAGAAAGAAAACATGTGGCCAATAATATCAGCGGGAGTCCTAAGTGGTTGTACTAAGTAGTTGGAAAGCAGGTAATGGTAGCCAGAAACTGGAATAAGCTACTGGATGGTTGAACTATGTTATTGTACGTAGTCACCGATTGTGACAGAAATATATAGACGTATCATCCATTTGTACTTGTTCAATTGCTATATTCAGTAAATGTAAATGCTTTGATTTAACGACGGCACTGGTTCGATGACCTTGCATGTCGGGACCAACTATTTAAGTCCCCATCCGATAGGACTAGCTAGGCTATAACGAAGGTTTCTTGCCCAAGGACACGCCGAATCGGCCAGTGTCGGGATTGGAACTTAGGACCTTGCGATCCGTAGTCCGATGCCCTACCACTGAGCTAATGTGGCTGACTCAAGAATATTCAGACATTCAAGTTGTTAATGACGCTACCTAGAGGAGCCATGAATGTCGTAATAAAAAGTAAAATCAGTACGTGAAATCTACGACAGAAAAACTTTCCTGAAGTACGTTGTTACAACGTCATTATGACAACGTCGTGTGAATATTTCATGCGATGTTGCACAGTAAATCACATTGAGAATTTGAGTTTTTGGAGCCAATGATATAAACGACGACATCTGGTATTTTTACAAAATATGAAGTCCTTGAAGTATATTGTAAAGTACAATATATCTCCCTGCGAACAATAGAAGTATGAATGCTGCTATGGAATGGCAAGACAAGACAAAACAATATCAAAAATATCAAACTGAATGCAAGATTTGCAATCTTATTTTATAATATAATTGTATTACTATTATAATGTACTATATTCATATCTGGCGGCCATATTAGACTTACGTTATTGCCGATGCTGTCTAATGGTGTATATCAAGGTGTAATTACATAAGCTATTTACTACACAAGTTAGTTATCAGGTAATATGATATTTGGTGGACACCTTGGACTAATGCTATTGAAACATGTGTCTAAATACATACCCAATGTATTGGAATAATTATATACCTAAATACAATATTGGTATGCAAATTCGCTCTGATATGATTGCAAGTATATAATGTTTCTTATTTCAAGATACGGTTGCAAGTACATTGTAATATATTCATATATGGCTGCCATCTTGGACTTCTGTTATATAGATTCCTCTGAAGTAACATATCTCCACTGTGAAGGCTTTGTATGATCCTTTATCTGTTGTACCCTATTAGCGACGAACACATGGAAACGTCTTGCTTCGTTCGACAGATAGCAAAGCACGACTTTATTGTCAGTCCAATAAACATGACTCAGACTCTCATATAGTCAAGTTCTTGTTCAAGTAGGAATGCTGTCTTCACAGATAGCAACGCAGCAGAAAGCTCAAGACGAGGAATTGTTATTGGTTTCAATGGAACTACTCTAGATTTTCCCATCAACAAAGAGCAATGAACCCGATTCGCATCATCAACTAAGCGAATGTAAGAACACTGACCATAGCCTGATGAACTGGCATCTGAGAAATGATGTACTTCCAGCGACTACGACCTTTCCAAACCCGTCAGTGTTCACACATCTTTGTATGTTCAAAGCCGTGAGACCGTCTGCAAGATCTCTACGCCCATGATGCCTGGACCCTGTACATGTAAACTAATTTGAGGAGCCATGTAACTGCGTCGAAGTGCGAATCTTTTGCGGTGCGAATTGTCGTTTCGTTCTCGGAGCCATCCTCTGAAGCTTAATTGTTTCCTCCGTTTGCGGTTTTTACAACACACGTGAGAAAAAAGCTGCTTTTATTTATGCGTTTATTCGGTTGCAAGGTGAATTGAGAAGTGAATAGCCCAAAGAGCTCGACGTAGAGTATAGTATAGTACAAGGTCCGAAGCTAATACAATGCTCTTCAGTCATCTCCGGGTTACGTCATTTATATCACCTTAAATATTACGTTCCATGGCCGCCACAACCGCCACAACCAAATACGGCGTAAAAATTAGAATCTTATTGTTTTACGTCGTTTTGTCGCAATTCATGGAAGAGCGATGTTGCCGGTCAATAGCGTGACGTTATTGACAACGACGATGAACGTCATGTAATATAATGACGTCGAACAAACTTTAACGAATCAACAAACGTCGAGCGACGTCACGTGGGGCTAATGTAATGTACTGGGATATAAACGTAATATGTATTTTTATTATGAATGTATTAAGGAGAGTGTAAATATTATATTATTATACATATTTATTACACTCTTGCAAATTATTTGCACGGGTTTCGCTGTGAGAGAAAACCCGTAATCAGCTCCTTACAAAGAATACACCGTAAACTCGTAACTGCGCGCCTGTTTTCTTGGAAACCACGAGCTACCATGTAAAAAGTTTAATTTGTATTACATTCAAAATAAAGTTATTTGAAGATTTGGAAAGGGTCTCAACTAATGTACATGTTTGAATAGCGGAATAGCGTGTCCGTCGGCGTCCGTGCAAGCAACTCGTTCGCTACGCTCACTCGTTGTTTACGCGGAAGCCGACGCACATTCGTGTATTATTTCCCGCTATTCAAAATGTACGATGGAATATCCTCTATTTAGTAATATTTACACCTTCTATACATTCATAATTCAAACGCATTTCTGATAGTTTCAAAAATGTAAATAACCAAATATGTCATTGTGTCGCAATTCCTGGAACAGCGACGTTGCGAACTTCAACCAGTCAACAACATCGCGCGACGTCACGTACGTGTGTCTAATGTATTGTATTGGGATGTAAACGCAATACGTCGAATGGGCATGCATTTGCATTATGAATTTATAGAAGGTGTAAATATTAGGCTTTAAACTAAATAGAATTAAGTTAGTAGAAAACATATCGGAGGCGAATTATTGTAGCTAGCTCTTGACCGGCAACGTTGCTGTTCCGGCAATTGCGACAAAATGACGTAACACGAGATTATTCTTAATTTTAACGCCATATTTGCTTATTTACATTTTTGAATCTATCAGAAAATGCAGTGTAAATATATAAGTAATAAAACCATGGGCTGTTGCGTTTACTGTGGTAGAAAATAATACATTTGGTCTGTTTGAAGTTTGCGAGGAGTCCTTCTTCGGACTCCTCGCAAACTTCAAACAGACCAAATGTATTCATCATTTCTATATCAAAACAAATTTCACAGTAATCCGACCAGTATGTGCCGTTCTTTTACGGATTTCATATTCCGGACAGCCAGCTTTTCCAGCCGTCACTGCATGACTAACTTCAGAATTCCAGTTTATTAGAACGCTGATATAAATATATGGGACCCTAGCTTTACTGTAGTGACCTAGTTACAAACTACACACTGAAATGCGAAAGTCGGTGACAAAATGTACATACTGTGCAATTTTCAAAGCTGAAGGATACCAGTCTGTATATACATGTATTTATATTTACATCGTCAGGTTACTATCTATGTTTTCCCCAATAGTACTTATATATAATGCTAAATCAGACGGGCAACATAGTAGACACTTATCAGAGCTGTCAGGTGCATATATGGATCTGGTGCTATGCTGGTCAAACTGTCATAACGTCATTCGTGTAGGCCATTGTCCACTTACAATTAAATAATGCTGTCATGGGGTCAATTAAGGAAAGCCGTTGTACTTATCAGAGCGATTAATTGCCCCGCCAATGGTCCCTGCCACCGGGCACTGCGACTGAGACGGTGCAATAAGCCAAACACAACCGGAGCTTATAGGGCGTTTGCGACCAGCTTAGATCCAGTTCAGCATGTGCACCCGCACAGTCTAAACAGGATCTGCACTTTTCGGCATTCCTTCAATGAAACACACTAACAAGCAATCTAGATCGTATTTAGACTACAGGAGTGTTATATTTGATTAGGACATACACTGGTCACAAATCACACAAACCCCATTTCTCCAGTCACAGCCACATATATGACCAAGCTATGTTTAATCAACGTAACCCCAATTTGGCAAAGCAACGATTTTCTTCTGGAAAACATCTTTAGTTTTTAACATCAAGTCCAAACATTTTCTATTTATTTGAAACAAGTCAGTAGGCAAAGAGATTAGAAATAGTAAAGAATTAATTGTACTGTCCATGAGAAAATAATTGAATATATATATAATTTTAATTCTTTTTATCTGTCAAAGAACAAAATATGTGATTTAGTTATATTTTAGTATTCGAAAACAGTATTTACGGAAAAAGCGAGAGGACATTCAAGTTACACAATTTTAGTCCTGCAATATAACAATCCTCCATGTGTAAAAACAAACACATCATGATTGGATTTTCGGAACTGTGGAAAGCATCCAGATGTGCACAGTGTATCTATTATTCCATGTCTGTCAAACTGGACTCAACCAATCAGCTTGGCATAGGTGTAGCCTCGCGGATTCAATATACACTTGCCGCATTATTGTTGGCATCCGTTTGAACGTAGCTTCAGCGTCTGTCACTGACTAGGACAGATACACAAAATGGATTCAACCAATCAGCATAGAATATGTGTGATTTCGTTGTATTCAGAATACACTTCCCTATTTGCATGCGGTCAAATCATCGGATAAGTTGTTTGCTATGCCGAACTATTAATGACCTCCGGTGGCATCCGTTTGAACGTAGCTCAGTGATTCTATATTTTATGTTCATCTGGTGTCCCGGTGTAATTTACTGACAAATTACACAATTTATAAGGATTTTTTTTATTTTTTTCAGTAAAGAAACTATATATATGTATAATACCAATCCATTAAGAAAACAGTATTTACAATTCTTTTTATGTGTGTTTTGTTATTATTTTCAGTTGTTGGCATACGTGTGGTGCATCAAATGGGCATGTCCCGGTCATCAATCAGCACAGTTTACAAGCCCGTAATTCTCCAATCTTGTCCATTTGTACTTTACTATACATTGCATCTGAAATAAAATAGTTTAACATTTACATTAAACTTATTCTGCAATAAATTTGCCTTTTGTTGTGAAAAATACTGACGTTAATGTATCTGTCCCGAGAAATCGAATCATTACCGTTACGCTAAACAAAACATGTAAAATCAGAGTGACCTAGCTTCCTTTCCTACTCTCAGCTACTAATGCAATGAACACTGTTTATGCGCGCGCAATTTATAAATAAACACGGTGGTAACACAACTTAAGTCATTGCCGAGAACGAGGCCGGTCTGTATTCATAATTTTAAGGTTACACATTACATGCATCATTACCGTTCGGGGTTTATACACGTCCATATATGTATATAGGTCGGCTGAAACCAAAACGGGTGGATAGACACACTTACAACGTTGTATTTGCATATTCTACCATCATGATGCGTTGTATACAGAGGGGTGAAAAATGGGAGTTTTTAAAGAAAAATCATTACCGTTACGGTCATTTCCGTTACAAAATTATGTAACGGTAATGACGATCGTGTAACTGCAATGATAAATTACCATACTAACCAGTCAGTTCATGCGTCAATTATATATAAACAATGTCCCATCAGTTGTCGGTCAGTAATGGCATTAAAAGTAAACATTAACTTGAAGTTATATTGTACAGCATATGCTAAGTATAAATATGTCTGTTATATATGCTGTATTAGTATTTTAAATAAATGGAGAGTCATTACCGTTACATTTTGTCATTACCGTTACATAAATCATTTCCGTTACGCCCATATTTTTGGAGGCTGTTCCTATTAATTAAATGTAGCTTTATAACGATGTTTGGTACATGTGGTAAAACACGGCATTCTGTTACATACCAAACTATTTTGTTTTGTTTAACTTTACTGATCGATTCGTATTAAATACATGTTGTTGGGTTACCATAAATGAGAACTTCCACGACTTGCTATTAAATTGCTCTGTTTCAAACTAATACAATTAGCTTACCATATTATTGACACTTTTCTTAATAGATGCCCCTTCAGTTGTATGTGTTATGCCCTGGTCCCCTGAAGTGGAAATAAAATATATAAAATGACGAGAACAATTGGCTATATTATTATAAATGTAACACCTGGACTGTCATCCAATGGAATAAACATAGTTTAATGAATTATTGGTTCTACCTCGAAACTAGAAAAACGGCACCAAGATGTACATAAAATATAGAATCACTGAGCTACACACGCGTGTCACTGATTATTTCAGCTCAAAATAAAGAATTCATTTCAACTCGAAATTGTCAAAACAAAAGTATGCTGGAGTGACTATCTGCAGAGCATTGCAGAATAAATTTACGAAATGTCGGAGATTATGTCAGCATTCTGTAAAAAAAATAGAAATTTAACATTTAATTCCACATATTTTCTGATTCTGGCTCTGCTGTCTGTTTGACCCGTGGATTACAACCGACTGTCGCACAGATAGTCATCGCCGACGATTGCAACCATGTAACGTATAAATAATCAAAGTATAACTAGGCGAAGAAAAAAAAACGATTAACGTATATATTAAATGACAAAAACGAAGAAATTATTTGTCATTAAAGGTACATGCCCACGCAGCAGGTTATACTGTACTACTACTTTTCATTTTCTGTCATGCCTTATATCAGCCATTTGTCTACCCACTAACGAGTTATTTTTAATTACGGCGCGTGTTAATTGGTGTTAAATCGCATTTTATATGCCGCGACCAGAAAGGGTATTTTCCGACCTCGTGCTATTTTTACCAATACGCGTCACGTGACACGGTCAATCATATCACATCTTTGACATGCGCAGTGAAGTATCGGAAGTTGAGAAGAAACATCTCTGTTCGAGTCCAAATCTAAATCTCCACGTAACTCATTCCATTTGGTGATCTGGTCGCCAATATTAACCACTCTCTCTGTACTGCCTGTCCCTCAGACATTTCGCCTTTTGTTGGCAGACGCCGTTTCATACAATTTCCGTCCTGGACGTTTCGACATGTTGATATTCTTGTTTACATATTGGGAAGCCTACTGTCGCGCGTAGTATACTGCGCATGCGCACCGCAAGCCGTGATGTGAAAGTCGTCGTCCCCGCACATTATCAAAATAGACTGTTACCGCCGCGCGTCGCTAACAGTAAATTGATAATTCATAAATGATTATATTTGTATAGCGGGCACTCGTAATGTTTAGAACTGGTGGAATAGTGACATAATTATACACTTATTTAATTCCTATAAAGAACATTTTGTCCCTACTGTGTGGGCATGTACCTTTAAAGGAACTGTCTCTATATTTATGACAACCGACACATAACACCCATCTATGCTTTATTCAACACATGCTGCCTGCGGGAGTATCCGTGTTCCGTTGACACATTTCTCAGTATCACCTCGCCGATAGGACATGCAAAGTAAAGATAAGTAATAAAACCATGGACTGTTGCGCTTACTGTAGTTGGAACTTGATTGGTCAGTAAGCCAGGCTTACGGAATACCCCCCGCGTGGGCCCAGGTACCCCTAAATATATGTAAACATTTTCCAAGTGTGTGGGCTTGTGACATTGACTCTGGGCTTAGCGGGGGCGGTATGAACGTGAAGTTGTCACAGGGTGGTAGAGGTCCATTGGAGCAGTGTGTGTGTGTGTGTGTGAAACGTGAAGCAGATCCGAGCAAGGAAATAGAAGCTATAACCGATTTCTCTGATGTTAATTTTTGTAAAGAGACTAAGTATGTGACATTGACCTCGAGATCAGCGGGGATTTTTCACAGCATGATAGTAGAGTCTTAGAGGAATGCATGCATGAACTATTAAGAATGTTCGATGAAAGAAATAGCAGCTATAACATATTTCTCTGGTGTTAAGTTTTGTAAAGAGACTAAGTATGTCACCTTGACCTTGGGATCAGCGGGGGTTGGACGGTTGTAGATTTGTCACAGCATGATAGTACAACCTTAGAGGAATGCACGAGTGAAATATTAAGAATTTTCAATGAAGGAAATAGAAGTTATAACTTATCTCTCTGATGTTAAGTTTTGTAAAGAGACCAAGTATTTGACCTTGACCTTGGGATCATCGGGGGTTGGACGGTCGTGGATTTGGCACAGCATGGTAGTAGAGTCTTACAGGAATGCATGTGCGAAAAAAATTAAGCATTTGGACCTGAAAGGGACAATAGAAGTTATTATATTTTTCTTATGATGTTAAGTTTGTAAAGAGAATAAGTATATGACTTTTGTCCTTGACCTTGGGATCGCGGGGGTTGGGACGGTCGTGGATTTGGCAAAATCATGGTAGTAGAGCCTTACAGGAAATGCATGTGTGAAAATTATTTAAGCATTTTAGATGAAGAAATAGAAAGTTATAAACATATTTCTGAAGTTAAGTTTTGTAAAGTGGGCGGGATTAAGTATTTTGACCTTGACCTTGGGATGCAGCGGGGATCTGGACGGGTCGTAGATTTGGCACAGGCATGGTAGAAGAGCCTTACAGGAATGCATGTGTGAAATATTAAGGCCCCATCTTAGATGAAGGGAATAGAAGTTATAAACAAATTTCTTGATGTTAAGTTTTGTAAAGAAGTTTAAGTATTTGACCTTGACCTGGGATCAGCGGGGGGTGGATGGTGTAGATTTGGCCACAGCATGGTAGTAGTGCCTTAACAGGAATTGCCATGTGTGAAATATTAAGCATTTTAGGATGAAGGAAAAAATAGAAGTTATTAGCCTATTGCTCTGATGTGAAGTTTAGTGGACAGGAACGGGACGCACGGAGCCACGGAACACCCTGGACTCCAGTATGCCCCCACCCCACAAAAAAACTCGTGTGCTGGGGGAGGGTTGGGGGGGGGGGGGTGTATACAAAAACTTGTTTTTGGCATGGAGATGATTCTCGTGTGGTGATAAACATGTTCTATTCAGAAAAGCACGACAAAAACTTTCAATGTTAAATTCACCATTACAAGATCTTGGATATAAGTTATTGTTCACATATTGGATTTTTAAGGAATTAAAGGCGAGGGAGTGATAGCGACCGCAGCATTTAATTCCTGAAAAATCCATAGATTGGCATTAGTATACATTTTATATAAGACGTAAATGTTCACACTTTATCAGGGGCGATAACCGTGTTTCCTTAAAATGTTAACGGACATTAATATTTATACTCTGTATTTATTTTTTGATGTGCAATTATCATACTTCATAATCTGACGAAAATATTTGTTTTCAGGTGACGCATTTAATTAGTATAAATAATTAAAAAATATCATGCCTCATTTGCATATGAAAATAACCAACGCGCGTCACTATCAGTAAAAGAAATATTACTAAATGATTATACCTGTATACCGGCCGCTCGTAATCTTTAGAACTGGTGGAATAGTGACACAATTATACACTTATTTAATTCCTATAAAGAACAGTTTGTGCCTACTGAGTGGGCATGTACCTTTAATCGGATACCGCGAAACGCGTTTTAAAATCTGGGGAACATTTCTGACAAACATGCATATCCTGATGAGACGAGCCGTCTCGTCTGAATCTACATTGTTTGTAACGGTTGACTTAATTGTGGTTTAGTGTTTACAGAGTTAACCATTTCTTGTTTTCATTTTAGGGTGAGAATTGGCTCGAACACCTTACATACCCCGGCGGTATCAATCATGTAAGTATTTATTGTTTGCCCTTCTTTCTAAGCCAATCGCTGGGCAACATTGTACTACTCGGATACGTGGGGTAATGGTGAATGAATGTTTATTTTGCAAGAAAATATCTCAGATGATGTCTCAGATATAAAGAGCATTTTGTGCCTACTGCGTGGGCATGTACCTTTAATGTCAGTATAGAACAATCAGTATCAAAGTCAGATTAGGTCGTCACGGTGTCTGGTTTTGAGAGAACCTACTTTTAAATAACCCGCAACCTGTACCCAAATTAAATCAAACATAGGTTCACTTAAGACTCACAGGACCAACGGGTTCGATCCCTTATCCAACATGCTGCATTGGGGGGAAATTCCAAAATGAGAACGGAATATTTACACCCTGAAATTAGAATAAATAATACCACACCAAATCATCAGTGTAAGGGTTACTGCCAATGTTTAGGAGTGAAATGTTTTGTAACTGGAGTGTTTCTTTTGCTTAACCCTTTCACCCCTAATTAACTGGAATGGGCTGCGATATGTTAATTTTACAACCAATCCAATCATCGCAAAATGATTTTCAGACTATTCCATTTATAAATAGGGGGTATTTGTTGTTCTGAAAAATATGAAAATTACTTTCAAACAGTGCAGATCCTGATGAGACGGCTCGTTACGAGCCGGCTCATCTGGATCTGCACTGTTTGCATAAACCGATATAGCGGCCTTTCGGGTTCAAAGGGTTAATAGTGTGTAACGGCCTATCAACAGCTACGGCAGTATCAACTGGGTCGAATTACGTATTTCAGTTGTATGGATGGATGGGTGTGGGCTGGATCCCAAAATCAGAACCAAATATATTCAGTCCTGAAATTAGAATAACCGGATCTGGTGCCAGGTTCTCACCACATCAGAGCCACTTAGACCAACCCCTGATAATAATAGTATTAGCACTAATCCTACTACTCTTATAATTGATATGGCCGTAGTCAACTCTTTAAGTTTGTTTGTTTGTTGGGGTTTAATGGCTACGGTCATTTAAGGCTGGGTCAATGGGTTTAGTACTAAATCCCATATATTACCTGTACAAGTACATGTACATGTTCAAGTACATGTGCAAATGGGGCGGGGGGGGGTGGGAAATCCCCAAATCAGAACTGAATATTTACAATAACAAAACTATATATTCAGCCCTGAAATCAGAATAATCCTGATCTGATGCCAGGTCCTCGCCACACCAGAATCACTTGGCACCCTTCCAAAAGTAGTAGGATCAGTAATAATTTTACTACTTTTATAATGGGCAATAACCCAATTCAACTCCCAGGTAACAAAAGGGCCAAAGATAAAAACATACCTGAGGGCCAAACCAGGCAAATCGTGATTCCTATAAATCATTTACGCCGTCGCGTTCGCCCGACCACCACCCACCAACTCTTAAGTGGAGGAAAGCCAAAAGGCATGTATGAGAAGATAGTCCACAAACAATGGCTCGTACATGCGGACAAACGTGATCAAACTCACATCCTCGTGTCCATACATTGCCCATGTGTTGTAAATGCAGAAACAGAACTCGAACATATATCAAAGATGTGGCTATGACTGGAGAAATGTGATTTAACACCAGTGTAACTACTAATAAAATAACACACTCCTGTAGCCTGATACCGATCTATAGCGCTTGCTAGAAGTATGACGGATGTTTCATTGATGGAATGATGAACAGTGTAGATCCTGATCAGACTGTGCGGATGCACAGTCTGATCAGGAGCTACACTGGTCGCAAAACCCATTAGCGCCATTTCTCCAGTCACACCCACATAAATAGGACTACACACAAGGTAGCGCGTTCGTCAGTGATGCGAAGGTCCTGGGTTCGTATGCGATATAAACATACAATAAAGCAGCAACAGATATATAATTCTACAAAATTTAATTATGTTACCTACATGTAGATAATAATAGACATAACAACAATCACATAAATGATTGGTGTACCATTATGTACAACGCTAAAATAATGTTTTTCGACTGCCGTTTTCATTTTTGTTATGTTGATAAAATACGTTTTGTCAGCACATAAGAATTAATGTGCTGGCAAAAGGTGTTTTTGTTGAGAGACAAGACATTATCAAGAAAAGACAATGCGAGTGTCTCACCCATGAAGGTCAAGGTCACCAATGTCGAGGTCAGTGTCACGCTGGGTGGATAGCCAGCAATGTGAGGAAACTCGGGTAAACAATAAGAAGGCAACATTGTCGTAGATGTTAGTATGGTGGCTGTTTGTGTTATAGAGTGAAAATAGGCTAAATCAAAACTCACCACAATGTTAGTTACCTAGAGTCACATATAGTATATTAACTCTTACACTGCTGAATTAAATTGTGTCGTCTGCTGTTTATTTTATATTTTCAATTTTTCTCATAAAAAAAACATGTTTTGACAGCACTTTAGAACCATTTCCAATGGAAATGGTTCTAAAGAGCTGTAAATCCATGTTTTTGATTGAGAAAAAGGCAAAATATTAAGCAACAGCAGACGACACTTTTCATTCCAGCATTCTAATGGTTAAACGACAATGTACACTGAACATGGATTTAGCACCTTGCGAGTTATATGGGGCTGTGACTGGAGAAATTGGGCTTATGGAATTTTTGACCAGTATAGCTCCTGAACAAATAGCACACTCCGGTAGCTTGATAACAATCCATATTGCTTGTTAGAAGCATCACGGCTGTTAGATTGATGGAATGGCGAACAGTGCAGATCCTGATCAGCCTGTGCGGATCCACAGGCTGATCTGGATCTACACTGATCGCAAAGCCCATAAGCCTCATTTCTCCAGTCACAGCCACATATCAAGACATTATATATAATACAAATAGCCTTACTACATATGCGACCAGCATAGTCCCAGTTGAGCATGATCTGCACTGTTCGCTAGAAAAGCCGGTTATCATGATCTTGATGAAAATTTACATACGCAACAAAATGGCATGATTGTTTTGATATAATCGATCAAACTATTAGTACACAGTTATATACTTGACCCGATTAAAACATAGGCAGTAATTTATAAACATATTTTGTAACTGGATAACTGGGGGTTATGCCATTTGTGGCCACATGTGGAAGACTCGGACCTAGGACCTGATAAATGGCTCATTTTTAAACCGTTACCCCATCCACCAATTTCCGTACAATAGTCACTAAAGGCTATATATACTGTATAGTGTAAGGAAATTGGTGGGTGGGGTAACGTTTTTCAAGTGAGCCATTTATTGGGTCCTAGGTCCGAGTCTTCCATGTGTTTGTGGCCAGTCTAGTGCAAGGTCTGTGACCACGACTGAAGAACCATGGTTTACAGCATGTTTGACCATTCCAGACTCCAGTACCTCGAATCCAGCCACAAAATATGTTTCTACCAACCGCCTAAGTTATAAGACATATGGATGTCATAATAAGTGGTTGCTTTTATTTCACTAGGTGAAGCTTATAGAAAGCATAGGACATAGCGGGATCCATTCACAACAGATGTTGTTTCACAAATTGTGCTTACTGGTACTGGTATAATGAAAATACATTTCCGAATACTCGCTCGTGTTTATTACAGTCTGTCATAGTATATAATTACATAAAACACCAAGTAATTGGAGCTTAGTCAAATGAAATACAGCATTTGTTTGGTACAATGTATATGTTTTCAGTAAATGTTTTAAGTGAAAGCCACAATTTGAATATATGAGATAAAATCTGAGACACTGTGTCTTTAAGAAAAATATGCTGCTCCATGTATTTCTGGAACCGCATGTACTGTATATCTCTAAGCTCCAGATCAGGTGCGTATTGGCGTATTTTACGCAATTATTTTAGCTGAATACTCATTGATTATTAAAAGTGGGAGTACAAAATACGAACAGCAATGTGAAAATACGCATTGATTTTCAAATTGAGTAGTGAAAATACTGTCATAAAGTTGCAAATTCACTTAGTTGAGCTGCAAAAAGCAAACATTTGTTGTATTGTTTTTATCATTTGTTCCCTATTTAGTAACGAAGAAAATCAATAATCCATTTGTGAAAGTAAAATACGCAATGAATTTGAAATCAGGGGTATAGTACGCTTTAGACACAAAGCTTATCTGGAGCTCTGTATCTCTCCATATATATACAATGTATTATGCAAATATTCCACATAGTAAACATAATTCTATCTCCACAACAACGAAAGGATGCTTATTTCCCATACTATTGGGTCATGAAAAATCGCACATCTTCTTAAGTACAAAATCACATGGCTTTTCTCATCTGAGCCTGGCTCTGTGATTACCACCCTTCTTGCATCACCGTGTTTTGCCGACACTGATTTTGAAAATACTTTCTGTACAATCATGACGAAAATTTCAGACCTGATTTTTTTGTCAACTTTTAGCACCTTTACGAAAGATATTACATTTTCTCGAAATGAACAGCTGAAGACTGTGGTGTAATAAAGGAGGAAATATCGGAGACAAACTAATATGTGGCTGTGGCTGGAGAAATGGGGCTTATGGGGTTTGCAACCAGTGTATGTCCAGATCAGCATGTGCAGCCACACAGTTTGATCAGGATCTGCACTGTTCACCATTCCATAGATTGAAACATCCATCATGCTTTCTAACAAGCATTATAGACTTTGTTATCAGGCTAGATGAGAAATTGGGCTTATAGGATTTGTGATTGTTCACTGATGGAATAGCGAACAGTGCAGATCCTGATCAGACTGTGCGGATGCACAGGCTGATCAGGATCTACACTGGTCGCAAAACATGGGATTTGTGACTGTTCACTGATGGAATAGCGAACAGTGCAGATCCTGATCAGACTGCGGATGCACAGGCTGATCAGGATCTACACTGGTCGCAAAATATGTGATTTGTGACTGTTCACTGATGGAATAGTGAACAGTGCATATCCTGATCAGACTGTGCGGATGCACAGGCTGATCAGTATCTACACTGGTCGCAAAACCCATAAGCTCCATTTCTCCAGTCATAGCCACAGACAGCTACAATAATTCGCCTCCGATATGTTATCTACGGCTACAATTTGACCCATTCAAAAGATGTGAGCAACCGAAGTGCATACCCAAACTTGTTGCATGTAGGTCAACATTTAGTAAACTGTATATTTTAAACATTTAAACAAATAATCGTTGATGTAGAACTAGTAAATTGCCCAAAATAATAGAACAGGGAAATCATTTTCCCATGGAAGCCATTTTTTCTCTTGTTATTGTTCAACATTCAACAAATGAAATGAAGATACACATGTAAATGTCAGATAAACACCTTGACACGGTAAAATAACCAATTTCTGCATGTGTATGTTATTAATAATTTATTGATACAGTTTTGATAGTTTTATATCGCTAACATATCAAACACGCCGGATAACAGATTGCAAAAATCACTCTTCCACGTGTTATATTAAAGAGATGGGGTTAAGTTGCTACCCTCGCGAGACGTATGGAGTGGGGTAGCAATTTTGTTTCTAGCTACATGAGTGTGATATTTGATCAGAAAATCTCTCCGGTCACAAATCCCATAATTTCAGCAATCACAGCCACATACGTAATTCAAAAGCAATATGTAAATCATGGACGGAACACAGTCATATTGAACATTTGGGGAAATCATATTTATATTTAAGAAAACAAAATTATCCCTTAGAATGCAGGGGCCCGTTTCACTAAGCTTCGTATGACTAAAATGTTCGTAAGTGCAAATTTAGAATCGTATGGAAATTTCAATTGATGAATTTACATTTATTGTGCATATGCTGCATATGCAGCCTATGCTCAATAAATGTAAATCCAATAATTGTTTACACAAAAACAGTGTTGATGTGAAATTTACAGACTATCATAATTCTGCACTTACGAAAATTTTAGTCGTACGAAGTTTAGTGAAACGGCCCCCTGGAACGAAACTTGTCATCTGTTGTTTCATATCTTGTCTTCTTTCTCAATAAAAATATGGTTTGTCAGCACTCAAAAATCAGTTCCATTGGAAATGATTCTAAAGTACTGCCAGACCATGTTTTTGTTCAGAAAATGGAAATTAAAAAATAAACAGCAGATAAACAAAATTTAATTCAGCATTGTAAGGGTTAATATGGACATTTGCTGTTTCATATAGGCCCTTAGGACATACATGTACAACCCATGTAGAGCCTGATCATCATGACAAACTCTGACATGTATACTTTGATATGACAGTCAATAATCACAATAGGCGCGGGATTCCTGACGAATTGCCATTCAGCCACATTCAGAAGATACTGCATACATGTAAATGCATGTTCGTCTAGTAACCGGCTGCGCCAGTTACTAGATGAAAAATGTGTTTATGCGATAAACCTCTGAAAATATACAGAAACTGTGCAGATCCTGATGAGACAGCCCGTTACACCCCATCCCATCAGGATCTACATTAACCCTTCCTACGCTGTTGACGGAAATTGCCGTCTGCTGTTTTTCATTTTTGCTTTAATTCTTAAAAAAACAACTGGTTTTGACGGCACATGAGAATCGTCTCCACTGGAGACGATTCTCATGTGCTGTCAAAACCAGGTTTTTGTTGAGAAATATTGAAAATAAAACATTTTCAGCAGACGACAACATTTAATTCAGCGTAGTAAGGGTTAAGATAGAGGTATGTTGTGTTAAAAGTGTTAATCCAGAAAGCTCACATGTGAAACAGCTAGTATATGAACAGCTAGGCTCATCAAAAAATAAACGTATGACATTGCGAGCCACTGAGTATTTGGACGGAGTAAGACATGATATGTCGCATAATTATGTTTGTGGACGGAGTATATTAATCTACAGAGTGCAACAGATGAACATATTGGCTTTTTGTTTTAAATAAAACAACACAAAAAGCCTCTACTTGTGCATAATAAATGGCGAACACCGCGCTAGTGTCTTTTGATATGAAGTCTATCCAAGGTGTATGTGATTACAACAACAACAACGAGTACTGAAACTTCCAGAAGCCCTCCGATTCAAAGTACGTATTCTTTTATTTTGTCCTTCTTATGTAACGGATTTTGATGAAATATGGCGCATCAAACGCGTCTTGTTTAGCTGCATTTGGTGGTCTCGGTACTTTGGCCCAAATTTCTGTTATGTGACATAAGTATGTGCCGAACTCCCGGGACCACCAAATGCAGCTCATGAAGACGCGTTTGCTGCGCCATATTCCATCAAAATCCGTTGCATAGTAAAGAAAATATCAAATTATACTTACTTTGGAGTGGGCGCACTTTCAACACTTTGAGCCATTGTTGTTGTTGTTGTTGTTGTTGTAACCATGTGATCATGCACCTTGTTATCAGGCAAGGCAATGGAACATAGGAATTAAGTAATTCAGAGGAACGCCTACCTACATTAACGCACAGACAGACAAATAAACGTACATTCATTCACCCAGATGTCATTGTGATCACCTCACGGTATTCTATATTTTAGCTGAGTATTATGTATTTAAACATGTCACAAATCCAGTTTTATATTATGCGATATCAGAAACATAGGAAGGTTATCAATTTGTTAGCATACACCTGACGCTGGTATTATCTCCCTTAATCCTTAGACCGCTATCTTATTTTTTTCTCGTCTGCTGTTTATTTTTCATTTTGCGTTTTTATCATCAAAAACCACAGTAATATATTCTTAACCCTTAGATCGCTACACACAACAATTTGTCTGCTGTTGCTTTTATATATTGCCTTATTTCTCAATAAAAACATGGTTCGACAGCACTTCAGAATCATTTCCAATGGAAATGATTCTGAAGTGCTGTCAAAGAATGTTATAAATTATTCTAAAGTGCTGTTAAAGTATGTTGTAAATTATTCTAAAGTGCTGTCAAAGCATGTTTTTGATGATACAAATGGAAAATAGAAAATAAACGGCAGACGACAAAAAATTAAGATAGCGGTGTAAGGATTAAATTCGAGCTGATGAATACTCACAATGTAATGAGTATATTGAGTATACATGTATAAAAGTTATGAGATATATACAATCCGAGTATCAAGATCGTAAAAATCCAAAAATGACAGTGAAAATGACCAGCAGAGATGGATGACACTGCAAACCATTATGGTGATTTCTACTTATTGAGATTGCAGCACGTGGACATATCAAATATATATATAAATATATTAAATATGTACATATATACATAATTGTATATATTTTGATTCAACTCGAACGTATTACAAAACATTCACTGTTTTCTCACACCACGCACTGGTTATTGAATATTTGATACTTTTTATTGAAGGAATCTGAGTATGTTTTGTTTATTTCACCATAAAAGTATATGTTGTTAAGACGGTTCATATGAATGGTAACAACATATACTTTCAAACGGAAATAGAAAAAATAGCTAAAATAAATTCATTCAAATTTTCAAACTGCTATAAGCAAAACATTAGGTCTTTTTAAAAATTGTGGGTCCAAAGGGCTCCACGCAAACTTTAAACAGATCAAATGTTTTTAAAATCACAGTAAAAGCAATATGGTTTCATGACTATATTTACATTGCATTATCTGATAGTTTCAAAAATGTAAATAACCAAACATGGCGTTGAAAGTATGAACCATCGATCTTGTTTGAAGTCATTTTGACACAATTCATGGAACAGCGCTGTTGTCGGTCAATAGTATGCCATTATTGACAACATAATGGAGATTAATGACGTCAAATAAACTTTAAGCAATCAACAACATCGGATGACATCACTAAAGTAATGCATTGCACGGTGAATTGGCGTTTCCATAATGAATTTATGTGTAAATATTGTCTATTATATGTACACAGATCAATATCTTGCAAACAGTTAACATACATTTTCATCTTTTCTATGAACATATGTTTAGATACATCAATAGATGTCAATATTGTGCCGTTGTTGACGATGTTAAACAAACTTTAATCGGGCGACATCACGTGGGTCTAACATGATGCACGGTGAATTGACATTTCCATTATGAATTTATGCAAGGTGTAAATATTGTCTATTATATGTACACAGATCAATATCTTACAAACAGTTAACATACATTTTCTTCTTTTCTATGAACGTTATGTTTAGATCAATAGATCCAGCAAGATGGTTTGGTTACGAACCTAATAACACATCTATTCATGCAGAAATAATAACAATATTTACATTTGGCCTGCTAACCGACAAGTAGCCTTACAACATGTGTGACCAGCATAGCGCCATTTGTGACCATCTATGCAGTCTGATCATCAACTATTATATTTCAGAATAATGTTCAGCAGTTCTAAATATGTGGCTGTGACTGGAAAAATTGGGCTTATGGGGATATTACCAGTGTAGCTCCTGATCAAGTAGCACGCTCCTGAAGCCTGATAATGATATATATTGCTCGTTAAAAGCAAAAGCATGACGGATGTTTTACTGATGGAATGCAAAAGCATGACGGATGTTTTACTGATGGAATGGCAACCAGTGCAGATCCTGATCAGACTGATCTGGATCTACACTGGTCGCAAAACCCATGAGCCCCATTTTTAAATCTACGACTGAATTCCATTTCAAGGCTGACTTACAATTCTGTCAGTTGCTGTTTTTTTTAGTATTTCTCAACAGAACACATCTCCAATAGAGACAATTAGCATGTGATACTAAATAATGTGTTTGCTAAGAAATAAGCCCGTGGTTTTATTACTTATAGTTACACTGAATTTGCTGATAGTTTAAAAAATGTAAATAACCAAATATGGCATGAAAATTAAGATTTAAAAAAAAAATAAATAAATAAGTCAAATATGAACAGGACAGCTAGTGGTCATAATATACGCCCATCATGTCACGCGCAGGCCTCGAAAAATTCTTAATTTTCCACTCATAAAGATTGAATTTCAAATCGTACATTCCTATATGTTTTAATGTTTATGCCGCACTGTCTCTTCAAATTACCACTCGTCCAGATTGAAAATCCACTCATCCATACAAGCGGACGAGTGGCTTTGTCGAGGCCTGGTCATGGTCTAAATTTAAAAAAAATAAAAAATTCACCTTGACATTTGGCGTGGATTTCAAACAAAAGACCACAATAGTTGTTTCACACTTTTATAGGATTAACTCCACGATGATGACCACGAATGCAGAAAGTTGGCTTTCATCAGCTAGCGACCCATTTTTATATCAACAAAATGACTCGTCATTATAAATAGGACCGCTTATGGTTGCGACCAGTGTTGCCCAAAATCATGGTGTACATTATACATGTTTGTGATTCTGCACAGTCAACATGGTGTCGTAAACTCTGCCTGAATCTATATTCACCCGAGGGACAGCCATGATATTACGAATATTGTCTCATGTCGACCCGATATAAACAATAATAAATTAGCAATTTCTCAACGAAATTTCAAGATCTAACATTTGTCTTCATTAATGGAATGGTGAACAGTGCAGATCCTGATCAGACTGTGCGGATGCACAGGCTGATCTGGATCTACACTGATCGCAAAACCCCATTTCTCCTGTCACAGCCACATATTTCTGATCCACGAGTTTGCGACCAGTGTAGTCCCAGATCAGCCTGCGTATCCACACAGTCTGATCCAGACCTTCACTGTTCACTGTTGAAATGGGGAACAATGCTTGATGCCTCTAACAAACATATCTATACCAGGCTGCACGAGTATCCCAGCTGATCAGGAGCAACACTGGTCAAAACTTCAATAAGCCCCCATTTGTTATGACAAGTCACAACAGGGGCGGATCCAGCACTTGGTGAACAGGTGGGTTGTCCAGGCCTGTAGCCAGGGGGGTCGGAGCGGTCGTCGACCCCCACGCCCAGCCTCGAAGTACACTTTTTTAGCATTGAGGTCCACTTTATTAGACCCCCCTATATACCTCAGGCCCATTGTGCCTTCGAAACGACCCCCCCTCCTTCAAACATGTCTGGCTACGGGCCTGTTGTCTAGTTGTGAAGGTAACTCTTGCAATCTACTCCCGTACCGTCCGTAGCTAGCGGTACGGGAGTAATTGCAAGAGTTACCGTTCGCAACTAGATCCGCCCCTGCACAAACATCCCAATAGTGAGCAGGGTAATATCACAGTCTCGGAACAGAAACAACGCAATCAAACCTGAATTGTCGTAAAGCCACTGTGTCTCCGATGACATCTCAGATGTTCGATATGTGTTTTTCGTTTTATGGACTGTAAACCATATATATCAACTAAACACGCCATTTGATTTGATCATAGACTAAGAAGTTTGTGTTTTTTCTGCTATACACTATCATAGACAGTGATAACAGGGGAGATAATTTGGTAATGTGGCACAATTTGTGAAAAGTAATGCATTTTAGTCAAATTGTCTCCTCTGTTTATCACGGCATTCAATAGAATATAGCAGAAAAAAAACAAATCCTTTTGATTAAATTAACAAAAATGGCACATTTGTTTGATATATGTTATTTGCATTCTGTAAAGCGAAAAGCCACATATTGAATAACACATTAGACACATTATCGGAGACACAGTGCCTAAAATAAATTAAAGTTAATTACAATCGTGAAAGCACTATTCAAAATAATTCTGTTTCCCAGGAACCACGACTAGATCGTCGTTGTCAGGTGGCGCCACCTCGGCGTACGCTAGCTCCGGGTCATAATACGTTTGCCGTGGCGACGGCTCCAGCTCAGGCTCGGGATCTGGGTGGTGGTGGCGACGGCGCCGTTTGTGTTTTCTGTGTCGTTTCTTGGGTTCGTCGTCAGTGTACAGGTACTGTGTGTCAAGGGACGGCAGCTGATGGGCACGGGGCTGGTGCTGGTTGTCATCGTACATCGAGCTGCAATGTCACAGTGTCAATACATGTATGAGGGGTGTTCAAAAGGAAACTGGACGACTAAATCACTTCTGAATGCGTTGTTTATGATTTTTATCACCATATTGGCCTCGCTCTGGCATTAACTCTGTTAATGTATCACCAATTTTCACCAACATTGATTTCGAAATTCACTCATATTTTGCGTACTAAATGAAGAAAATTGACAGAAAATTTGTTCATATGTGCAACTGTAGTGAACAAAAGCTATCGCATATCTTCGGAAAATTCTTGTATGCAACTGGTACAAATTATTTAGTTCCAGTATGCATATTAAACTTTAGATTGTGGGAAACAGAAACTGTCGTGCTGTTGTTTTATATTTCATCCTCTTTCTTATAAATAAAAATAGGGTTTGACAGTACTTGAGAATCATTTCCATTCTGTGAAAGCCAGTTTTGACAAGAAAAATGCAAAATAGAATATTTAATTCAGCATTGTAAGAGTTAAGTTAATTTTCATAGACCAGTATTTTCATTAACCCTTAGACCGCTACTCACAACAATTGTCGTCTGCTGTTGCTTTTCATATCTTGCCTTATTTCTCAATAAAAACATGGTTTGACAGCACTTAAATACTTATAAATTATTCTAAAGTGCTGTCAAAGCATGTTTTTGATGATAAAAATGGAAAATAGAAAATAAACAGCAGATGACAACAAAATTAAGATAGCGGTGTAAGGGTTAAAAGTTATAATCAGGAATTTTTAATTCTTTAAATTTCAGGAACGTTTTATATAGACAAAGAAGAAAATATGCCAATTTCAGGAATGTTTTGCTAATTTTCATGGGGTAAAGTCCAATTTCTGTTAAGGAAAGCATTGAGACACTGTTAATCCAAGCTGGATTAAAATTTGTCGCCTGCTGTGTATTTTCCATTTTTCTCATAAAAAAACATGATTTGACAGCATATTAGAATCATTTCCAATGGAAATAATTATAAAATTGTGTCGAACTACGTTTTTATTGAGAACGAAGGCAAAATATAAAGCAACAACAGACGACAATTTCCGTGTGTCCAGCATTGTAAGGGTCAAGTTTCAGACACTGTCCTATAAGGCATGATTGTACAATACAATGTATTACACCTACATGATAAACAGCAGACTACAACATTTAATTGAAAGGGTTGACCCTTAGACCGCTACACATAACAATTGTCGTCTGCTGTTGCTTTTATATCTTGCCTTATTTCTCAATAAAAACATGGTTTGACAGCATTGGAAATGATTCTAAAGTGCTGTCAAACCATGTTGTAAATTATTCTAAAGTGCTGTCAAACCATGTGTAAATTATTCTAAAGTGCTGTCAAACCATGTTGTAAATTATTCTAAAGTGCTGTCAAACCATGTTGTAAATTATTCTAAAGTGCTGTCAAACCATGTTGTAAATTATTCTAAAGTGCTGTCAAACCATGTTGTAAATTATTCTAAAGTACTGTCAAAGCATGTTTTTTATGATGAAAATGGAAAATAGAAAAAAAAACAGCAGATGACAAAAAAAAAAAGATAGCGGTGTAAGGGTTAATTCTAATACACACACTGTCCCATATTAAAGGCATGGTTGTATAACATTACACCTACATGATAGGTCCCCCGTTGGTGGCCGGCTTCAGGTAGAATCTCGGCGTCAGATATCTTGGCTCATCATACTCCGATGGCGGAATACTGTAGGAGAGGAAACAACATTGTTACCATGGTAATGGCAAGTGGCGATTTTTTTTTTCCCCAGCGGAATCCCTGTTCAGGTATATTTAATGTATTTATAGACCTTGGTCCGTTACTTCAACCGGTTCTGCCAGACTCCTGACCTTCAGGAAATTGCTAATGTCATTTGTAATAGGCTGTCAATAGTTGAGCTCTGCTGTTCTGAAACAGCTCTTCTTGGATCATGAATTGGTAATAAATTTGAATAAATTTGAATTTGATTTGATTTGGCAGTAAGTGAGATTTGATCACAATGGTTTTATGTGCATTCAACAGCAATGCTATATACTACATATTGGTTGGTTGGTTGGTTGGTTGATTTACTTATTTATGGATTGATTGGGTTTTACATCATTGAACAGCAAGATCATATATATACATGAATATACCTGTGGGAGGATTGATTGACATATTGATTGGCTGGTTGAATGATTGATGGGAATACACCTGTATGGATTAATTGATTGATTGATCGACATATTTATTGGTTGGTTGATGGGAATACACCTGTATGGAATGATTGATTGACATATTGATTGGCTGGTTGATTGATTGATGGGAATACACCTGTATGGATTGATAGATTGATTGATCAACATATTGATTGGCTGGTTGATGGGAATACACCTGTATGGAATGATTGATTGACATATTGATTGGCTGGTTGATTGATTGATGGGAATACCCCTGTATGGATTGATTGATTGATTGATCGACATATTGATTGGCTGGTTGATTGATTGATGGGAATACCCCTGTATGGATTGATTGATTGATTGATCGACATATTGATTGGTTGGTTGATTGATTGATGGGAATACACCTGTATGGATTGATTGATTGATTGATCGACATATTGATTGGTTGGTTGATTGATGGATGGGAATACACCTGTATAGATTGATTGATTGACATATTGATTGGCTGGTTTATTGATTGATGGGAATACACCTGTATGGATGTATTGATTGGTCGACATATTGATTGGTTGGTTGATTGATTAATGGGAACACACCTGTATGGATTGATTGATTGCTTGATTGATTGACATATTGATTGGTTGGTTGATTGATTGATTGATGGGAACACACCTGTATGGATTGATTGACATATTGATTGGCTGGTTGATTGATTGATTGATTGCTTGATTGATTGATCAATTGGTTGATGTGCAGAAAATGTGTGATTTTGACGCTGCGGAAGAGCGCAGTTATTAAATTATGCGTTTCTATTGGGAAATCACCAGGCAACACCATTCAAATGCTCCAAAATGCTACTGGAAAACCAAAAGTGTGCCATTTGTTAGTGTATAGTAGCATGGAAGTTTAATCAATGGCAGAAATTCAACGGAAGATGACCAACGAACTGGACGACCGGGAGTAGTTGTACACATGTACAGCAGCAGGTAGCAGGTTGCTCCCAGGGTCAGGGGCGTCGGAACAGGTCCGGGTCCGGCGACTGCCGGATTAATAATTTTAACATATTTGTAATTCATGAATAAAAAAACGGAATGTAAATATTTTTCTGCAATTTTTCTCATTTCTCATCAAAAGTGTATGTTGTTACCACTCAGTTGAACCGTCTCGGCGAGACGGTTCAACTGAGTGGTAACAATTAGCATACACTTTGGGTGGATACCGCAGTAGATTCGCCGGACCAATCTTATGATGCTTCCGGCGCCACTGAGGGTGGTTTCTTATGATGTTCCTTGTTAGATAACCAACATTTATCACTGGCATATATATATTTATTATACCTCATCGCAAAGTCTAGGCATAGCATTGGTCAATTTCATATCACGTGATAGCAATATTCTACCATGTCGTCTGCTTCACAGTGCAGCGGGCAATATTAGAGGGGAATATTACAATATTACCCTCCCGTCCCGAAAATACCTGAACGGTAATTACGGAAAGAGACAAATTCTGGTTTGACTGCCTCACTGTTTATCTAAAATCGAACCTGAATGTGTGAAGGCATACAAATGAAAAGATGGCAGACGATGCGCTGGTACCACGTTTGTGCCATTCCTGTTGTAGTATTACAATAGAAACTGGGTACCAGCTCAGCAAACTTAAACAATATGAGGGATTCTCCAGCCAACAAATGTTTTGCAATCATGTTCATAATTAAATATTCGGTATAATAAATTAAATACTGCCCTTGATCGAGGGGAATATTGTGGATTATCTCCCATCGTAAGCAATATCTCCCACGGCCATCACCTCGGGAGATATTGCTTTCTCGGGGAAATAATGCACAATCCCCTCAAAAAAGGGCAGTATTTATATAGTATATACTCCTATCAAGCAATAATCGAAAATTGGAAAGTTTGGGGGGGAATTTTTGACGTAGTAGTATATAGGGAGTTCGACATTCGAGCCCACGCACACGTAGTAGGTCTACCAGATATTCCGGAAATACAATTCGAAAAAAAGTAGTATATAGGGAGTCAGTTCGTTACCGCGAAGTGTGGGTGAAGAATTGAAAGCAGTGGGTAGCCCCATATGTACCAAAAATAGTAAAATTTCGTGTTAATTTAAAGCGAAATAAATACAACCCACAGTAAAACAAAATGATACCACCAAAGTTTGTAAAATGTGTCCCCGATTTGCAGCGGTTTCGGCTACCCAACGAAATAGTATACGCGGGAGGTCTCCCATATAGGAATGGCCTCTCTGTAGAATTTATATCGAAAACGGAGCGAGATGGCTTTGGGTAGTGTACGAACTGTGCCCTATTTTATACTGTGGGAATGTTTTAATACACCCTATTGAACACGAGAAAACTAGCAGAAAGCCCCCTAGCCCCGACAAAATATGTGTCTTCTATACTGTATTATGAGGTGTTTTAATTAATTAATTGTCAAACATGAAAAAACACCCTATTGAACATAAACCATACAGGTATTTATATAAAACAATAAATTTTCCACGATTAGAAAATGATAGATATACGTAATAAAGTTACGAGAGCGCCTCACCCTAAGTTAACTCGCACAATGATTAGCGATAAAAGGGATGTAAAACCATCTAAAAGTTCTTCCCCTAGGATTCGGGAATTAAGGTCAGAATTAATAAGAATGGGTATACCTTTTTCAAACCGTTTGAGGGAAAGGGGGTTAACTACACTAATAAATAAGGAAAAGAATGAAGAGTTTATGAAAAGAATGGCTCGTGCAATGTCTCGGGGGGTATTTAAGGGGGTGGAAAAAAAGAATATAGAAAAGATAGCACAGAATATAGCCGATGAGGCTTCCCTCAGTCTTAGAAGCAGGAACATAGATTAAACATAGATAAAATAGATAGACCAAGTACAAAATGGAGGTTTGTAAGATGGATGGGTGTTAGCGTTAAAATAGTATATGGAACAGCTTTAAATAAAATGCCTAAAGGAGATGCCAGAATGAAATCTGGAAAAGTAGCCGGAGGTCGAATGCCTGAGTGGTTGCGTTATAAGAAAGGGATGAAGCCCCTGGATAGTTTCAATGATGATCTTTGTTTATTTAGATGCTTGGCCCTCCACACTTCGAAGCTTAGGGTTGATAGGTGTTTAACATTGACCAAAGAACTCCAGCAACAGTATTTGCAGTTTTGTAAAACCCATAAATTACCGAAACCAGAAGGACCCATATTATTTGGAGATATCAAGAAAATAGAAGAGTGTTTTAAAATAGGTATTGATGCGTACGAACCTACAGAAGAGGGAACATGGTATTTAAGAAAAGTAGCAGCTCATTACGATAAGATTGGTAATAAAAAGATGAAAATAGGTATCTATAACGATCACGCCTTCCTTATTACAGATATGAATAAAGCCTATGAAAATAATTATTGTTGCTTCGACTGCAAACAACGCTTTACAAAGTCCAGCAATTTAACCAGGCATGCATTGACTTGTATGAAGGGATTAACCAAAGTATCGTGTAAAGGAGAAAAAATAGATCGCCCACTATCAGCGTTCGAAAAAGCTTTCCACCCAAAACCCGGTTGTAGCAAGAAATCGATCAGTTGGATAAAATCTTTACCAGGGCCCCATATTCACACTGCAGTATGCGGTCACGGCGGAGAAAGAATAATCGCTGGTGCCCCAGTTGATGGGTATTGCCCCGAGACTGATACAGTTTATCAATTTCACGGCTGTTATTGGCACGGGTGTCCCAAACATTGTAAAGATTATAAAAATAAGCTTAGAAGATCCAACGAGAGAGACGAAGCAATTGAGGGTAAGTGTAAATTAGTAACTATTTTTGAATGCGAGTATGATGAAATTTGTAAACCTGTGGATGTAAAGGAACTCGAAAAGCCTCCTACAGTGATTTACCCATATCATATTGTATACGATTTTGAAGCATATTTAGACGGAAGTAAAGAAAAACGGAACCCAACTAAAGATATAGAGTTTATAAACGAACATGTCCCAATAAGTGTTAGTATAGGAGATACTCTATCCAACAGTATAACTCACATATGTGATACTTCTCCAAAACAATTAGTAACCCTATTTATGGAAGATGTAAAGAGGAGGGGAGACAATATCCGAGAGGCCGTGGGGAGTAGCAATACATATGGGTACCCTGCAGACATGGAGAATCTTTACACTTCTCAGCAGCGAGAAATCACCCGATGGATTTCCCAAGTCCCAGTAATTGGGTTCAATTCCAGTAATTACGATCTTAATTTAATAAAGAAGCATTTAGTTGACGTTTTAACGGATAAAACCACTAAGGTACTACAATAGTAGGAAAGAAAGCCAATACAACCATTTTTCTATTTACACCAGAATTTAGGTTTTTAGATGTAAAATTATATCTTGCTCCTGGTATCGATTACGATAGATGGGTTAAGGCTTATGGATGCGAAGGTGAAAAATCCTTCTTCCCCTATGAATGGTTCGATTCCCCCGATAAACTATCTTATGAGGGGCTACCACCGCTTAAAAATTGGACGAATAAATTAACTCCAAATAAAATGATAACCAAAAAACAGTTGGAAGAGTGCAACAACATTTATAACAGATTAAATATGAAGTCTTTCAAAGACTGGTTAAAATACTATAACAACTTGGATGTTGGCCCCTTTTTAGAAGCTATCGGAAAAATGACAAAATTCTATCAAACAAAAGGTATAGATATGTTCAAAGATGCAATTACCCTACCGGGAGTTGCTTTACAATATATTCTCAGAGGAACGATAAAAAAACATATAAAACCTTACCAAACAAAAGAGAGTAAGATAGCAGACGCGATATGTCCGCCACTGTATGCCCCCACTGAGGAAATATATGAAATGTTAAAAGGAGCATTAGTTGGGGGTCCATCAATTGTGTTTACAAGATACACTGAAGCGGGTGTTACGAGAATCAGGTCAGCCCCTGTTGGAAATGGAAAGCTTTGCGAAGCCGTACTTGGTTTTGATGCAAACGCCCTATATTTATCAACATTAAACAAACAAATGCCATGTGGCGAAGGGAAACTACACGAGGAAAGCAACCCTCACGACCCTATTAAAATAAATAAGTTTTCCAAGGCGGTTTTAAATGGTAAGTGGTTTGGCTTTGCTGAAGTAGATATAGAGGTTCCCAGTAGTTTTAAAAGAGAAGTTTTCGGAAATGTCCCCAATATTTATAAATAGGATTGTAGAGGAGGAGGAAGTTCCAGAGAAGATGTTACAGTATTTACAAGAAACTAACCGCGCAAGAGGAGATGGCAGAAAACTAGTAGGTGCAATGTCTGCTCAAAAAGTATTACTATTTGCCCCATTATTAAAATGGTATTTGAAGCAGGGTTTAGAAATTACAGGGATTCATAGAGTAATAAATTATACAGCAGGTAAGCCCTTTGAATGGTTTGTTAAAGAAGTTACTTCAGCCAGGAGATCCGGAGATGTTGATAGCTCCAAGTCCCCAATTGCGGATATAATGAAACTATTAGGTAACTCATGTTGCGGGAAAATGATAGAATCCCCCGAAAAACACCTCAACACAACGTATACAAAAGATGAAAAATGTGTGGACAAAGCTTTAAGATCAGCGTATTTCGATGATTTAGAGTAAATGCCAATATGACTCGTCCATTTCACTGTGGGATTGCTGTATACCAATATGCAAAACTAAGAATGTTAGAATTTTATTACGATTTTATGGATAAATACGTAGATAGAGCAGATTTTGAACTAATACAGATGGATACTGATAGTTTGTATATGGGGGTTAGCATGAAGGGTGGAGAGCTGGATGGAATGATAAAACCAGAAATGGTGGAGGATTTCAAAAAACATAAAAAAGAATGGTTAGCGTGGGATAAATGGAGTAATAGAGAACCAGGGCTATTCAAAACAGAGTTCCAAGGAGATCGTGCAATCGCACTATGCAGCAAGTGTTATGTGGTTGAAAAAGTAGACACAACCCAAGTAAAACATTCAGCGAAGGGGTTATCTGCCAGGCAAAATCCTCTCACATGGAGAAGGTATATGGAGGCCCTACACCAGGTTGGAACGGATAGAGGAACAAACAGAGGGTTTAGAATGAGAAATGGTGTTATGAAAACATATACCCAAAATAAATTAGGACTGTCCACTTACTATGATAAGAGAAGGGTTTTAGAAGATGGGATACATACAGAACCCCTTTAAACTTTCATTAAATAAAATTATGCAGCCTGTTCAATTTTTGAAGGCATCTTAGGTCGGGGCTTATCACGGGGTTTTGCCCAATTATCTCTAGAAAGTCCCATTATAAATTTATCATATTCCCACAGATCTGTAAGGCGTTTAGGCCCAATATGGTGTTTCTTTCTAACTTCATAGGCAGGAACAATTCCACGGGACTGCAAAATATCTACCAGCGCTTCCTGCGTAATAAACGATTTAGGCATAATTCTTCAAGAATTACTTTATATATATACATATAAATGTCTAACATATTTATTTCCAATTGTGATTTTATGTTAAACATTTATAATATGTAGTTATATATATAAAAATATGTTCACAAAAGAAAAGAAAGTGAGTGGAGTTGAGTGAAATAGGGTTTTAACGTCCGCTTTTCTGACATAGAGGTACAAGCCTCAGGGAGTCTACACGCAGACGGGTCAATGGGTCGAGTCCCGTATCCACCTGTCCAAGGGGGGTAAATCCCAACTTCAGAACTCAATATTTACAATCAAAAATATATTCAGTCCTGAAATTAGAACAACCTGATCTGGTGCCAGGCCCTCGCCACACCAGCATCATTTATCCCATCCCTAAAAGTAATAGGATTAGCGCTAATCTTACTTTTATATATGGGGCATAGCCCGACTCAACTCTCACATACAAGAAAGCCAAAAATGTACATGAGGGCCAAATCCGGTATAGTGGGTTCCGGAAAGTATGAACCCAATCGTTAAGCCAGTTTAGTCGCCTTTTACGACAAGCAATGGCTACTGCAGCACTATTCTCAGGATCAGTTGATCCCGCCCCGGTACCTGCACGGGGCACAAAAGAAGAAGACATAAAAACAAAATTTGATGAGGCTTGCTATGAGGATATTTTAGGTCTCCAAGACGGAATTATAGAACGTCTAAAAAAGTTACACGAGGAAGAGAGGGAGCTAGAAGCCGCTACAAAACGAAAACCTGTTGTTGAAATTTGTAAAGATTCGATGATGAGCCCGCTTGTTGAAGCCATTATGAAACAGTTCGAAAAAACCTACATGGAAAAGAATTAATCCATATCTCCGGCAGTACGAGGGGTTAATTAATATCTGGTTGAATTTGAACGCACCACCAAGTAAACCTGCTAGTCGAATACATATTTTGTTTTTCAATGTAGAAACCGGGGGTGCAGCTACAAATTAATTTTCTTTAAAAAAGGTAGCCGAAAAACCTTGGTAGCGCTTTCTATAATAGACAGGTTTTTGATTGAAGGTGATCTATCCAAACACATGTGGGTTATCAACTAACGCTTGTGCACTTACTACATCATACCCCTCTTCTAAATAGGTCTCTATCAAATTACACATACGAACAGATCCGGGGGGATCATAATATTTAATTCCTTTTTTCCTCAGCCCATATGGCGTATGGAAACTATTATTATTTTTTTCAAAAATAACATAACAGGTGGTTTTATCTATTTTCTCTTCATTAATTAATTCTTTAGAATTATCACTACAAACAGGTTTATCTATTTTCTGCGAAAATTGTTTTATTTCTTCACCACACGTAGACATATTTTATTATTATAAATACACATATTTCATTATTTAATACTAAAAATTATTAACTCTTACTGAGTAATGCTTAACAATTACTGAGCAATGCTTAACAATTACTGAGCAATGCTTAACAGTTACTGAGCAATGTTTAACAGTTACTGAGCAATTGCTTAACAATGCTTAACAATTACTGAACAATGCTAACATTCTACCACGATTTTGGAAGGGTTTCAAAAGGGATACTCCATGTAGAAAGGGTCGCTAGGCACGTTTTTCCTCATTCGGTATGCCTAGGTGTGGTGCTGGTATGCCTAGGTGTGGTGCTAGTATGCCTAGTTGTGGTGCTGGTATGCCTAGGTGTGGTGCTAGTATGCCTAGTTGTGGTGCTGGTATGCCTAGGTGTGGTAACGAGTATGCCTAGTTGTGGTGCTGGTATGCCTGGTTTTACCTAGACAAATCATGTTGAACATTGGGCAAACTATATTTATATGTACTTGCATATTTTGTGCCTACAATATGCCACCAAAGCAAAATTTGTCCGAACAAGATATAGAAGATATCCGTAATCTTCGGGGTATAGAGTCTGCAGACAATACGAAGAAGAAATTTGGAATCGGTACAACTCGTCTTCGAAAAATATGGGACGCCGTCGATGCGGAACGTAGTACAAAACCCGAAGAAACCAAATTTGAAACAAATTTAGAAACCCCCACCCCCGTAGTACACAGGGTGACCGCACCTGGCCCTCCCACCAAGTTCCCCACGGATCTACTAGAAGATATACGAAACGCAAGCTCGTTGCGAAGAATCGACGCGCCTGTCCGACATGGAGAGACGTTTAGAGAACCGGTTGGATACACTGGAAACGCATGGCTGTTGGACGCAATTTCCGGTGATGCCGATTCCGAGTGTCCGAAGAAAGACGAGCTGGAGGTGCACGACATCTGGAGAACCGTAGAGAATGCAAAGTGGTGGTTTGGGTTGTTTTTTGTGACGTACGCGGTATGCAGACCACTGTTCCCATTCGTGTCTCTAGAGGCCCATAGCCTCTGGAAGAAGAAAACAGATCCCGACGCCCAGATTCGTGCACATCCTCAAAACAGTCCGGTACGCCGAAGGAAACTAGCGACTCCGTACACCAGCACTCTGGTAGTCGCGACCCGTTCTACATGTAGTAGACATTTTGGTAAAAAAAGTATCCGAACCCTCCCCGATTGGAAGCTAGAACTGCCACCGGACAAACCATCTGGATTTCTTCTTGTAGTGCGAGGCTCCCCCCATTCTACACCGAAGCGGATTCTGTAGTTCGCCTCCCGATGTTGTCCACTTCTCGATTTTCAAAAGTACCCAAAGCCCTCTCCCTCCCCCTATTCTCGCTCCGTTTTCGATATAAATTCTACAGAGCGGCCATTCCTATATGGGAGACCTCCCGCGTATACTATTTCGTTGGGTAGCCGAAACCGCTGCAACATTTTATATGACATTTTATTTTTTACTGTGGGTTGTATTTATTTCGCTTTAAATTAACAGGAAAGGTACCTATGGGGTTACCCACTGCTTTCCCCCACACTTCGCGGTAACGAACTGACACGTTTAGAGAGCATTAGACCAAACTAAAGTCATTGGTTAGGGTTATTTTCGATTTGAGCCAGAACCGGCTTTAACCTGAGCCCAAAACGGATCTAATTTCTACAAAATTAATTCAACTACATAACACTGGTGGCAATTTGGATGAGGTTTTCAACTACTTTTGATTTGAGCCAGAACCGCTATTTACCTTCACATGCAACTGGAGGCTAAAATCCATCCCCAAATAACAATTAATTCAACTACATAACACTGGTCCCCAAATGGATGAGGTTTCGACTACCTGAGCCAAACACATGCGTACCCACCCATCTAGGTCCCCCAATTGTTAACTATTATTTAATCCATGCGTACCCACCTAGGTTAAAATAAGGACCCTGTAGGTGTACGTTATAAACTGGTTATGAAAATACTAAACACCATAGACCGCTTATAACGATGACACGATTCCAGATATTTATATACCTAATGAATAACAAGGGCTCACGCACTCTATATAAGGGAATATAAAAAGCCATGCTCTTATACTACAGTATGACATTTTATTTTTACTGTGGGTTGTATTTATTTCGCTTTAAATTAACACGAAATTTTACTATTTTTGGTACCTATGGGGCTACCCACTGCTTTCAATTCTTCCCCCACACTTCGCGGTAACGAACTGACTCCCTATATACTACTTTTTTTCGAATTGTATTTCCGGAATATCTGGTAGACCTACTACGTGTGCGTGGGCTCGAATGTTGGAAATAATTGTTTTTTTCCCATTGGTCCTGCCGCGGATACAGCTCTAGACCCTGCTTTTGTTGTGGAGATTAGCAGGAAATTTTACTATTTTTGGCACCTATGGGGCTACCCACTGCCTCCAATTCTTCCCCCACACTTCGCGATAACGAACTGACTCCCTATATACTACTGACGTTATTTACCAACCATGTTACAAACATCAGCAAAATAAAATGAAGTATATAACAAATATCTGCAAATATGAAAGAAGTGTATGTAAACATACCCATTGACCGAGACTCCGACATCCTTGCGTGACACCGCAGACGTCACTGACCTAGATAAACGGGTTGTCACAAAGGTTAATGTTGGGAGAAAAAAAACACACACACAGCAACGTTGACACACCATCATTCTACAGAAAACAAGATTGCAGCCAATTTCACAAAAAAATGCAAAGTATACTTATCTTGCTAAATACACTTTGAGGGAGAAATTTTCAATTTAAGGATAAATTTATTAATTTTTATTATACTGAATTTATTACATTATCACAGCCATTTTGGCTGTGATAATGTAATAAACTCAATATAATAATTCTGCATACTTTTAATCTTGATATCAAATATATGCAGTCATTAGTTCTATATGAAATAATGCATTTAGGGAAAAATAAATGATTACTCCCTCAAAGTATACTTAGGTAGATAAGTATGCTTAGCAATTTTGGTGAAATCGGCTACTGAAGAGTACATAGAAAGTTTTAATTGATTTTCCTCCCACAAATTAATATTTCTTTCCCTCGAAATACTAATTTGTTTCCAACAAATTACTCTTTTGTTGCTACGAAATAAAATTTCATTCCCACAAATGAAAATTAAGTTTCCATGAAATAACATTACATTCAAACAAATTAAGTTACCACTAAATAGTATACCTTGCCCCGAAATAACATTTTGTTCTCATGAGATAGTATACCTTGCCCCGAAATAACATTTTGTTCTCATGAGATGAGTGTATTTCCAGAGCTCCAGATAAGCTGCATATTTGCGTAAATATATACCCAATTAAAATTGACAAAAACTCAATTGAAATCAGAAGTAGCGAGTATCAAAAAGCAATTACCGGTACAATTTTGTGGTTCATTTATCATGCTGCAGAAAACAATAAACAGACCACAAATATAGCATAGTTTTCTTATTTTCCATGAAGCACATCTTGGTACATGTATTTCATTAGAATTGTCTCCAAGGTGACAATTCTAATGAAATGCCAAGACATGTTATCATTTCAAAGCCAACTATTCAATAATTGCTGTCTGTTGACGTGTAAACAGTAGTGTGATTTTATTTTACCCAATTAAAATTTCGAACTACCCAATTGCTTCAGAAATGATGGAGTGAAAATACTCAATTATTAATTCCTTATTTGGAGCCCTGTATTTCATTCCCATGAATTAACATTCCCATGTCAGACTTAATATTAATGTTAAAAGGTACATGCCCACTCAGTAGGCACAAAATGTTCTTTATATCAGAGACATCATCTGAGACATTTTCTGGCAAACTAAGCTTTCATTCACCATTATCCCATGTATTAATTGGCATTATTATACATTTTATATCAGACGTAAATGTTTACACTGATATCAGGGGCGATAACCGTGTTTCATTAAAATACTAACGGACATCACTATTTATTCTCTGTATTTATTTTTTGATGTGCAATGATCATACTTTACAATCTGTTGAAAATATTATTTTTTAGATGATGCATTTAATTAGTATAAATAATTAAAATATATCATGCCTCATTTGCATATGCAAATAGCCTGATACCACCACACGTCACTATCAGTAAAATAAATATTAGTGGGTAGACAAATGGCTCATATAAGGCATGACAGAAAATGAAAAGTAGTAGTACAGTGTAACCTGCTGCGTGGGCATGTACCTTTAACCACTCTCTATGTCCTGCCTGTCCCTCAGACATTTCGCTTTTTTTTTTGGCCGACGCCGTTTCATACAATTTCCGTCCTGGACATTTCGACATGTTCATATTCTTGTTTACATATTGGGAAGCCTACTGGCGCGCGTACTATACTGCGCATGCGCACCGCAAGCCGTGATATGAAAGTCGTCGTCCCCGCACATTATCAAAATAGACTGTTACCGCCGCGCGTCGCTAACAGTAAATTGATAATTAATAAATGATTATATTTGTATAGCGGGCATTCGTAATTTTTAGAACTGGTGGAATAGTGACACAGTTATACATTTATTTAATTCCTATAAAAAACAGTTTGTGCCTACTGTGTGGGCATGTACCTTTAATACAAATGTTATCAAAATATCTTTTTATTTCGTGAAATTTGGTAAAATATTGATTTTATTGCGAAAAAACAATTTCCCCATGTTAAATCCCCATAGACATCTTCACGGAGTGAAGATGTCTATGGGGATTTAACATGGGGAAATTTTTTTTAATTTTAGTTTTAGAAATACTGGACCGATTTTTAAAATTTAACTTTTGTTTTCTTAGTTGATCATATCCAAGCTATCTAGTCAGGTTTCGGAGTCGATTTCCAATTTTGTTTCGTTTTTTGACTCCTCCCACAGTTCCTTACCACTTTTTCCCCCATGTTAAATTCCCATAGACAAATCAATTTTTCGTAATAAAATCAATATTTGACCGAATTTCACGAAATAAAAAGAAGGCTCATTCTTAAATTTTCCTTTAATTTAATATTATCGAAAATAATATTGTTTTTGAATTGTCTATATAGCCGTACAATTTGGGCAGCTTTCGTGAAACAGACTATAATTCATCAGATATGAATTGTAATAAAATGTGATTTCCTATTAACAAAATGGTAATTTGTATGAACGAAGTAAATTAAAACTTTCCAGTTCTTGTCCCCTTCAAGCACAGGCATTCGGCGTGTTTCGGCTTTCATCGGTATAACTCTATATATATGAACAAGGCTTCTAACTTTGGTCGGACACGACCTAGTATCATAACAAAATAACATGTTTAAAATTGTAATTTTTTATGCATTCTATGTATTTCTGCAGGATATCGATAATTCTCAAATGATCATATGAGACTACAATATTGACGTTGTGTCCGACCTAGCAAAAGGAGCTGTAATTCAATATTATTTGCATAAATATGTTCTAACTATGTTATTTTAGCAAGATAACAATAATTCTCAAATGAACATGTGCACTTTCCGCCAAAATATTCACATTAGTGTTAATAAAATCACGGAATGTGTTATGATACGAGGTCATGTCTGACCAAATATTAATAAAATCACGGAATGTGTTATGATACGAGGTCATGTCTGACCAAAGTTAGAAGCTTTGTAAATTTATATACATGTATATATATATATAGTTATACCGATGAAAGCCAAAACACGCCCAATGCCGAAGGCTTAGCATGGATCAGCAACACTAGTAGCAAAATCAGAGATAAGGCGGCTAATATTATAGGAATAAATTATTAGTATTGTTCTAGTTAATAAAGTTCCAACTTTAACACATTTCAGTCTAAGGATATGATAATTTTTGTAAAAAAAATCTCATTATTTTGTTTATTTCTCCATGGAGGTATATGTTGTTACCACTCCTTTGAAACAACTCGTCGAGATGGTTCAAATGAGTGGTAACAACATATACTTTTAAGATGAAATAAATAAAATAGGGATTTTTTTCTCTTTTTGAGCCCTTTAATTGATGCATATCATGTGGCATATAAATGGAAGATACCAAACTTGTGTCTTTGATATCGACCTTATCAGACAAGGCTAGGAAACGTGCAATAATTACGAGGTTTGCCGAGGAATTCCTATCATTTCCAAGCTAAGTTTAATAAACCTAATACCAAATTAAATGATTACTCCCTCAAAGGTTACTTAGCTAGATAAGTATGCTTAGCAATTTAGGTGAAATCACCTAAATTGCTAAGCATACCGTACTTATCTAGCTAAATAACCTTTGAGGGTGATTTCACCTAAATCGCTAAGCATACTTATCTAGCTAAGTAAACTTTGAGGGAGTAATCATTTATTTTTCCCGAAATGCATTATTTCATATAGACTAACGACTGCATATATTTGATGATTAATAGTATGCAGAATTATTATACTGAATTTATTATAAATGGCTGTAATAAATTCAAAATAATAATTTGGTCAGAAAATATTTTATTTCCTTAAATAACTAGAGATTATGTTTGTAAAATACGGATATGCCCCCGTGGCATATTGGACTGTAACTTGAGAAACTTTTACAAACTTTTCGACATAACAAAATGGCTTAAGTGTTTCAGCGACATTTCGAAGGTGAGAAAGGTCAAGGTCGTGTTAATGATGGCGCGAATGTGTGACAAATGTTCAGGTGATTCAAGTATCGAAGCAATCCTTTGCGCAATATTGAAGCTATTACATGTTGGAGAAACTCTTACAAACTTTTTGATGCAACAAAATAGGCTAAGTGTTTCAGCGACATTTCGAAGCTGACCAAGGCCAAGGTCATGTTAATGGTGGCGCGAGTGTGGGACAAATGTTCAGGTGATTCAAGTGTCCAAGTATCAAAGGAATCCTTCGCGTATTGAAGATATTACATGTTGGAGAAACTCAAACAAACTTTTTGACATAAATGTACACGGACGGACGGACGGAACATCAAGAACAACACCATATGCCGCCCCCCCTTGCTATCGCATAGAGAGCTTAAAAATTAATTTATCCTTAAATTTCTCCATCAAAGTGTGCTTAGCAAGATAAGTATACTTTGCAATTTTGGTGAAATCGGTATAGGCATTCAATTTATCTGTAGCCGATTTCATCAAAATTGCAAAGTATACTTTTCTAGCAAAGTATACTTTGAGGGAGTAATCATTTACTTTTCCCAAAATGCATTATTTAATATAGAACCAACGACTGCATATATTTGATGATTAAAAATACGCAGAATTATTATACTGAATTTATTGCATTATCACAGCCAAAATGGCTGTGATAATGTAATAAATTCAGTATAATAAAAATTAATAAATTTATCCTTAAATTGAAAATTTCTCCCTCAAAGTATACTTTGGTAGATAAGTATACTTTGCAATGTTGGTGAAATTGGCTACAGTTAACCTTCTACGCTATGGAATGCAAAAGTGTAGCATTGTTTTCAATGAATGAAACAGAGAATGATACATGGTACCATTGAGTAACATGTAATGTCGTTCAACGACTGTGAATTAGTTTTTTAATCCAGATTGACCATGACATATTGTATTAGAGGCAATACCTGGCACAGTATTTTAAATCAGTCACAGTATTAAGTCAATATATTATACTAGGTTAGTTGATTTGTAAGTGGATATATGCCACTCGTTCCGCAGCGTGTGATCGTGCAATATCGTTGCGCGTCGGAATGAGTGATATATATCCACTTGCATATCGAATACTTATAAGTTATTTGATTTGTATGTGGATATATGCACGAGTTCCGCAGTGTGCGATATTGCGCGACTTTAGGAGCGCAGTATCGTTGCGCGGCGGAACAAGTGGCATATATCCACATACAAATCAAATAACCTTTTTTATTATATACGTAAATCTCTCACAATTTATATGTGCCACAAAATATAAAGAAAATAAACAAATTAGTGGTGATTTAGAATGAACTATTTTGCGATGGGAAGCGTAGTTCCGGCACTGACCAATATGAACTCACGAGAGAATCGAATATGGAAAAATATGGGAAAATATTGACCTCTTGCGTTGCATTTTGTTTCAATGGGAAACGAAAGTACGTACATAATAATTAGCAACATGATACCTGTAGCCTATTTCATCAACATTGCAAAGTATACTTTATTAGCAAAGTATACTTTGAGGGAGTAATCATTTATTTTTCCTGAAATGCATTATTTCATATAGAACTAACAAATGCATATATTTCATGATTAAAAGTATGCAGAATTATTATACTGAATTTATTACATTATCACAGCCATGCATTATTTCATATAGAACTAATGACTGCATATATTTGATATCAAGATTAAAAGTATGCAGAATTATTATATTGAGTTTATTACATTATCACAGCCAAAATGGCTGTGATAATGTAATAAATTCAGTATAATACAAATTAATAAATTTATCATAAAATTGAAAATTTCTCCCTCAAAGTTTACTTTGCTACTAAAGTATACTTTGCAATGTTGATGAAATAGGCTACTGATCAATATTCGTTTGTAGTCATTAGTGTACACATCAAATACAATGCAATGCAAAGGGAGTGCAACACAATCTGCAAAGATTATAGAACTTAAAATCCGAATTCGAGTTGCATACAAGTATAATACTAATTAGATGTATAACCCTAAAAGTGAAATTCAGCAAACAAATTAATCGCCGGCAACAAAAGGAATCTTAAAGTATCTTACGGAGCCCCGCAGGGGACTTAGGATTATTTTTTATTAATTTCGTAATTCGTTCCCACAAAATAACAATTTGTTCCCACAAAATAACAATTTGTTCCCTCAATTTAACAATTTGTTCCCACAAATTAACAATGCGTTCCCTCGAATTAACAATTCGTTCCCACAAATTGTTTTGGTGCCCAGCTGCGCACTCAACAACTTTGATCTACTTTGATTTTTAATTTGAGGGAACAAATTGTTATTTCGTGGGAACAAATTGTTAATTAATTTGAGGGAACAAATTGTTATTTCGTGGGAACAAATTGTTAATTCCAGGTAACAAATTGTTAAATTGAGGGAACAAATTGTTATTTCGTGGGAACGAATTGTTAATTCGAGGGAACAAATTGTTACATTGAGGGAACAAATTGTTATTTGGTGGGAACAAATTAATAAAAACAAATCCATGTCCCCTGCGGGGCTCCGTAGCATCTATCATAAGTGTGGCTGCAGAGCATATACTGTTTTCCATTCAGGCCAACCACAAGTATATACCGTAATTTATTTGTTTGCAAACACTATATGTTTCCTGGGGCCCGTTTCACTAAACTTCTTACGACGCAAATTTAGGATCGTCTAGAAATTTCAATTGATGAATTTACATTTATTGAGCATAGGCTGCATATGCAGCCTATGCTCAATAAATGTAAATCCAATAATTGTTTACAAGAAAACAGTGTTAATGTGCAATTTACAGACTATCATAATTTTGCACTTACGAACATTTTAGTCGTACAAAGTTTAGTGAAACGGCCCCCTGTTCTCTGCTAGCTGCATAAATACAAGTCTAGTCATAAGGAAACAAGCGTAGAAAGAAAACAATCTGTGTTTCTGGGGATCTAAGAATGCAATCATTAGTTTGAGAATATTTTTTTTTTGAAAGTCTTGCTCTTTTTGTTGTTGGTATTTCTCGTATATTTATAGCAATGATGCTTTTTATTACTTTTAACAACAATTCTAAAAATTGTGCAAATTGTACTCTTCGGATGTTTAGAAAGACGTTAATACCAGTAGTCGATTTCACCAAAATTGCACAAAGTATACTTATCTTGGTAAGTACATTTTCAGGGAGAAATTTTCAATTTTAGGATAAATTTATTAATTTTTATTTAATAAAATAAAATATTTTCTGACAGCCATTTTATTATAATAATTCTGCATACTTTTAATCATCAAATGTATGCAGTTGTTAGTTCTATATGAAATAATGCATTACGGGGAAAATAAATGACTGCCTCAAATTATAGCAATTTTGGTGAAATTGGCTACAGCTCAGCTAGGTCATCGGGCAGGGTAAAAAAGTCATCGGAAACACAGACCTTATTTGGGCCACAATGTGACAAAATTGGACTTATTGCCTTTGCGATTACTTGTGACTTTCATTGACAAAAGCATCAGAGAAAGCTGGAGTATCCAACTGCAATAAGCCCGGTTTTGTCAGATGGTAGCCCAAACAAAACTGATTGGCTTGAAAAAGTAACTACAGTTGGTGAGTGTATCATACCTGGGGATATATGGTACAATGGGCTTCTCGGGTTCCACTTGGGTCTTCTCCTTCTTGCGACACCAACCTATAAATATACAACTGTTTTATTGAGGGTAATGTTGGAACCCGTATTGGGAGGGAGTTCCATACTGATAAGGAAAGAAGGAAAATTTATAATAGTCTTTCTTGGCAGTCGGTAAGCGGTATTAACTCTTTGCATGCATCCAACAAATTATGAGTATGTTTCTTATTTCTCTTTGTAAATATGTCTTGGAATTTCATTAGAATTGAATCCTCTGGACGCAATTCTAATGAAATTCCAAGACATATTCATGATATTTATAGGGAGAAATAAAAGAAAATACAATGAATTGTCGTCTGCTATTTTTTAACTATATATAGCCCACAAATTTCCCAGCATGCAAAGAGTTAAAGAAGGTGAGAATTTTTCATTTGCCTGGGATTTAGGGACAGACATGAGTGGCTAGGTATGGCAACAAGATCATTTGTGATTTTGTAGAGCATAGACAATTGGTTATCTATGCGTCCGAGTGCGAGAGACCGCCACTCTAGGACTTTTAGCATTTCAGTAACACTAGAGGTGTGGTCATAGTTGCACATGGTCCAGCGAGCTGCCCTCCTTTGGATGATCTCGAGCTGGTAGATTGCAGTATATGGTGACCAGACGGAGGAACAGTATTCAAGCTGGGGTCGGACAAGGGTCTTATATTTTAGTTTTTAAGAGTGAACTTTTATGTTGTGTTTGAGCAATCCTAGTGTCTGGTTTGGTTTTTTTGCTGATTTGGGTGATGTGATTGTGGTAATGTGATTGTTATATATAGTAATATTTATTTTACTGATAGTTACTCGCGGTGCTATCATGCATTTTTCATATGCAAATGAGGCATGATATTTTTTAATTATTTATACTATTTAAATTACAGTTAGTGCCCCTGATATCAGTGTGGAAATTTACGTCTGATATAAAATGTATAATAATGCCAATCAATACGTGGTGTAATGGTGAATGAATGTTTACTTTGCCAGAAAATGTCATATGTACAGAATATACAAAACTATATATTATAACCTACTGAGTGGGCATGTAAATTTAATTGTATATTATGACAAGCAGTATTAACCCTCACTACACGCGAGACGAAAAATGTCGTCTGCTGTTTTTCATTTTTGTCTTAATTCTTAACAAAAAACCTGTTTTGGCAGCACATGAATGGAGACGATTCTCATGCGCTGTCAAAACAGGTTTTTATCGAGAAATATCGAAAATAAAACATTTCCAGTAGACGAAAAATTTTAATTGAGCGTAGTAAGGGTTAAACCTATTCTGGAATACTGGACACAACAAAGGACCAATACTGAATTGAACATCAGACAGCACAATGGTCTGAGGTAACTATAAATATGCATTGTTTTAATCCTCACAAGGGAGTGACAATTATAGTAATTTCAAATAACCTCCGAAGGGAAGCACATTTAATGTGCTTCCCTTCGGAGGTTATTTGAAATTACTGTCAACATGCAGTAAATATTTTGAGAACAACATTTATGAAAAACTATGGCGTCTTGTTCTAGAGAGCCAAGCCTGGTCGTGATAAAGTTCACAAATTCATACAGCTAGTTAATTACACATACATGCACAACTACATGAAGTTATGAAGAAAAATATTGTAAATTTTTAAAAATTTGACTTACCGTAACTACAGCAGCAGACGACAATAATGATGATGAGTAGAATGAGGAAAATGATGCCGAGGACAATGGCGGCAACCGTTCCCGTGGCGATGGATGTTCCTGCCGTCGCAGCCCCAGTGTTTACTGGAATGTGAGATATGTACACGTTTCATTATTGGGATTCTGAATTTAACCCTTAGACCGCTATCTTAATTTTGTTGTTGTCTGCTGTTTATTTTCTATTTTCCATTTTTATCATCAAAAACATGCTTTAACAGCACTTTAGAATAATTTACAACATGCTTTTACAGCACTTCAGAATCGTTTCCATTGGAAATGATTTTGAAGTGCTGTCAAACCATGTTTTTATTGAGAAATAAGGCAAGATATAAGAGCAACAGCATACAACAATTGTTGTGAGTAGCAAGGGTTAAAGTAGTAGTTTATAGCAAAACCCGTCAAACACAGTTAGAATTCTACCACTGAATTCTTTTAGAATTCTATCACTGTGTTTAATGGGTCTTTGACCTCATTTTTGATAAATTCAAAATTCTAGAATACTAAGGATGTGGTATTTAACTCTTTGTGTGCTAGCGGCGAAAATATCCGCCAAACGAATTACGAGCGTATGTTTTATTTCTCTCTGTAAATATGTCTTAATTCAAATGAAATTCCAAGACATATTCATGATATTTACGGGGAGAAATACAAGAAAATATGATGAATTTTTGTCCGCTAGTTTTGAACTATTTATAGCCCACAAGTTTCCCAGCATGCAAAGAGTTACGGTTGTTGTACCCTTCTTGTGGCCGCATGTACAGTCAATGGAAATCTAATAAAAAATCTTACTAATACTAGAAATGTGGCCTGTCGGCACACGAATGCCCCCACTGGCAGCCAAAGAAAATGGGGCATATTTGATTACAAACCATTTACCCGAGTACGGACGGACGCCGGTAACACTATATGCCCCACTCACCATTCGGTTGCGGGGGCATAAAAAGGTGAAGGTCAAAGGTCAAGGTCGAAGTACTGGGTGGTGGAGTGTGTAAGGCATGTTCATATGTATCATGTGTATAAATATTTAAGCGATTGGCAAAAGTATTGAGAAGTTAGTGTAGGATTGAGAAACGTGCACGTAGATTTGTCCCAAAGTGCCAAGCAAACATTTAAAGTGGAAAAGGTCAAGGTCAAAGGTCAAGGTCGAAGTACTGGGGGGTGGAGTGTGTAAGGGATGTTCATATGTATCACGTGTATAAATATTGACATAATATGTGAAGCCATGTAGAAGTTACTAAAGAATATAATATCGGGACGTACGGACGGACGGGACGGACGTACGGACGGGACGGACGTACGGAGGACGTACGGACGGGACGGACGTACGGACGCAGGTAACACTATATGCCCCCGTATATTTCGGTAGCGGGGGCATAAAAAGTGAAGGTCAAAGGTGAAGGTCGAAGTACTGGGTGGTGGAGTGTGTAGGGCATGTTCATATGTATCATGTGTATAAATATTTAAGCGATTGGCAAAAGTATTGAGAAGTTATTGTAGGATTGAGAAACGTGCACGTAGATTTGTCCCAAAGTGCTAAGTAAACATTTAAAGTAGAAAAGGTGAAGGTCAACGTGAAGGTCGAAGTACTGTGGTGGAGTGTGTAGGCATGTTCATATGTATCATGTATACATATTTAAGGCGATTGGAAAAGTATTGAGAAGTACGTAGATGAAAGAAACGTGGCAAACGTAAAGATTTGTCCAAAGGGTGCTAAGTAAACATAGTAGAAAAGGTGAGTCAAAGTGAAGGTCAAAGTACTGGGTTGGAGTGTGAGGGCATGTCATATGATCATGTGTATACATATTAAGCGATTGGCAAAAGTATTGAGAAGTTATTGTAGGATTGAGAAACGTGCACGTAATTTGTCCCAAAGTGGTAAGTAAACATTAAAAAGTAAAAAAGTGAAGTGGAAAGGTCAAGGTGGAAGTACTTGGGGTGGTGGAGTGTGTAGGGCATGTTTCAAATATGTAATCATGTATACATATTTAAGCGTGATTGGCAAAAGTATTGAGAAGTTATTGTAGGAATTGAGAAACGTGCAAACGTAGATTTGTCCCAAAGTGGTAAGTAAACATTTTAAAGTAAGAAAAGGTGAAGGTGAAAGGTTCATGGGTGGAAGTACTGGGGTGGTGGGAGTGTGTAGTGCATGTTCATTAATTAACATGTTGTATTTTTAACCATATTTAAAGCGATGGAAACAAATATGAAAGAAGTTATTTGGTAAGGATTGGATTAACGCACGAAGATTTGTCCCAAAGTTGTAGTAAACACATTTAAAGTAAGAAAAGTGAAAAGGGGTGGAAGGTCCAAAGGTCAAGGTGGAAGTAAAACTCCGGGTGGAGGAGTGTGTAGGGCAAGTTCATCATGTATATATTAAGGGATTGGCAAAAGTATTGAGAAGATTTTAGTGTAGGATTGAGAAACGAAGCACGTAGATTTGTCCCAAGTGCCAATCAAAACATTTAAAAGTGGAAAAGGTCCAAGGCCAAAGGTCAGGGGGTCGAAGACTGGGGGGTGGAGTGTAAGGGATGTTCATATATCATATGTATCTTATGTATAAATAATTTAAGGGATTGGCCAAAAGTATTGAGAAGTTAGTGTAGGATTAGAGAAACGTTGCACGTTAAGATTTGGCTCCCAAAAGTGCCCAAGCAAACTTATTTAAAGTTGGAAAAGGTCAAGGGCCAAAGGTCAAGGTCGAATAAGTACTAGGGGGGTGGCAGTGTGTTAAGGGAGTTCCATATGTATCACGTGTATAAATATTGACATAATATGTGAAGCCATGTAGAAGTTACTAAAGAATATAATATCGGGACGTACGGACGGACGGGACGGACGTACGGACGGACGCCGGTAACACTATATGCCCCCGTACCTTTCGGTAGCGGGGGCATAAAAACAATAGTGACTGACATAAGTAAACCATATGAATGTGATCAGTAAGTCATTATGCAGATGCTGCTACCAATAAAAATGCACACACACGTGTAATATGCAAATAATAGACCAATTTTGATTTAGCACATGTATATTTATGTCTCTACACAGGTGTGTAGAAGCCAAATTATACATGTAAAACACCAAAATGTACTTATTATTTTATAACCACAGCATATGGTGATTTCCTTGCTGGCAGCATCTGCATAAAGACTTATTTAACACATATATATGATTTATTGGTGTAAGTAGCTAACGGTTTATGAGTAGGGTTTTTTATTAGACTTCCATAGACTTTACCTGGGACCACAAGAAGGGCACAACAACCTTAAATTCTGCATCTATGTAGGGCTTGGCAATAAATTTAGAATCCCATTTAGTATGCAAATACTACCATTGTGTACGAGGGTTGTTTTGCCCTTATTGGGTAAGCATTCAGAATTCTTGGCATTTGTCTGGAAAATATGGATATGCAGCCTTGGCATACTTGACTGTAAAAATAACCTTTTTTCAGTGAAGGTCAAGGTCATGTCAATGGTAGCATGAGTGAGTCGCATATGTCCACATGTGTCAATTGTGTGAATATTAACCCTTAGACCGCTACTCACAACAATTGTCATCTGCTGTTGCTTTTATATCTTGCCTTATTTCTCAATAAAAACATTGTTTGACAGCACTTCAGAATCATTTCGGAAATGATTCTGAAGTGCTGTCAAAGCATGTTGTAAAGTATTCTAAAGTGCTGTCAAAGCATGTTTTTGATGATAAAAATAGAAAATAAACAGCAGACGACAAAAATAATAAGATAGCGGTCTAAGGGTTAAAGTAATCCATCCAGTAATATTGAAGCTATGACCACGGACGAACGCACGGACAGACAGATGGAACCTCAAGAGTAAAGCAATATGCCTCCCTTGCCATCACATAGGCTGACTAATAAGCATTGAATAATCTCTGTGTATCAATCTAAAACATTCATGTATCTGTGCTCCAAATACCTTCCATAAAAATCTACATATTTAGTTAGAAATCTTACAAGCATCAATCAACAAGAAAATGTGGGCTGTCGGCACACAAATGCCCCCGGTGGTAGATTGGAGAACTTTGGCAAACTTCTTAACAGTACCCATGGACACACATGTGGACACACACATGGACACACAGTCCAAACATGATATGCCTCCCGGCTTTACCGAGACTGGGGGATAATATATGGTTCGACCATGACCAACCGTGGGTAAACGTTTGCCATGGCACGAGGGAACTGTTTGAACCCCAAGGCCGTAGGCCGCAGGTTCAAACAGTTGCCGAGTGCCACGGCAAACGTTTACCCACGATTGGACATGGTTAAACGTTATTGTTATATTTCCATCGGAAATATCATGCAATTTGTGAACATATACAGTACTGTCGGTACTTTGACAATCTGCTTCAATCAAACAGCTGATTTACAGATACATGTTCGGGGGCCGCAGTACGCCACCGTTGTGTACTGGTTTGGTGACGTAATGGCGCATTCTAGCAACGTCATGATACAGGTGTTGGCTTGGTCCCGGAATGAGCATTGTCTACAGCCGTGGTCAAACAGCACGTGCTGTACGTTTGAACATGGCTGCGAGCGGTGTCGAACAACGGCAGGCATGTCACAATAAAAATTGGCTTACGTGTAGAGGTTTCCAACTGGACGTTAAAATATTGCGGAGTTGTGGATCGACCAATCTGGTTCTCTGCCTCACATCGGTATGTCCCGTAACCTATGGTGATGTAGACTGTGTACGAACTGCTTGACGTTGATTGCACGACGGCGTTGCTACTGTCGTAGAAGTAGTACGTGTGTATCGCTGGGTTCCCGGTCATCGTACACTGGATTGTGATTGGGGCTGTGTCCAGGTTGCCGTAACGGTTGATGGTATCGCCACCACCCGGTAAGGAGTATTCCGGCAGGTCTGTAGACAGAAGTGTAATGACACAGTGTAATAAAATCATAATACTACTGTCTGATCCATGTTTTGCTGCCGACAAACTTTTGGCCATTAAACACATTAAATCTAAAAAAGTACTTTTTCATCAATAACAAAAAAGTCACCCTCCCACAAAAAAACGATTTGATGAAATTCTATCAAATATTGATTTTATTGCGAAAAAATTATTTTCCTATGGGAATTTAACATGGGGAGTCAATTTTGCAAAATCTTTCGTTTTTTCATCCAGAAGGATAAAAAAAAAAAAAAAAATGGAAATTGACTCCGAAACCTGGCGAGATAGCTTGAAAATGATGTAACTAAGAAAACAAAAGTTAGATGTTGAAAATCGGTCCACAAATAAAAAAAATATTTAAAAAAATCTATTTTTAGTCCCCATGTTAAATTCCCATAGGAAAAATCGTTTTTTCAAAATAAAATAAAAAATTCCATCAAATAATTTTTTTTGGGGAGGGTGATTTTTTTGTTATTGATAAAAAAGTACTTACTTTTAAATTAGATTTAATGTGTTTAATAGCCACAAGTTTCGTCGGCAGCAAAACATGGAACAGACAGTAATCACCTAGTAGCGGTCTTATTTTCATATGTATTATAGTGGAGGGGCACTTTGAAGAGAAGTGGCTTAAAAACGATTTCTGTTCAACCCAAGAGAGCAAAAGCAACGACTATGCTAGATTGATACATCATACATTACTGAACATGAATCCGGTGTCGGTCAATCAAATTAGGTGGGACAATGTCACTTTTGAGGTCATTAAGTGCAAAGAGGTCAAATAAGTTAAAAAAATATATTTTATATCAGTAGATGGACATGTACGTGCATATCATGCTTCAAATATCATATACAGTTGTTTAAATTGTTGAATATTCTTCCTTAGGACATATATGAGACGCTTCGTTTTTATGGTGGTTCAAACCGGTGTGTATTTTGCGATTTTCAAGATGGCCGCCAGGTATCAACATTTTGTCTTAAATATATTCTGACTTGATTATTATATGGCGTTTCTACTTGCATTATGCGTTTACATACATAGAAATACATTTTGATAACCTATAAAAACAATTCACCACTGACAAAGTCATATACATACTAGAAAATGTGTTCATAGAACACGGAAGCCCCACATATCGCTTTGATAATAAATGAGGCCAAATTTACCCGAGCGTTAAAGTTTCGTGACGGACGGACGGACGGACGGGACTGGACGGGATGAGACGGGACGGGACGGACGGGACGGACGGGACGGACAAGGGTAACACTAAATGCCCCCTCCACTATCATGGTGGGGCATAATAAGATGGCCGCCAAATATTCACATAGACGGGCAGAAAATGTGTGTGGAATAACCAAAATATATAGCTACACTTTCATGCACATTTATATTTCAGTTGTTTGCCTGTTTTGTTATTATTGAATGTGTTCTTTGCACAAATGAATGAGTCCATCTAATATACTTATTATTTGACCATGTTGGAATATTCAAGATGGCCGCTAAGTATCACTTAAGCTCTTAGGCGATGTTGATTGACAAAGTAATAAAGAAATGAAACATAATTGGAAATCATATTTGTAATATTTTAAAAGTGCGAGGCTTGTGTTCCAAATTGTACCGAATTATCTGTCGCCGCAAACAAACGTGAATCAAATTAACCGCCAACATGGATATAATTCTGACACATCTATATTAAGTAGGGTAGTCATCAACGACATAGCATATGCCACACCATAAAATCTAATGTTTTAGTGTTTCCGATGACAACGTAAAGAATAATATTGTTTGACCGCCATTTTAGTTACCAAGATGGCTACAATATTGCGTAGTTTTATAATATATTAACAAAATATTAGTGCAACTCATGGATAACAATAGATCCTAGATGTAACGTACATGGTAATGGTTAGAAAACGACTATATAGTCACGATCTTGGATTTCAAGTGGAACATAATACATGTTGACAATGTCAAAGGAAACATAAACATATTTGCAATTTCATCTAGGTATTCATTCAATTGAGTGAATCAATATAATGCCCGTGTCTAATACCTGTATTCGGATAGAAATAAAATACAGTGGCAGGTTGGGAGCATGTGAATCGTAATTTATTATATAATTAACGATGGTGTGTTAATAATTGCCGGAGAGCGCGATATCCCTGGCTTGGCCCTTATTTGCATGTTTACCTTTCTTGTAGGCGAGAGTTGAATCCCGCTAACCCCGTTATAATAAGAGTAATACGATCAGTGTGGTAATCCTACTACGTTTATGTGGAGGGGGGCTAAGTTACTATAGTGTGGTAAAGACCTGACAGTAGATCCGGTTTGTCTAATGTCAGGGCTGGATGGAAATTGTATGCAAATATTCAGTTACCCGCCCCCATCCATGCAGATGAAATGAGCTCTCGATAGTCCGTTTAAAGCTATTAAACATTAAACCGGAACTATATCATGCTATCTTTAACACGACCATGAACATCAATGTTGCATTTTATTATTGCAACAAGTCCGTAACCAGGGGGTAGGTGCGGTCTGACGACCCCCTCACCAATCTCCCTCGTCGTGCCTTGATGTCCACTCTTTCATGCACTAAAATAAGTAACCCCACAGCTGCCTCGGGCCATTCAAGCCATCGAAGACTCCTTGCTTCATAAATGTCTGGTTATGGGTCTGTTGCATACATCGAAACCATGAGATACCGGTACATTCCATAGGGATGTGGATATTGTGTCATTTTCCATGATAACGAAGCCTACTATCTATCTATGAAAAACGATAATCAATTAATTAACGCAGTACACGACAGGGTAGGCACAGCGATTGACATATCAAAGGGAAATTGACGAATTCTTAACTTGACAGGCTACGTAACAACTACCATTATTCACTTCCCACATAATGAAAGCAGCGGTTTTTCATAGCGAAAAAGTATGCTTAGCTTTTTGGATAATAAAACGAAAACCACGCCATCGCATCTTGAGCTATATAAGTATTATGCTAATGTCCACATTAGTGCGCTATAGAAGACACTGAATTGCATTTGTATACGTTATATTCTCACAATTTATACATGAAAAGTATTTATCGACACATTTATTATTTTAACAAAGTCGTAATATTGACAACAGTAATATGAACATGGAATACCAATAACTTGGAAACACTGCACAAGGACACCGCGAGTGTGCTTTTCGGTGTAACAAGAGACATAATCAATTATTTGAAAATTGGGGAATTATATAACATATACATATCATATGTATAGTCAATGGTGTGATCGTGGTCATCGAATCTCAGTTTATATACGACATATGATGTTGTTATTGCCCAAAATAAAATAAACGTTTGGATGACGTATCATTTAAGTATAGTCATATGCCGGTAGCCATGTGCTAGGCCATGTAAGTGCATGCATGAATAAGTTAATAACCAGTATTTGTGAGCCATATTCACATTACTCTCTATTCTACGAATTCAATGCAAGGTGTTATCCAGACCATTACATCTCAGTTCATAAACGGCATATGCCGTGTTTATTTACAATAAAATCGCGTTTGGATGACCTATAATATCAAGAAGTCATATACAGGTAGGCATGTACTATGTACATAGGAAGGATTTAATGAGTCAGTATGTGTGAGTCACATAAGTATGGATATTAAACTATAATGCGATCGAGATCAATATGTTGTGAATTCACGATGGAACATATGTTGAGGTCATTCATGAGATTGTTTGGTACATAGAAAGAATAACAGTTATGAAAATGTATTATGCGGTCATAATACAATATATATTGAATGCATATGTATGTATATGTATCACAATTATGAAGGACATTGTTTCTGAGGAATACCATACACTGTAATCATATATGTTGTAGTCATATACTGTCCTTATATAGTATGTGTAAGTGTCATAACTGTATATTATAATATCACAACCATATGTGTAATATAATATATAATACTTTAAATGCATTGAAATGAACATGGTTGATTATTCTAGGCTAATCTAAAATTATATCAGAAAGTTCCCACCGTCCGTGTCTATACACCAACATACGACACATACTTTAGATCATAAGAGACCAAACAGAGACACTTTTTTCACATGCACGTATTTGGGTAGTTGCAATTGCCATTCATGGATAAATAATGTACACAAATCAACCAAACAACCACTATTCAGTACAACACCGCAATTCCCGTGGCTGGAGCTAACCTGGAAGCGAAACGTGTAAAGCTAAACATTGACGCATAGCTGATATGAGGCCTCTAAATCATGAGCATTCATTACAGCATATTACGTTTTATATATGTGACACTCATAGATACTGTCAATATTGATTTCAGTACAGGAGACGGGACTTTTGTTGATGAGAATAAAATATGCTGATCTGCCTTATGCAGACGTATGGTTATATGGGACAATTATTAAATATTTCAGTGTAATTTAATTGTATGCATATGAGTATATCCACTTGTGAATGTATGGATATTCACGGAAACAGAAACAGTAATACATACTATTTGATTAGTGTTGTATTTTACATGAATTGTTTATCTTGATTATAATTAAGTATAAAGTGATTGAAATGTCATGGTACTTAGCCGCACACCAGCATATAACAGTTCGATATTTGACTGTAATGAGAACATGGCCAAACAATAGCATATGTACCAATCGTATACATATAGGCGACCATTTTGAATAAACACAATTACAAATGATTTCAAAATCAAGTTTGTCCAACTTACTGATTTAACCGCAGTGGTATACATAAGTAAAGCAAAAGTAAACATTATATTCAATAACTTTCTCAAGTTTTTGGAAAATATGGCGGCCATTTTGAATTAAACACGCTCTTTAAGAAGAGCATAAATATTGATATATATGTTTAGTATCGTATCTCAGATGAAAATCAAACTAATATGTTCATATCTAGTTTAGTACCAAGATATGGTCCACCACAGTGTATATAATGCTGCCTGATATTGATGAATATTTGGCGTCCATCTTGGATTCATATGGATTTGATAGCCACCATCTATGTTTACAATTAATGCATGGTATCCAAAGCATTTTCTGCGTCCGTCCGATCAAGATCCAAGTGCCTATTTGTTTTCATTCATCAAATAAGTACACATTTCAGGCTAAGTATTGATGCTTGGCGGCCATCTTGAATATGTTGATACTCTCAACGATAGAGACGTCCGAGCAAACCGAATTGCTTTGTATATGCCCCATTAAACAATAATCACCATTAAAACATACTTTAGCGGATTGTTCTGTAATGTATGCAAGCACATATTGTATTATCAAAATAGAGTGAGTTTTGCACTCATTTGACCCATGTGCACTTAATGACCCCAAAAATGACCTTGTCCCACCAGATTTGATTGACACTGGATTCGTGTTCAGGATGATATAATGCATTGATTTAAAGTAGTCATTGCTTTTGCTCTCTCGGGTTGAACAGAATTAATTTTATGGGTGCTTGCCCCCCTACTATTACGTTTAACTACATAAAACATTGTAGGTGATGAGGATTTGGTACGATTTGAGGAAAGAATTGTTTTTGCCTAACATGGGCTTTTGCAGTGTAATAAAACAGTTTATTATATACCTACCCATGAAATACATAGTTATACGATGTAAATAAAAGTCATATGTTCTCATTGATGAAATAAACAACTTCCGGTGAAAATACGACTACTTCCGCTATTTATATTCATAGAAAGAAAACAGCGCAAATAGGCTGCAAATACACATTCATTACCAGGCGCGGATCCAGGATTTCGGGTTAGGGGGCGTAACTATTTTGCAATACTTGACTATATTATCGAACGAACTATGCTCGTTCGATAATATAGTCAAGTATTGCAAAATAGTCGAGATAGCGCTAGGGGGGTTCGGAAAATTCACACCCGGAAAATTTTGGAAATCTACATCGCATTTCCTGCGTTCTGGCGCATTTTGCAGCAAAAATATTGACACTGTCACAGTATGTTTAGACATGATTTTTGAAAGTGTTTAAATTTTGAAACAATAAGAAAACGACCGAAAAATGCATGGAATACATGAAACGTGCCTTGTAACTTGTAAAAAATCTTTACTCGGCGGATTTTAGTGGGGGGGGGGGGGGGGGAGGGGGGGGGGCGCGCCGGGTCCGCCCCCCCCCCCCCCCCCCACCTGAATCCGCCCATGATTATCGTATACAGTCTAAAAAACTGCTAATTTCCATGAAGCAGTATATAATAAATAGAATATTCATATTTTTGCAACGAATATGACATATATGTTCATCGAGTGGTTGTGAAATGTCCATATTTCACGAGTGCCAGTTAATATATATGTTCATCGAGTGGTGTGAAATGTCCATATTTCACGCGTGAAATATGGACATTTCACACCACTCGATGAACATATATGTCATATTCGTTGCAAAAATATGAATACATGTATCCCCAATTTATTAAAAATCTAGTTCAACTGAACTCCTCTTTTATTATTATTTATTACATCCCAGTACAGTATAGTAAAGTAACATATGGGGAAATACATACACATATGATCTAATGCAGCAAATATTCGATGACACAAATGCATGCTGAGTGAAAACAAATTGTCGAATTCTGCATTGACTAGATATGAATATCCGGGTCATACCTACTTTTGTCACAAAATGTTACGGTACCAAAAAATATCAGTGTAATGACGCAAATTAAACAAGTCCTTGTTCTTATCAACATAAACCATATGATATTTGCCCATTCTCTGCCATAAATTGTTCCCTGATAAATAGAATACCCTGTTAGTGTATTTTGCTATCAAGTTTTATCAAAGACACTAGCCTGGTATTCTCTATATACAAAACTTACAGTGAACACCTCAAATCCTAAACATTGCCTAGCCATACCTGTAGCCTATTTCATCAACATTGCAAAGTATACTTTACTAGCAAAGTATACTTTGAGGGAGTAATCATTTATTTTTCCTGAAATGCATTATTTCATATAGAACTAACAAATGCATGTATTTCATGATTAAAAGTATGCAGAATTATTATACTGAATTTATTACATTATCACAGCCATTAAATGGCTGTGATAATGTAATAAATTCAGTATAATAAAAATTAATAAATTTAAAAAAAAATGGAAAATTTCTCCCTCAAAGTATACTTTGCTACCAAAGTATACTTTGTATACTTTGCTACCAAAGTATACTTTGCAATGTTGATGAAATAGGCTACTGATAAACTTGATATCAAAAGACACTAACATGGTACTCTCTATATATACTTAACTTACAGTGAACACCTCAAATCCTAAACTTGATATCAAAAGCAGGGCTACAGGTAAGCTTTGTGTCTAAAGCGTACTATACCCCCTGATTTCAAAATCATTGCGTATTTTACTTTTACAAATGGCTTATTCATTTTCTTCATTACTAAATAGGGAACAAATGATAAAAAAATATAACAAATTTAAACATTCACTTATTTGAGCGGTAAAAACTTTATGCAGCTCAAATAAGTGAATTTTAAACTTTATGACAGTATTTTCACTACTCAATTTGAAAATCAGTGCGTATTTTCACATTGCTGTGCGTATTTTGTACTCCCACTTTTGATAATCAATGTGTATTCATCTAAAATAATTGCGTAAAATACGCCAATACGCACCTTATCTGGAGCACTGTCAAAAGACACCAACACGGTATTCTCTTAAAAACAAAACGTACGGTGAACACCTCAAATCCTGCACAGTACCTAGCCTTACCTGATAAACTTGATATAAAAAGACACTAAGCCTACAAACAATTAATGTTTAGATTCTCATCCCCGCCCGCCCCTAATAAAACTAAAACGGCCCGCCCAAGGGATTTTTATTTAAAAAAGATTTTTTTTTTTTTTTTTTTTTTTTTAAATTAAAAAACATTTGGTAAAATTTACGAGAATGATGCGGCCCGCGTATTATACCGCTCCCACAGCTTTTTATCTGAGTGCTTTACGTAGCGCAATACAGCAACCCCGGAACCCGCCCCCTCGAGGTTAGCAATACTTCAATATGAACATGTTATTACAAAACACAATTGCACGCAACTGCGCCTTGCCGTTCAACACCTCGTTTTAGTATTGCCTGAAAATAAAAAATAAAAAATAAAAGTGTCCCACCCGCCCCATTTTTCCCCAAAATTTGGATGCGAATCTAAACATTAATTTTTTGTAGCCTAACATGGTATTCTTTATATACTTACACTGAACATCGAGCGTGACAGTTTCACTAGACGTCGAGCCGTACGTATTCGAAGCTTCACACAGGTACATGCCATCATTCGCCGCCTGAATATTCTCCAGTTGGAATGTCTCCGTGCTGCGGAAAATAACGCCATTCCACAGCCACCGGTAACTGGTCGCCACATTGGCTGGTGTCGTGGCACATGAGAAATTCACCGTTTGTCCCTTTGTCACTGAGGTCGGGGAGTAGGCAACCGATACCGAGGTAATCTCTGAAACAAATAGATTTGTCAGTAAGTATGTTATAACTTCTATTTCCTTACATATTTAGGGGCACATGGGCCCACGCGGGGAGTATTCCGTAAGTCTTGCTTACGGAATACCCCCCGCGTGGGCCCATGTGCCACTAAATCTGTAAGGAAATAGAAGTTATAACATATTTCTCTGATGTTAAGTTTTGTAAAGAGACTAAGTATTTGACCTTGACCTTGGGATCAGCGGGGGTTGGACAGTCGTGGATTTGGCGCAGCATGGTACTAGTAGAGCCTTACAGGAATGCATGTGTGAAATATTAAGCATTTTCGATGAAGGAAATAAAATTATAACATATTTCTCTGATGTTAAGTTTAATGACGGACGGACGCAAGTACGGGCGCACACACGGGTGCAAGCACGGACGGACGAACGGACGAACAGCCTGACTCCAATATACCCCCCCCCCCACAACTCGTTGCGGGGGTATAAACAGGAATTTTATTTTGCATCACATGGGAGATTTCCGGCATTCAATTTACATTACTAGCTAACATCCAACATGGCAATTCAATTTACATTACTAGCTAACATCCAACATGGCAATTCGTCAAAATGTTGCACTGAAATTATTATAAAATTTTATTTATTTTGAAAATTCTCGCTTTTTACTTCAAATTTTAAACAATAATTGTAGTGTTTTCTTCATAAAATATCATGATTTCAAGCTACAACTGCTGAAAAGATTGTCTTACAAGAATGGAGGTCAGTGTTTTTTGTAAAATTGTCAGTCATTATGTTCTGGTATGGGAGCAGCATCTCGACATTGAACTGGAAGAATTGCCAGGCCTGCACTGACATTTTCCGAGTCCAGGTTATAGGGAAAGAAAATGCTGTCTAACAGTTTTAGTATGTTCATGACAATCGTCCATATATTCTGGTGTTCTGAACAGATTATTGTGAAATTGATTGGGTCCTTACGCTCAACAAACAAGTGAGAATAGCGAAATCAAGTTTGTTTAGCGGTACGACCCTATTACCCTATTTTAAGAGAATCAGCTCAACTGGTTAAATAAACATTTTCTTATATTTCACACATGATTCATCATAAAAACAAAGCAAATCAAGCGTAAAATATGGCCAAGAGATATGCAAATTAATTTCTGGAGGCGGGCCGTAGTGATGGCGACTGTCTTGTGATTCAGAGGATGTGTTCGATAACACGATTTGATTGGTCGCAGGAAACACGTGATTGCGACGTTACTGACGTCATTTCTCCATATCGATGGCCTAGTAACATAAGGTCGTAACTGCTATGCTTTAGCATAGCAGTTACGACCTTATGTTACTAGACCATCGATATGGTAAGCACGCGAGTGGTGTAAACTACTGCTGTCAAATGATGTAATTCACCGTTAGATTTCTGTAAATTACTCGCTGAAATGTAAGATTATACAGTGGAACCTTTCTAAACCGGACAACAAGAAACGTATGTGATCATAATTTTGATGACTTTCTTGGTCATTTATCTCAGGTGATAATGCCTGTTCATGATCACATAGCACACAGCTATGGCTCGGAATAATCAAATGTCTGATTTACAGTGAAACCTCTCGAAACCGGACACCCTGGAGACCTCCCAGGGTGTCCGGTTTAGAGAGGTTTCTCTGGGACCTCCCAGGGTGTCCGGTTTAGAGAGGTTTCACTGGGACCTCCCAGAGTGTCCGGTTAAGAGAGGTTTCACTGTATTTGGGGACCTCCCAGGGTGTCCGGTTTGAGAGGTTTCACTGTATTTGGGGACCTCCCAGGGTGTCCGGTTTAGAGAGGTTTCACTGTATTTGGGGACATCCCAGGGTGTCCGGTTTAGAGAGGTTTCTCTGGGACCTCCCAGGTTGTCCGGTTTAGAGAGGTTTCACTGGGACCTCCCAGGGCGTCCGGTTTATAGAGGTTTCACTGTATTTGTGGGGACCTCCCAGGGTGTCCGGTTTAGAGAGGTTTCACTGTATTTGGGGAGCTCCCAGGGTGTCCAGTTTAGAGAGGCTCCACTGGGGACCTCCCAGGGTGTCCGGTTTAGAGAGGTTTCACTGTAATATCTTCACTGGAAGAATTGCCACTAAAACTTTGTCTCTAGTTTATAGATAGAAAATTTAGTGGGAAAACAAACAACATAAATGTTTTCCCGCTCTTGAAGAGTGAACGACCTCACCTGGGGCCTGTTTCACTAAACTTCGTACGTTTAAAATGTTCGTAAGTGCAAATTTAGGATCGTCTGAAAATTTCAATTGATGGATTTACATTTATTGTGCATAGGCTGCATATGCAGCCTATGTTCAATAAATGTAAACCCAAGAAAATATTGTTAATCTTAAATTTACAGACCATCATAATTTTGCACTTACGAACATTTTAGTCGTACGAAGTTTAGTGAAACGGGCCCCTGTTCCTAGGACAATCAGCCGTACAGGAGAGCTGTCAGTATACCAACCAAGAGCAAGTGAGCAGAGGCTCACGGATACCCCTGGCCAACGCCTTGTCCGACAACAAAAACAGATCAGTGCAGATCCTGATCAGACTGTGCGGATGCACAGGCTGATCTGGATTTACACTGGTCGCGAAACCCATACGCCCCAACAAAAATGTTCTCAGTCATTTGGCCTGGTTTTGGCATGAAAGCCAAATGGGTGGGCTATAGAATGAAAATATGGATGATGATAACAAAGTATATGAAGTTTCAAATCAATCTGACTTACCGTTGCAGAGATAATGTGTACCCGAAACTTGAACACCAATCTTACGGACGGAACGAAAGAACGGACTGAACGACAAAAACTATATACCCCTCAACATACTTCGCATGCTGGGGGTATAACTACATCGCTCCCACCACAACCACAATATATATAAATAATACACAAATGTCAAATTTTAAGATAATCGCAATAGAAAAACCTTACCTGTTCCAATGACGTACAGCCGGACGTCATTGCTGTCGGTACACCGAGTTCTGGATGTTCCATAGCAGAGTTGACAAATGTACGAGGCATCGTCCGAACTCTGTGCATTGGATATCGTCAATGACGGTATGGCAAAATCTCCGTTGATAAACCGACCTGTTGATGAGATAAACAATGTACATGCTCAAGTGGATGCGATTTTCTACCTTATTAGTGAATCTTACGATATTTATTTCAAAATCTGTAACATGCTTTGTGAATTAAATCAAATTTCTTACATAAGCACATTTTATTCAATTGATATTGAAGCTTTATAAAATGATTTGCAAAGGTAACTTGCAATTTACTCCCGTACATTCCGTAGCTAGCTACGGACGGTACGGGAGTAATCGCAAGATGGCATTGTTTATATGGCCGTACAATTTGGGCAGCTTTCGTGAAACAGACAGTAGACATTATGTTTGTAAAACATGGATATACGCCCATGGCATACTAGAGTGTATATACCCATGACATACTAGAGTGTAATACGCCCATGACATACTAGAGTGTATATACGCCCATGACATACAGAGTGTATATACCGCCCATGACATCTAGAGTGTATACGCCCATGACATACTAGAGTGTATATACGCCCATGACATACTAGAGTGTATATACGCCCATGACATACTAGAGTGTATATACGCCCATGGCATACTAGAGTGTATATACGCCCATGGCATACTAGAGTGTATATACGCCCATGGCATACTAGAGTGTATATACGCCCATGGCATACTAGAGTGTATATACGCCCATGGCATACTGAGCCCATGTACTAGAGTGTATATACGCCCATGGCATACTAGAGTGATATACGCATGCCCAGGCATACTAGAGTGTATATACGCCCATGGCATACTAGAGAAACTCTAACAAACTTTTCGACTTAACAAAATGGCTAAGTGTTTCAGTGACATTTCGAAGGTGACCAAGGTCCAAGGTCAAGGTCATGTTATTGGTGGTTGTCTAGTTGCGAAGGTAACATCATCTTCACCTAAAGATTTGTCACACATTAACATGACCTTGGTCACCTTGGAAATGTCACTGAAACACTTTTGTTATGTCAAAGGTCGAGGTCGTATTAATGGTGGCGCGAGTGTGTGACAAATATTCAGGAGATTAAAGCATCCGAGTATCGAAGCAATCCTTCGAGTGTTATTGAAGATATTACATGTTGGAGAAACTCTTACAAACCTTTTCACATAAATGTACATGTTTCTTTTTTCTAGCAAAGTATACGTTGAGGGAGTAATCATTTATTTTTACCGAAATGCATTATTTCATACAGAACTAACGACTGCATATATTTGATGATTAAAAGTATGCAGAATTATTATACTGAATTTATTACATTATCACAGCCAAAATGGCTGTGATAATGTAATGAACAGAACAGAACCTTATTTTTTGAGAAACAAATAGTCTCAGGCCACTCACAGGTGGCATACGAGACAAAATTATATGCGTAATAAATTCAGTATAATAAAAATTAATAAATTTATCCTAAAATTGAAAATTTCTCCCTCAAAGTATACTTTGCTAGAAAAGTATACTTTGCAATGTTGGTGAAATAGGCTACTGATCTACTGTAATTTAACTTTGTCTACCTACCTGTCTGTTGTATGACGTCCTCATTGGCCGGTTGTTTTATCCAGCCACCAAACTGTAGGGCTGGTGCCGCGTTTCCGCGCATGTCCGCGCACTCCAAGGTCACGGTCCCGTAAAGATCAACCGTGTAGCACGTCTTTGCCACTCTCGTGTCGGGCGTCGACGATGAAGACGGGTTTGTGACCCCGTACGTTGTAACGGCAACTTGTGTACTGGACGGACCTACATGTAGCAGATGGGTGGCAGAGCTCCAGATAAGCTGCGTATTTGCGTAAATACGCAATTAAAATTGCCAAAAAACCCAATTGAAATCAGAAGTAGCGAGTATCAATAAGTAATAACAAATTGTGGTACCTTTATCATGCTACAGAAAACAATAACCAGACCACAAATATAGCATATTTTTCTTATTTTCCATGAAAACACATCTTGGTATTTCATTAGCATTGTCTCCAAGGAGACAATTCTAATGAAATGCCAAGACATGTTTTCATTTCGAAGCAACCTATTCAATAATTGCTGTCTGTTGATGTGTAACAGTAGTGTGATTTTATTTTACCCAATTAAAATATTGAAATACCCAATTGCTTCAGAAATGATGGAGTGAAAATACTCAATTACTAATTCCTTATCTGGAGCCCTGTGTGTTACACATGTATATGCTACATATGAGAAAAGTGCTGTAATTTTTTGTAAAAATACACACAAAATTTATGATACTTTCCGTAAATGACGTTGAAAGTTGACAAAGTTCTCATATCAAATGCGGAATTGAATTCCGCATTTGCTATGAAACTTTTGTCATCTTTTGACGTCATTTACGGAAATAATCACAGTTACTGTAAATAAATTTCATGAAGAATCACAAATATATTGTTGGGTACAATATCACATGGTGTGTATCATATAGTCTCTTGAATACAGGTAAGTGATGATTTAACATATTAATTAAACAAATTTACCGATTTCAGGAAATACCAGGAATTGCTTAGTTACTCATGATTTTCCAAGTTTGGTAGCCTACTTTGAACCCTTAGACCGATAAACAAAACAATTGTCGTCTGCTGTTGCTTTTATATCTTGCCTTATTTCTCAATAAAAACATGTTTTGACAGCACTTCAGAATCATTTCCAATGGAAATGATTCTGAAGTGCTGTCAAAGCATGTTTAATATGATAACAATGGAAAATAGAAAATAAACAGCAGACGACAAAAGAAATAAGGCAAGATATAAAAGCAACAGCAGACGACAATTGTAACTAAGCAACGTGATGTCAAACCGACAAACTCGTTACAAACTCCGTCAATTCTATTGTCAAGGATGCCACGCAAGTAGTTCTAAGGGAAGTAACTTGTGATTTTCCAAGTTTGGTAACCTATTTATAAGACTGTTGTATACGGAGAACCTTGTCTCAGCCAGATCCAAGAGCTACCAATCTGCAGGGCTCCAGATAAGGTGGTTATTAGCGTATGGTAGGCAATTAGTTTAGTTGAATGTACATGTACATGTATATTGATTTTGAAAAGTGAGAGAAGAAAGTACTCGCAACAAATTGAAAATAACCATTGATTTGCAAAATGAGGAGTAAAAATATATTGTTTGCTTTTTTTCATCCAAAATAAGTGAATTTTCAACTTTATTGTTTTAGTCCTTTCCATTTAATCTGTTTATTTCATACATTCACGTGCTCCAGATTTTTATTTATATTGATGGTAACCAATTCTTTGTCAAAACAACAGAATAATGAGACTATACATTAAATGGCAACCTGTTCTACATTTGCTGCGCTATGTTCCATAAAATCCATCATTCCATTAGCAAGATACTAAAGAAAGTATATTGTAAACACAACTAAAAAACATGACGTCACGCCGTTCGGAAACCACGTGATCCCACGCCCTGATACTTACATGTGTCGGTAGATGTGTCGGTTACACACGTACTGCTGATGGCCACGTACCCGAAGTTACACTGACATGTAGATGGGGTGCCTGTGCACTGACTGTTGACGTCGCTACATGAGTCAAAACCCGACGTTGAACACGAGCTACCCAGACCAGATTCTGGAAATATACAATATCGGTGTATGAGGTTTTTTGAGCGAAGAAATGAGGCTATTGACGCATTCACAACCAGGGTGGGCCACGACCTATGGAAGGGGATATCCGCCACTACATTGCATGCTGCTTCATGACAATGCAGTCGACCATTGTTACATGTCATCCTGCACTGCGGCTACTCGTTATTGCTTAATGGCAACTCCATCGTGCATTATTACATTTCACATTGCATACCTCGATTGGCTATTTGACATTGTTACATGTTATCCTGCATCTTGGCAATACAATACTGCTTAATGAAAACTCCATCTTGCATTATTACATTGCGTATTGCATACCTCGATTGGCTATTTCACATTGTTATATGCCATATTCTGCCATGTGTCATTCTGCTTACTGCTTGCTGGGATGCATATATGACTATATGGATTCCGCCGAATGACGCATGCAAGCACGCAGAATGGCCCATGTCAGAATATGAAATTGCCGAATGAGGGATGCCAGCATCGCAGTAAGCAGTAGGCCGAATGAAACTTGGAAAATGTGCAACGCCCTCTGTTGTCATAATGGGAACGCTTCCATTATGATGCCAGGTGGCGCTCCAAAATAAGTACAGTAGACGTTTTTTCTTGTGGTATTTTGTCACTGTGCCACCGCGGACGTAATGTATTTAAAGTGGTCGATTACCGCGGGCATAGCATACCTGTCCCCCGCGATCACTGTTTCAGGCTGTGGGATCGCGGTGACAGCATCCTCGGTTACTGTGATCACTGTGCGGTCACTTTTGCGTACGGGCCTGTCATAACCTGTGTCGACTATCGTATTATTTTTGAGCTACTGACGGGGACGAGTTGGTCGAAGGGCCAAACGGAGGCCGGTCATTAAATTAACGAATAACGGGGACCGATACGATTTCTAATTACTTCTATTAAGGTAATAATCACACTTACCATTTACTCATCTGTTGACAATGGATACTTATGTCCGTATTTACATGTACAGTTACTAATGAAGAGTACCTGCTAATTATAGTTCTTAAAAAAATTAGACCAATGGTGTTCAATCTCCCGAAATAGTCACAGGTAAGCCGCTAAATGATAAAGACGGGATTATTTCCTTTGCGGCCAGAATGGATTAAATCACCTTTATTCGCAATTCAATCTATCAACCAAGTTAAGAAAATATATATACAATTCAGGCCCGTAGCCAAACCTGTTTGAAGGGGGGGGGGGTTCGTTTCGAAGGCCCAATGGACCTGAGGTATCTAGGGTCAAAAACAAAAAAGTGGACCTCGAAGCTAAAAAAGTGGATCTCGAGGCTAAAAAAGTAGACGTCGAGGCTGGTCGGGGGGTCGTCCGACCGCTCCGACCCCCCCACCCCTTGGCTACGGGCCTGCAATTTGACAAACATTTTGATGGAATTGTGTCTAAGCAGTTAACACCATAACTCGTGTACATATAGAATAGTGATATAGCATTATGTTCGACTTTAGCTACATCAAAGCGCGAATGCACACATACACATACACACGCAGGCGCTCACTTAATTCATCGTTTCTCATACAAACAAAAATGTTGTATTTTGCTAAAGTACTGTACCTTCGCATACATGCATTTATACAGGTAGATACGCAATCGCGGTGATCGCCCGTGAATGACCACGGCGAATCACCGTGATATCGTTCGGGCAGTGCATCACAGTGACCGAGGATGCTGTCACCGCGATCCCACTGCCTGAAACAGTGATCGCGGGGGACAGGTAGGCTATGCCCGCGGTGATCGACCACTTTAAATACATTACATCCGTGGTGGCACAGTGACAAAAGACCACAAGAAAAAAACGTCTACTGTACTTATTTTGGAGCGCCACCTGGCGTCATAATGGAAGCGTTCCCATTATGACAACAGAGGGCGTTGCACATTTTGCCAAGTTTCATTCGGCCTACTGCTTACTGCGATGCTGGCATCCCTCATTCGGCCATTTCATATTCTGACATGGGCCATTCTGCATGCTTGCATGCGTCATTCGGAAGAATTCATATAGTCATATACGCATCCCAGCAAGCAGTAAGCAGAATGACACATGGCAGAATATGGCATGTAACAATGTGAAATAGCCAATCGAGGTATGCAATACGCAATGTAATAATGCAAGATGGAGTTGTCATTAAGCAGTATTGTATAGCCAATATGCAGGATGCATATTTATCATGCTACAGAAAACAATAAACAGACCACAACTATAGCATATTTTTCTTATTTTCCATCAAAACACATCTTGGTATTTCATTAGAATTGTCTCCAAGGAGACAATTCTAATGAAATGCCAAGACATGCTTTCATTTCGAAGCAAACTATTCAATACTTGCTGTCTGTTGATGTGTAAACAGTAGTGTGATTTTATTTTACCCAATTAAAATATTGAAATACCCAATTGCTTCAGATATGATGGAGTGAAAATACTCAATTACTAATTCCTTATCTGGAGCTGTGGTTATTAAAAGGTTTTCTGTCATATGCGGCTGTGACTGGAGAAATCGCTACATGTGGTTCACGCAATACCCAGGGTCGATTCTGAAAATATCACTGGCGCTGCACTGCGCACCAGCGTAAAATGATTCACGTCAAATTAGGTGCCGGATTCCTGACGAATTCCCATGCAGAAGATACTGCAATAAACAGATTTTCGTGAAATTTGAGCCAGTTACTGGATGAAAAATGTGTTTATGCAATAGCTCTAAGTACCTCTCATCAGGAAATCTCAGCATTTTTTTAAGTGAAACATTTTACGCCGGCAATACCAGTAAATATACAACATCAGTGCAAGAGGTTCCACTTTTCTGACTTATCACATTTTAAAAATTCACAAAATTCCCAAAATATAAAATTGTCGCTGTGCGCGGTGAAATGGGTCTTATGACATTGGTGGTCAGTCTAGATCCTGATCTGCTTAAGCAATACTGCAAATGTATAGGAATATAGAGTGGAACCTCTCTAAACCGGACACCAAGAAAACACCTGTGATCTCATTTTTGATGAGTTTTTTGGTCATTTACCTTGGGTGATAATGTCTGTTCGTGATCGCATAGCACATAACTATAGCTCAGGATGATCAAATGCCTGATTTACAGTGAAACCTCTCTAAGCTGGACACCCTAGGGACCTCCCAGGGTGTCCAGTTTAGAGAGGTTTCACTGAACACATTTTTTTAGAAGCAAGACATGTGTTTCACCGACTAATGGGGGAACTGTACAGACACTGGTCAGACTGCATGGCCACAGCCACAAGTGAGAAATTACCAAAATTTATTACAAAAATTAGCGATGTCTTCTGTAAGTGACGCGTTTCCAATATAAATGATTCTAAAGCGTTGTCAAACCACGTTATTGATGAAAAAAATGGAAAATAAAAACTAAACAACAGACATTTGCAGAAGTATTTAAAAACAGAGGAAAATATTCTAAAGTGTGGATTTATGAAGGTCAAAAGGTCATGGTCATATTCAGGGCAGTGTTGATGTGTGGCATTTGTCCACAAATATGATGTATTGAAATATTAAAGTAATCCATCAAGGGATATAGAAGTTATGACAGAAATAAGAAGCTCCCGTAAACTTATTGATGTGTGAAAAAGTTCAAAGTTGTCAAGGTCAAAAGGTCAAGGTCATATTAAGGGCAGCATAGAAGTTCTGAGACAGAATTTCGAAACTCTTAATGTGCCGGACACACGGACGGACGGATGGATGGTCGGAAGACCGTACCAACATTTTGGGTTTATGGGGTATTCCCATTGTTTGAAGAACAAAGAAAAAGCCCCTATGCATCAATAGAACTTAGGAGCTTACGGAATAAATAAAAGGAATCTTTTATGTTAGGCCACGCCCCTAACCTCTTAAACCGCTGGACGTTGGCCCAGACACACAGTCCAAACATTCTACCGAGACTGGGGGCTTAAAAAAAAATAAACAGCAGACGACACAATTTAATTCAGCAGTGTAAGAGTTAACCCTTTGAACCCGAAATCCCGCTACAGCGGTTTATGCAAAAAGTGCAGATCCATATGAGCCGGCTCGTAACGAGCCGTCTCATCAGGATCTGCACTTTTTAAAAGTAATTAGAACAAAAACACCCCCCTTTTCATAAATGGACGAATCTGAAAATCATTTTGTGACCATTGGATTGGTCGGAACATTAGCATATCACAGTCCATTCCAGTTCCTTAGGGTTGAAAGGGTTAAATTGGTACATACTGGCATAGCAGACGCTACTGAGGGCGTAGTAGCCACTGGGACAGGTACAGACACTGTTGGTACACTGGGGGCTGGGGGGTTGGCCGTATTGGCAGTCGTGCTCGTGGATTTACAGCCAGGCGATGCCGTGCATGTCTGTCCCAGCACCGCTGAAATGAGAGAAACAAGGGCATCATTATTATGAAGATAATCCCCTCGCTGGCAGCCTTGATAACAGGAAATCAATAACACTGATGGGTGCACCACTCAAAACCTTAGCACACACAAAAAAACACTTTAATGCAATTCATTTGACCTTGACCTTGAGCACATGGATCTCATGGGTGGCCAATACATTGAAGCTATGGATGCCTGATGACAATTAAATGAGTATAGGAAGATTCATGCCAATCCGACTTACGGTAACAGGGACATCATCAAAATTTCATCAAAATTGCAAAGTATACTTTTCTAGCAAAGTACTTTGAGGGAGTAATCATTTATTTTTCCCCCGAGATGCATTATTTCATAAAGAACTAACGACGGCATATATTTGATGATTAAAAGTTTGCAGAATTATTATACTGAATTTATTACATTATCACAGCCATTTTAGCTGTGATAATGTAATAAATTCAGTATAATAAAAATTAATAAATTTATACTTAAATTGATAATTTCTCCCTCAAAGTATATTTTACTAGATAAGTATACTTTGCAATTTTGATGAAATAGGCTACAGTTAGCTGAAAACATAACTAATGCAAATCTCAGACAGACAGATGGACAGTCAAACAAATGGACAGACAAACAGACGGACAGGGTGGTGACTAAATGTACCCCGAAAATCGTGAAATGGTTTAATGATTCAGCAACAGCTGATGTTGTGTCGTTTTCAAAGTGACACATATGTCATGGAGAGTAGTGACCTGTAGCCGATTTCATCAAAATTGCAAAGTATACTTATCTAGCAAAGTATACTTTGAGGGAGTAACATTTATTTTTCCCGAAATGGATTATTTCATATAGAACTAACGACTGCATATCTTTGATGATTAAAAGTAAGCAGAATTATTATACTGAATGTATTACATTATCACAGCCATTTTGGCTGTGATAATGTAATAAATTCAGTATAATAAAAATTAATAAATTTATCCTTAAATTGAAAATATTTCTCCCTCAAAGTATACTTTGCAATGTTGGTGAAAAATAGGCTACTGATCTAAAAGACTGGTTGTATGGAAGTCAAGGTGCTTGATCAAGGTTACAACGACGACGACGACGACGACGACGACGACGACGACGACGACGACGACGACGACGACGACGACGACGGCGACGGCGACGGCGACGGCGACGGCGGCGGCGGCGGCGGCGACGGCGACGGCGACGACGACGACGACGACGACGACGACAACAACAACAACAACAACAACAAGTACTAAAACTTCCAGAAGTACCTCCGTTTGAAAGTACGTATTCTTTTATATTGTCCTTATTATGTAACAGATTTTGATGAAATATGGCGCATCAAACACATCTTGGTAAGCTGCATTTGGTGGTCTCGGTACTTTGGCCCAAACTTGTTGTTTTTTGCGAAGAATTGATTTCCGAGTTTATTGACACGGAAATTGATTCTTCGCAAAAACGACATAAGTATGTGCCAAAGTCTCAAGGCAACCAAATGCAGTTCATGAAGACGTGTTTGCTGCGCCATTTTTCATCAAAATTTGTTGCATAATAAGGAAAATATCAAAGAATACTTACTTTGGAGTGGGCACGCTTTCAACATGTTAAGCCATTGTTGTTGTTGCGACCACGTGATCATGCACCTTGGAAGTACTATGAAAGTATTTTCCGATGCTTCTGCACTACAATTTCAGTGTCCGTTACGACGGAAAATTTTGGTGAAAACTTTGTATCGGGTCAGCTTCCCTGACCCGAGACAAGCACATGCTGTATTTTTATTTTGTTTGGTTGAGACAGATTTCTGCTCAATATTATAGTGTTTGATTGGTTGGTCAAGGCTGAGCTAATCTCATCCTCAGCCAATCAAACAACAGCCAATTTTGAGCACAGACTTTGAGAAGTTTTATAATCAATAACCCTTTGTATACACTTAGAATACTGGGAACGAAAATAAAAATATGGTTTGACAGCACTTTAGAATCATTTCCATCCAATGTGCTATCAAAGCATGTTTTTGATGAAAAAATGAACAAATATAACAGCAGACGACAACATTTAAATCAGCAGTGTAAATCCATTTTATTTTATTTGTGCAAAATCCTAAATATAATCTTTAAATGTGCTTAAAAGTATATGACCACCATTTCAAACATCTCAAAATACAGTTAAACCTCACAAAACAGCCACCTCTCTACAACAACCCTGTCTCTGTAACAGCCAATTGCTTACATCCCAAACGAGACATCCCATGTGATTTTGTACCTTCGGACATTGCGTAATTTCATGAAATACGTTGAACAAATTTACAATATTTTCCGTAAATGCCGTCAATAGTTGACAAAATGTTCAGAGTAGAGGTACAACATCACATGGCGTGTCTCAAATGGACAATGGCTTCTATATTTAACCTCCTTAAAATGGCCACTTTTCCATAACAGTGAATCTTACCATTATTTGTTGTTGTAGAGAGGTTGCACTGTATTTAAAAGAAATTCATACCTGTAAAAGTTATTCTGAATGTAATTAGTTAAAACCTCATGAGAGATAATTCAAATACTCATATGTATGTGATAGTGACAGTGCGAATACTCATGCACGTAGATCACATGAGTTGGTGGTGGCGATATATGTGCATAATGTGCACCCTGTGTTACACGAATATGTCACAGTGACAGTGCGAATACTCACGTAGATCACACGATTGTGGTGGTCGTATATGTGCATAATGTGCACCCTGTGTTACATGAATATGTCACAGTGACAGTGCGAATACTCACGTAGATCACATGAGTTGGTGGTGGCGATATATGTGCATAATGTGCACCCTGTGTTACACGAATATGTCACAGTGACAGTGCGAATACTCACGTAGATCACACGAGTTGGTGGAGGCGATATATGTGCATAATGTGCACCCTGTGTTACACAATATGTCACAGTGACAGTGCGAATACTCACGTAGATCACACGAGTTGGTGGAGGCGATATATGTGCATAATGTGCACCCTGTGTTACACGAATATGTCACAGTGACAGTGCGAATACTCACGTAGATCACACGAGTTGGTGGAGGCGATATATGTGCATAATGTGCACCCTGTGTTACACGAATATGTCACAGTGACAGTGCGAATACTCACGTAGATCACACGAGTTGGTGGAGGCGATATATGTGCGCCCCGTGTTACAAGTACATGTCTGTGCTGTATTGCTGCAGTATGAGTTAGCTGTGCTACACGAGTCAGCAATCGTGGGAATACACGCCTGCCCTATCGTTCCACCTGAAATTAAGCATTGGTGACTATAAGATTATTTAATTATTTTTATTGAAACATTATTTAACGAGGGTGACCCAGTTGGCCCTCACTACATAATTACATAAAAAAAAACATGTGCACATACAATTATATACAAATATAAGAATTTGACATAAATAATAACTATGAATTAACTAACATTAACCTTTAGACCGCTATCTTAATTGTTTTGTCTTCTGCTGTTTATTTTCTGTTTTCCATTTTTATCATCTTTAGAATAATTTACAACATGCTTTGACAGCAGAATCAGAATCATTTCCAATGGAGCTGTCGAAACATGTGTTTATTGAGAAATAAGGCAAAATATAAAAGCAAGAGCAGACGACAATTGTTGCGAGTAGTAGTTTTGTCACAGCTCAGGCTAATCGAATCGGACTACAAGTACTTGATTGCGAGTTGAGATTACCAATAGATGTTCAGTAGACAATTTCACCAACATTGCAAAGTATACTTTTCTAGCAAAGTATACTTTGAGGGAGTAATACTTTATTTTTCCTGAAATGCATTATTTCATATAGAACTTTTTAGTTTAGAACTAACAACTGCACATATTTGTTGATTAAAAGTATGCAGAATTATTATACTGAATTTATTACATTATCACAGCCAAATTGGCTGTGATAATGTAATAAATTCAATATAATAAAAATTAATAAATTTATCATAAAATTGAAAATTTCTCCCTCAAAGTATACTTTGATAAAAAAGTATACTTTGCAATGTTGGTGAAGTCGGCTACAGAAAGGTTGACATCTGAGCTAGATTAACGCAGGCGATTGTGAAAATACTGTCGAACCTCTCTAAACCGAACACAGGGACAATTAAGTTAGTTGAGCTTCACTTTGATATATATCGTGTCCATTTATCTCCGATGATAATGTCTGTTCGTGATCGCAAAGCACCCACGTGTGTCTTGAAGTAGTTATATACATGTTTCACAGTGGAGCCTCTCTAATCCGGACACCCTGGGGATGTCCCCAGGGTGTGCGGTTTAGAGGGGTTCCACTTTATATTGTTTTACTTACGTGGACTACACACGTTGCTAGCACTCTCATAATAATTGCTTTGACAACCACACGTTCCCGATGATGTACATTCTGACGCTGTCACGCTGCACGTTCGAGTCGGATTCACACACGATTCTCCGAGGCCAGCTGCAAAGGGGGATAATGAGATTCACAAACCGGATATTGCAGCAAGATAAGTTACTTCCCATTGTTTTCAACTTTAACCCTTATGCGGAATTAGATTTTGGCGTCTGCTGTTTGTGTTTTATTTTCCATTTTTCTCATCAAGATCATGCAATGACAGTATTTTAGAATCATTTTCAATGGAAATGATTCTAACGTGCTGTCAAACCATGTTTTTCTTGAAAAAGAATACAACAATTGGTGGTTCCCTCCTGTTAAAGCTACACTGGTCACAATTTCCATATTAAAGGTACATGCCCACTCAGTAGGCACAAAATGTTCTTTATGGGAATTAAACAAGTGTATAATTGTGTCACTATTCCACCAGTTCTAAAAATTACGAGTGCCCGCTATACACATATAATCATTTAGTAATGTTTATTTTACTGATAGTGACGCGTGGTGGTATCAGGCTATTTTCAAATGCAAATGAGGCATTATATTTTTAATTATTTATATTAATTAAATGTGTCACCTGAAAAAATAATAGTTTTGACAGATTATAAAGTGTGATCATTGCATATCAAAAAATAAATACAGAGAATAAATAGTAATGTCCGTTAACATTTTAAGGAAACACAGTTATCACCCCTGATATCAGTGCGGAAATTTACGTCGGACATAAAATGTATAATAATCTATATCAATATGTGGGGTAATAGTGAATGAATGTTTATTTTGCCAGAAAATGTCTCAGATAATGTCTCTGATATAAAGAACATTTTGTATACAAATGTTTTTGTTGGCACAGGTGGTGCTTAATGTGGGAGGAAACCAGAGTATTCGGACAATATCCACTTGTCAGATCTGGCACAAACCATACCATTTCATTTACTGCCCTAGTCAAGGATCAAACCCTGGCTGCATTGGTGAGAAACATACACGTTTTATAAAGATCTGATCAACTGGTATATTTTATTGCCATATTTATGTAGCATAATGCCAGTGGGTAATATATATTTATCCCAGGAAACCACCGTAACTCATTTCATGCTGAGGATATACCATATTTTTTGCAGATAATCCTACATATATGTGCTTAGACGTATATGTCGCGACCACCATTTGAACCATCTCGTCGAGATGGTTCAAATGAGTGGTCACAACATATACTTTCATTGAGAAATAACAAAAATAGCAAGAAAATGTGGCCTGTCAGCACACAAATGAACCCGATGGCCGAGTAGAGAAACTCCGGCAAACTTTGTAACCGGACCCATGGACACACACACGTCCATTCGCATGAGAGGGCACTTGTTGGTATTTATTTTGTTTTCTAGGTACCCAATAAGGATATTATAGAAATGAATGGCCTTTTTGTGGAATTTATCGGGGTATAAACTTGGAAAAGTCGCGGGAATACTGGACGAAGGCCGGAAGGCCTCGTCCAGTATTCCCGCGACTTTTCCAAGTTTATATCCCTGATAAATTCCACAAAAAAGGCCGTTCATTCCTTATAATTCCATTTGAAATAAATTCATCAAGAAAATGTGTTTATTTTGACAGACGGAAGCCATTTTTTTACATTGACAGCACTGACAGCGCACCTGTAGAAAGTAGTTTGGCGTGGGAGTTTACTGGGATATAAATTTTGGACAGAGAAACTTGCTACGGGCCAATCAAATATTAGGGAATTGTGTAAATATTTTTGTGCTGGAATTATTTTCAAATGTTCCAAGAAATGGGTTAAATCGCGTTATTACCTGTGGTATCCGGGATACATATCGTATTCGAGCGTATAAATCCCGTTTGGCAGACACAGGTAGTGGTACTCGAGCTGCACTCGGCATTCTGGGTAAGGCACGAGTCTGGCACCGTCGTCTGGCACGACCCTCCGAGTCCCGACTCTGCAATCATGTAAAGGAACTGTGTCTCAGCTGATGTCCCACATATGTAATACAGAGCCCCAGATAAGCTGCGTATTTGCTTAAATACCCAATTAAAATTGCCAAAAACCCAACTGAAATCAGAAGTAGCGAGTATCAAAAAGCAATAACAAATTTGTGGTACCTTTATCATGCAGCAGAAAACAATAAACAGGCCACAAATATAGCATTTTTTTCTTATTTTCCATGAAAACACATCTTGGTATTTCACTAGAATTGTCTCCAAGGAGACAATTCTAATGAAATGCCAAGACATGTTTTCATTTCGAAGTAAACCATTCAATAATTGCTGTCTGTTGGTGTGTATACAGTAGTGTGATTTTATTTTACCCAATTAAAATTTTGAAATACCCAATTGCTTAAGAAATGATGGAGTGACAATACTCAATTACAAATTCCTTATCTGGAGCCCTGGTAATATATATAGAATCTCAAACAAGCTTCCATTTGATATGAGAATTATGAATGTAAATGCTTTGATTTAACGACGGCGCTGGCTCGATGACCTTGCATGTCGGGACCGACTATTTAAGTCCCCATCCGACTAGGCTAGCACAAATTTGTCTTTACCAAGGACATGCCGAATCGGCCATTCGGAGCGGATAGAAGTGGGAATCGAACCCGGGGTCTCTCGATCCACAGTCCGATGCTCTACCCACCGAACTAATCTAGCCACCTTAGAATTACGAAACGAGTCACGCACTATTTATGCACCGAGCCACTGGTGCTCCATTCCACACTGGCGTAAAATGTTTCATGTCGAAAAATGCACCAGCTTCCTGATGAGATGCCACTCAGTTCTACTTAAGAGTTAACACATAAACATTCTTCATCTAGGAACATGCGCAAATTTATTGCGCCGGTTACTAGATGAAAATGTTTTTATGCATCTTCTACATGTAGCTGAATGGGAATTCATCAGGAATCTGGCGCCCATTTTGACGAGAAACATTTTTACGCCGGTGTGAAATGCAGCACCTGAGTGGAGGCCTAAAAAAATCCACTTGTCAGCTCTTGTGGATAAAAAAAAAACACCTCTTACAAATGGACTAGTCACTAGTCCTCATCCCCATTTTATTGTGACGATTGAATTGGTGAAAAAAAAAAACCCCCCCCTACCCCTTAAATTAACATATCACAGTCCATTTCAGTTCATTAGGGTTGAAAGGGTTAAACATATAGGAATATGTAAATTTAACTCTTTGCATGCTGGGAAACTGTGGGCTATAAATAGTTCAAAACTAGCGGACAAGAATTCATCATATTTTCTTGTATTTCTCCCCGTAAATATCATGAATATGTCTTGGAATTTCATTAGAATTGAGTCCTGAGGACTCAATTCTAATGAAATTTCAAGACATATTTACAGAGAGGAATACAACATATACTCCTAATTCGTTTGGCGGATATTTTTGAGTTAAATCCAATCTGGGCGAGTGGATAAGTGAGAAAAAAAAATACGCTAAAAAAATATTTTTGTTAGCTTATTTTTTTTCCACTTATTAATGCTTTTAGGTATATTTAATGTATTTATAGACCTCGCTCCATTACTTCAACCTGTGCCTAGCTAGACACTGTTCACTGTGCTATTAGACATAGGTTTCATCTGTTATCCCATTATACGCTGGATACAATTTAAATTTGGTATTTGGACTTGGTATAAGTCTATATGGAGGGAGTAAAACTAATTTGTTAGCTTATTTTTTTTTCATTTATTGATGCTTGTAGGCATATTTAATGTATTTAAAGACCTCGGTCCGTTACTTCAACCTGTGGTGAGAACCTGATAAACGGCGTTGTAACTGCTAACTTACTTGCAACACAGCTTCCTCCTGTCACAGAGACGCCATTCGTGTCATAATAGTTGTTGGAACATCGACACACGTACTGAATGGGGGACGTTCCCACGATCTGGCATAACGAGAAATACGGGGTGCAGACGGCATTACCGGAACAATCCTCTCCGAGATCCGCTAGAAAATAATACGGGAAACATTAACACTTAGAATGGGGGAAACGTAAAGTGTCATCTGCTGTTGTTTTTTTCTCTGAATAAAACATGGTTTCACAGCACAATTTAATTCAGCATCGTAAGGGTTAATATTTGTCAAGGTTTTCTCTGAGGTACGTTGATTATAAAGTTAACATGTAGACCGCTATCTTATTTTTTTGTCGTCTGCTGTTTATTTTCTATTTTCCATTTTTATCATCAAAAACATGCTTTGACAGCACTTTAGAATAATTTACAACATGCTTTGACAGCACTTCAGAATCATTTCCATTGGAAATGATTCTGAAGTGCTGTCAAAACATGTTTTTATTGAGAAATAAGTCAAGATATAAAAGCAACAGCAGATGACAATTGTTGTGAGTAGCGGTCTAAGGGTTAATTATTATTTAACGCAATGTTGGTATTATTATTTAAATAGAAGTGAATATTTGCACCTGCCTTCATTACAAAAATAGGCAGAAAACAGCATTTAAAACAAAACGTCGAAAATCGAACCAACATATTACACCTCAGTCAAAAGCTGTCAGTGTACACATGTAATAAACTATGCATTGTTATTCTTTAAAGGTACATGCCCACTCAGTAGACACACATTTCAGGAGACATCATCTGAGACATTTTCTGGCAAAATAAACATTCATTCAGCATTACCCCATGTATTGATTGGCAATATTATACATTGTATACCTCACGTAAATTTTCACAATGATATCCCGAGCGATAACCGTGTTTCATTAAAATGTTAACGGACATTACTATTTAGTCTCTGTATTTCTTTTTTGATGTGCAATGATCATACTTTATAATCCGTCGAAAATATTATTTTTTCAGGGGACGCATTTAATTAGTATAAATAATTAAGAAAATAAATAATTAAGAAATGCCATGCCTCATTTGCATATGAAAATATCCTGATACCACCGCGCGTCACTATCAGTAAAATACATATTACTAAATGATTATTCCTGTATCGCGGGCACTCGTAATGTTTAAAACTGGTGGAATGATGTCACAATTATACACTTATTTAACTCCTATAAATAACGGTGTGTGCCTACTGAGTGGGCATGTACCTTTAAAGGTAAGCACACATATGAAGTTTCAAGTTAATCCCACTTGTTGTCAGTACCGTAACCAGGACAAGGCAGACGAGGCAGACGAGGTGGTCGCCTCGTTTGTCATTTTGCCAATTATTTTTTACACCGTTTATTGCTAAGAGTTAAACACATGACCGCCATATCTGGTTCGCCTCATCTGGTTTTTACCTCTGGTTACGGTCCTGGTTATGATATAAGGTACTTAAAAAAATGGAAAAAACTGATGATGATAAAAGCATGTAAAACACGCCGACGTAGGCTAGTAGAGATATACGAATGGAAGATAAAAATTTGAACACAAATCCGGCACACAAGGATACATGGCCGCACGGATGCATGCCAGTAACACAGACTATATCGTGTTTGTCTCAAACAGGTGTGATAAAAACTATTTCAGTGCACAGACTTATGTCGTTTTTGCGAAGAATCTTCGCAAAAACGACAGAAGTTTGGGCGAAAATACAGAGACCACCAAATGCAGCTTAAGACGCGTTTGATGCGCCATATTTCATCAAATTCCGTTACGTAATAAGAACACTATAAAAGAATACGTGCTCTGAATCTGTACTTGTTGTTGTTGTTAGTACCACGTGATCATACACCTTGTGTATGTAACAAGTTGTAAAATGAAGCAATGTGTGTCAGGTAGAATCAACGATTTTGCAATGATTTTTTCATTCCCATCTGCCCCCAAATAAATTGCCATAATGTGGTTTTTGTAATTTTTGTAAAACAATAGAAATTTCTGGGGTATTTTAACACCAATTTAAATAAAAAAAAATTAAACAGTTCATCCTCACCGTATTATTCCACAACCTAGATGGGAATAAAATAACTATTTTTATCCTGTCAACACAGTGCGTATGTGCCGTGAAACACGATGCCGTGAAACACGATGCCGTGAAACATTTTTGATATCCTGTCAATACGACCTAATCACTGCGTATGAATATGTGTGGTGGGTGGGGTTATATTTTTGAATTTTTGAGCCATTTGTAGGTGTTGACGGGATAAATAGAATAGTCGGTTAGTGCCGTGAATGGGAAAAATATCTAGCGCGGCACGGAAACGGGATGTGCTCGGCAGAGCCTCGCCCATCCCGTTTCCTGAGCCTTGTCAGATATTTGTTCCCATTCACGGCACTACCTACTATTCTCTATTTCTGCAGCCCAAATCTCACAATCTACCTACCGACATTAGTTGCAGCGACAATCTCAGTATAGATCTGCATCGCCGGCGCCGACGTCCCCTGCTCCACGGCCCCACACCACAGTCTCTTCCCCACATGGGAGTTGGTGACGGTGAATGTCACCGTACTACTGATACTCCCATCTGTCGTGACTGACCCTCCATCCTGGCTCCCAGTGAGGGTCTGGGTCACGTCACCTGCCACCGTTTTAATGTTCCACACGAGGCTGGGATCCGCTCCATTGGAACCCGACGCGGTACACGTGAACGAGATTGTGTTGCCGACGACGACCTGGTCCGATTGTTGTAGAGCCAGCGAGGATGCTGTAGATTGTAATTATCAGTGATGTTGTGTCATATAGAGAATACCACTTTAGTGTCTCTTGATATCTAGTTTATCAGTAGCCGATTTCATCAAAATTGCAAAGTATACTTATCTAGCAAAGTAAACTTTGTTTTTATTTATTTTTCCCGAAATGCACCATTTAATACAGAACTAACGACTGCATATATTTGATGATTAAAAGTATGCAGAATTATTATACTGAATTTATTACATTATCACAGCCAAAATGGCTGTGATAATGTAATAAATTCAGTATAATAAAAATTAATCAATTTATACTTAAATTGAAAATTTCTCCCTCAATGTATACTTTGCTAGATAAGTATACTTTGCAATGTTGGTGAACCAGGCTAAGGACTTGGCTAGGAAACGCAGACTTGCCAAGGAATTCCTACCGTTTCCGAACTGCGTGTGATAAACTTGATATTAAAGGTACATGCCCATGCAATAGGCACAAACTGTTCTTTATATCAGAGACATCAGTTGACACATTTTCTGGCAAAATAAACATTTTACTTTTACAAATGGATTATTGATTTTCTTCATTACTAAATAGGGAACAAAGGATAAAAACTATATAACAAAATTAAACATTCACTTATTTGAGCTGCAAAAAGCAAACACTGTTTGCTTTTTGCAGCTCAATTAAGTGAATTTTCAACTTTATTTTCACTACTCAATTTGAAAATCAATGCGTATTTTCACATTGCTGTGCGTATTTTGTACTCCCACTTTGGATATTCAATGCGTATTCAGCTAAAATAATTGCGTAAAATACGCCAATACGCAGCTTATCTGGAGCTCTGGGGGCCGTTTCACTAAACTTTGTACGACTAAAATGTTCGTAAGTGCAAAAGTATGATAGTCTGTAAATTTCACATTAACAACGTTTTCTTGTAAACAATTATTGGATTTACATTTATTGAGCATATGCAGTTGAAATTTCCTTATGCAGCCTATGCTCAATAAATGTAAATCCATCAGTTGAAACTGGCCCTGATGCTGGGTCATTACACCGACGTCATTCAGTAATGTCATGTGATGTTCAACTAATGAAACGTCAAAGAAAGTAGTTGTAGAATTTGGACTGAGTGCCTTAGTGAGTGATCGAGCGATTGAATGATTAGGGTATTTTGTTGATTCAAAAGCAAGGTCATATGCATGGGCGGATTCAGGGGGAGGGGGGGCGGACATGGCGCGCGCCCCCCCCTAAAATTTGCCGAGTAAAGATTTTTTACAACTTCCAAGGCACCTTTCATGCCAAGTGCCATGTATTCCATGCATATTTCGGTCGTTGTCTTATTGTTTCAAAATTTAAACGTTTTCAATCAAAAATCATATCTAAACATACTGTGGCAGTGTCAATAGTTTGCGCCAGAATGCAGGAAATGCGATGTATGTAGATTTCAGAATGCCCCCGGACCCCCCTAGCGCTATCACGAGCTCCACTCGGTCGACTATTTTGCAATACTTGACTATATTATAGTAAAGTATTGCAAAATAGTTACGCCCCCCGTAACCCGAAATCCTGGATCCGCGCCTGATATGTGGCTATGACTGGTAAATGGGGCTTATGGGATTTATGACCAGCGTAGCATAGCACACTCCTGTAGCTTGATAACAATCTATATTACTTGTTAGCAGCATGACAGGTGTTTCATTGATGGAATGGCGAGCAGTGCAGATTTCTGATCAGACTGTGCGGATTCACTGATCATGTGATGAGCCGTCTCATCAGGATCTGCACTTTTTGCAAGTAATTTTCATATTGTTGAGAACAAAAACACCCCCTTTTCATAAATGGACTAGTCATTCTGTGACGATTGGATTGGTTGCAAAATTAACATATCAAATTCCATTCCAGTTACTTAGGGGTGAAGGTGTTATGCCAGGAAAACCGGCTTAATCATACACGTGAATAATAGTCGTCGATGAGCAATTATAGTTGGCTCTACACACCAGGGGCTCGTGTCACTAAGCTTCATACGACAAAAATGTTTGTACGAAGATGTCTATAAATTCACTTCAGATATTAACTCTTTGCATGCTGGGAAAATTGTAGCTATAAATAGTTCAAAACCATCAGATGACACTTCATTATATTCTTCTATTTCTCACTGTAAATATCATGAATATGTCTTGGGATTTCATTAGAATTGAGTCCGGAGGACGCAATTCTAATGAAATTCCAAGACATATTTAGATAGTGAAATAAGAAACACACTAGTAATCTGTTGGATGCTATTTTCACCGCTAGCATGCAAAGGGTTAACGTGGTTCGCTACTACATGTACTACCATTTTCCAACTACATGTAGGAGTCATTAATATGTAGCATATTTCACCAACATTGCAAAGTATATCGGTACTTATCTAGCAAAGTATACTTTGACGGAGAAATTTTCAATTTAAGAATAAATTTATTATTTTTTATTATACTGAATTTATTACATTATCACAGCCAAAATGGCTGTAATAATGTAATAAATTCAGTATAATTATTATGCATACTTGTAATCATCAAATATATGCAGTTGTTAGTTCTATATGAAATAATGCATTTCGGGAAAAATAAACGATCACTCCCTCAACGTATACTTTGCTAGATAAGTATGCTTAGCAACTTTGATGAAAGCAGGTGTATAAAAACACAATAGTTGAGTGCACATGTACATAAAGATACTTACTGAGAGCATAGATAGGTACAACCTGTATGGAGATGAAAATTATACACAAGATCCACATTGTCTGCAGATGAGATTTTCTGGTATCCATTTTCATCTACAGTTTCACACACTTTACGAAAACCGCAATGTTTTATATCTCACTCTAATCCGCTGGCGTTTTATTTATTTATAAATGCTTAGTGCCTCACGGTATAAATATCCTTTTTCGACTTTTCATGCTTGATATAAAAGTGTTTGTTCAGGGACACAATACTTGTATATTCCAGAGAATTTTCAGCACTGCTGTGCTGATGTACGTTTATGAACACTGGCGAAAATAAATAACAATCCACTCGAAAGACGAAATTTCACCTCAGCTGCTGTTGTGGTCACATGGTCAACTCTGAAAATAGAAATAAGCGAGTATTATTGGTGAGAAACATATATTAACCCTTAGACTGCTACTCACAACAATAATTGTCGTCTGCTGTTGCTTTTATATCTTGCCTTATTTCTCAATAAAAACCTGGTTTGACAGCACTTCAGAATCATTTCCATTGGATGTTTTTGATGATAAAAATGGAAAATAGAAAATAAACAGCAGACGACAAAAAAAATAAAATAGTGGTCTAAGGGTTAACCTTTTACTATGTGGTATTATTGATTAATAATATTCAGAATTTCAAAATTAAGGAAAAATCTAATTTTCTCAATTCTCAATTAAAGCATGAGACGGTTCAAATGAGTGGTCACAACATATACTTTCGACTAGAAATGAGAAAAATATGGCAAAAACATTGTTGTAAATGTTCATAATACTCCAATTGATGTTCTTAATTGCCCACATAAAGCAGGGAAAATCATGAAATACGTGTTCAGGCACATGAACATTTTGAAACGTCGTCATATTTCTCCAAATAATTACCAGTATTTGTTGTGACCAGATATACGCTCCGAATTAGCTTTTTTAAATGGTAGGTACTGAATAACATATATGCATGGGCATACATCTCAATGGAACAGTTTAAATCAGTTGCCACAACGTTACTTAATCTTTACTATGCTGAATTAAATTTTGTCGTCTGCTGGAAATGTTTTATTTTCAATATTTCTCGATAAAAACCTGTTTTTTGTTAAGAATTAAGGCGAAAATGAAAAACAGCAGACGACAATTTTCATCTCCCGCGTAGTGAGGGTTAATTGCGGAGAAAAAGATGTACAATAAGAACGAGACAACTTTACTGATTTCATAAGAAACAAGGCTATACATGTACTTAGTTTGTTATGAAATCAGACAAGAAGTTTAAACATTATAATCAACACAAATGTTAGGTTGTATTTATGCATAAGCATGTCATCATTTATCGAAGTTGCAATAAATAGCTATCGTGTTTGTTGTAGCTATCTCATTTACAGATTTATTACACAGGTGTGTTGTGTTATTATTACATTGTGAAAACCTATTTTATACAATAAATAAATCTAAAATTGTCTATATATACTTATAAATCAAATACTAATACCGTCAAAGTAATTCACATCCAATGTAATTATTTCTGTTCCTTTGGACTTTTAATAATAACCACCTGACCAACCCATAGAAAACAGCCACTACAGTAAACACATTAATAACACAGCTAACACCATCTACCAAACCCAGGCCTGAGAACAACAGAGCTCAAACAGCCGTGGAATGTGAACAAACAATTTTCATGAAACGAGATTCAGCCAAACAACCTGCATGATTACTGTACATGTATATCAGATAGATCGGGTGAAACGGTTCAAATATGAAAACTTAACTCTTTGCATGCTGGGAAATTTGTGGGCTATTAATAGTTCAAAAATAGCAGATGACAATTCATGATATTTTCTTTTATTTCTCGTTATAAATATCATGAATATGTCTTGGAATTTCATTAGAATTGCGTCCAGAGGACGCAATTCTAATGAAATTCCAAGACATATTTACAGAGAGAAATAAGAAACCTACTCGTAATTTGTTGGATGATATTTTCACCGCTAGCAATGCAAACAGTTAATATTCATATTTCTAAGTCTGCGACCCTGTCCTGGCATACATGTATTAGAAGGGGGTTAAATTTGTCGCAGAATAATGATAGATAATGATACAGATATCATAGTGATTCTAATAAACGCCCCCGGGGCTATGCAATTCGTGAGGATCAAAACGTGGAAAATAGATTTAAAATATGTTATTTTCACATACAAAAGCCACTTAAAACAAAGTTTTAAATGGCCTTTGTATGTAAAAATAACATATTTTGAATGAAATATGGGGGTGGGGGGGGGGGGTGCTACTATTAGAATAAATACGGTAATTCAGAATGTATAAAAGCATTGCATCAAGGAAATTGAATCAGAAAGAATAGAATGTCATACCGATAGTAAGTTTCTTCCGGTAGCTAATTTTTCAGAATTCATAAGTAGACATACAGACAGACGGACACAGATTACAATACAAATAGTATACAGCACTCTTTCGGAAGGTATGCAAAAACTTCAAAATATTAACCCTCACTACATACGCGGGAGACAAAAAATGTCGTCTGCTGTTTTTCATTTTTGCCTTAATTCTTAACAAAAAACCTGTTTTTGCAGCACATGAGAATTGTCTCCAGTGGAGTATCGTGTATCAAATGTAAGAAAATGTTTATTTGACCATGTGAGCTGATTATCTTGAAATAATTCCCTCGTCATTCCATCCTACCGCTAAACAAACTCGGTTCGCTACGCTCACTCGTTTGTTTCGCGTAAGAACCCAATCACTCAGCTCACCTGGTTAAATAAATGGTATTAAATAAATATCATAGTAAATCATCATTCATGCATGTAAGATTTCCTATATACCGGTACATGTAGAGCATGGCACTAATATATAACAAATAGCAAGAATTCCAAGCCAATTTGAAGTTTGTTATAGATAACTTTTATCCCAAACAGACAGGCAGCAACACATCTACTACATACATAACTGACAACCAAACCCTGTAAACGAGGATAATCCTACCTACAAACACACAGAGGCCTTAAACATATTGAATAAAAAATTACCGCACTTAATCCATGAATGTGTGTAATTCTCAGCTCCTATTCATTGGAAAGCAACCACCAATATACCGATGTTAACCCTTTGACCGCTATCTTAATTTTTTTTTCGTCTGCTGTTTATTTTCTATTTTCCATTTTTATCATCAAAAACATGCTTTGACAGCACTTTAGAATAATTTACAACATGCTTTGACAGCACTTCAGAATCATTTCCATTGGAAATGATTCTGAAGTGCTGTCAAACCATGTTTTATTGAGAAATAAGGCAAATGTAAAAGCAACAGCAGACGACAATTGTTGTGTGTAGCGGTCTAAGGGTTAATACACAGGAACAATAATTGCACAACAGTGAAAATATGCTTACATCAACCTAGGTGATTTTCTTTGTATTTACTTTTGTTAGAACGATTAAATAGATAGCCAATCTAAAAAAACATGATAACATCAGATAATTAATAGATTAATTCTGGAGATAATGACTTAGAAAATCAGCCTTTTTTATCATGTATATGAAAAAACAGCATTACAATAATTCAAAATCATTATCGAAAATATGTCTTACAGGAATTCACACCCAATTGTGAATCCAGCCTTTCAGGAATTCACACCCAATTGTGAATACAAGTCTTACAGGAATTCACACTCAATGATGAATCCAGCCTTACGGGAATTCACACCCAATTGTGAATCCATCCTTACAGGAATTCACACTCAATGATGAATCCAGCCTTACAGGAATTCACACTCAATGTTGAATCCATCCTAACAGGAATTCACACACAATGGACTCATACTGGACTCATATCATGATATGATGGTTTCACTGTTGAAAGGGCATTGTTATTTTTCAATGTTGAATTTTCGATGCTCGCTAAATACAAGTGTATTTCCAACTACATGTATATACAAGTATGACCCTGTTGTGGAATGGATGTCAACTGAAAACTTCAACCAATCACAAACCAATCAACCCAACCCAACCAAATCAATAAATCATATGAAGCCTACAGTTGTTAATTAATACTTCATTCTGTTCACTGCACGATTTATGAAGTTATGTTGACATTTAGTGTGCATGAGTCAGTGTATATATTATTTATATTTGCATTAAAATTTCAATGAAAGTACACATTATGCAGATCTCTGCATGTGGCTGCCAAACGGTGATTAATTATACATATTTCAATTCAACTACTGGTATAACGGTACAACATAAGAAACGCAAAATAAAATACCACAAATATGTATCAACCGTGAAAGTGGTTCTAACTCTAACATCTAACATAGATGATGGCTGTATTGGCTGTATAACAAATTAACTACCGTGTCGGTAGTTGTTATACAGCCAATACAGCCATGATCCAACAAAACTGGCATTGCCTATGCAACCATTGCAGAGCAGAAAATGCATACATTAGTGCCCACAAATGTAGATAATAGTGCCCACAATTTATACAAATGGCACTCGTCTTTGGTTATGCTTTACTCTTAGAATTCGGGAAACAAATCATGTTGTCTGGTATCGTTTTATATTTTGTCTTCTTTCTCAACAAGAAATCAGTAACACTGATGGATTTAATCCTTTCACCCCTAAGTAACTGGGATGGAATTTGATATGTTACTTTTGCAACCAATCCCATGGTCACAAAATGATTGTCAGACTATCCATTTATGAAAAGGGAGAACAAAAACTTGAAAATTACTTGCAAAAAGTGGAGATCCTGATGAGACGGCTCGTGATAGCCGGCTCATCTGGATCTACACTGTTTGCCAATACCACTATACAGGCCTGTCGTGTTTGAAAGGGTTAACGTCATTTAGTTTAAACAGTATTTTATTTCATTTGGATAAACACACGTCATATATACACATTAGCATTGGAGGATTGAGGAGAAAGCAAATGTGCTTGTAAAACCTCTTTCCTATTGACCTTGTTCACTGGGCTACAAGCTACAATAATTCGCCTCTGATATGTTATCTACAGCTACAATTTGACCCATTCAAAAAATGTGAGCAACGAAGTGCATACCCAAACCTGTTGCATGCAAGTCAAAATTTATATTTTATACCTTCAAACAAATAATCTTTTAATCTTTTCTGTAGTTGTTGTGCAACATTCAACATAACAAAATGAAGCTTTCAAATTTACAAGATATACATGTAAATGTCAGATAAACACCTTGACACAGTAAAATAACCAATTTCTGCATGTGTATGTTATTTATTAATCATTTATTCATACAGCTTTGACAGTTTTATATCGCAAGTACATATCAAACACGCCGGATAACCGATTGCGAAAATTACTCTTCCATTCGTTACATTAAAGAGATGGGGTTAAATTGCTACCCTCGCGAGAGGTATGGACCACATGGGTGGGCTATACAATGCAAATATGGATGATGACAAATAAATATATGAAGTTTCAAGCCAATCTGTCATATGGTAACAGATATACTACTGTCTATTCCACGTTTAAAATATTTAAATGAAAGTACTTTTTCATCAATAATAAAAAATTCATCCTCCCCCCCCCCCCCCCCCGAAAAAAATGAAATTTTGTCAAATATTGATTTTATGGGAATTTACCGGTAACATGGGCTAAAAATAGATGTTTTTGAAGTAATTTTTCTCATTTGTGGACCGATTTTCAAAATCTAACTTGTTTTCTTAGTTACATCATTTCCAAGCCAGGTTTCGGAGTCAATTAGCTCATTTTCCCCCCATGTTAAATTCCCATAGGAAAATTGTTTTTTTCGCTATAAAATCAATATTTGATGGAATTTCATCAAACAAAATTGTTTAGGGAGGGTGACTTTTTTGTTATTGGTGAAAAAGTACTTACATTTAAATATTTTTTATATATAATGTGTCTAATAGCCAAAAATTTGTCAGCAGAAAAACGTGGAACAGACTGTAGTATTACATGTATGTAGACAGGGTGGCAATACACGTACTATGAACAAGGGGCACAGAATAAAAACATCGTCTGGCAGAACATCAATCCACTATACTATGCTACTACAAAGTCTTCAATATCTGTATCATGGGCGGATTCAGAGGGGGGGGCGGACCCTGCGCGCGCCCCCCCTAAAATTCGCCCAGTAAAGATTGTTTACAAGTTACAAGGCACGTTTCATGCCAAGTGCCATGTATTCCATGCATTTTTCTGCTCCGCTCCGCTCGGTCGACTATTTTGCAATACTTGACTATATTATCGAACGAGCTCAGCTCGTTCGATAATATAGTCAAGTATTGCAAAATAGTTACGCCCCCCCTAACCAGAAATCCTGGATCCGCGCCTGTGTATGGGGTGACAATTTATGCAATAGATTAAACGATATCTGTATTTAATAACATTTAATCCCATTTAATCCCGCTATAGAATTATAACTGTAATATAAACAAGGCAATATAGCAGTTACAAACGAACATTGTTACAACTTTACATGCTTAACCAGAGATATTAATCCAAAACACGGGAATAGCTGAAACTTTACGTTGAAGACCAGCGAATATCCTAATGTCCGAAATATTTTTTGCGAGTTGTCCTCATTATAATTGCCATCAAGTAAACAATATTCTTGAGCCACAAAAGCATTACGACTATTTATATTGTATTTGGAAAGTACATTGATCAGCCGTTATAAATAACCATAGCTTAAGCTCTACTCATACGTTCAAAAGAGCGGGCATTTGAAAAGAGTCTACATTGTACACTGTTTCTTTAGTAGCTGATAATATATGCTAATAATATTCTCTGTCTTACTAGTATGTCTGTCGTGAGTAACCTTTTACCCCTAAATATATAACATGGTATGTTACATGTTAATTTTGGACTATTCCGCTAACCCATTCCTTTTCATGCATACACCTTTACGAGTATGAAATTTATTAAATATTTTATTTTTATTTTTGTTATTTCTCAATGAAAGTATATGTTGTGACCACTCATTTGAACCGTCTCGACGAACAGCGTATCCTCAGCATGAAAAGGGTTAATCGGGAGAGGGTTATTGTTTCAAAATCTTAAAAATAATGACAAACAGTGCAGATCCTGATGAGACGGCTCGTTACGAGCAATCTCATCTGGATCTCCAGTGTTTGCAAATGTTGACTTTATATGGTCTGTAGAGCCGAAAAGGCTGAGCATGCCATAGAACAAGTTGTGCATATTGAACACATCGACTTGATTATCGTACACGAGCGAAACAATACGACGACTGAATTGCCAATTCCGGTGCATTTGTCACGATCTATATCACGACAGGTGTGATATAGATAATACTTTATGGCCTTCAACACAAGGCTTAACTACTGAGCTTATAGTAATACAATGCTCTGGTTAAACAGTAGAACCTCTTTGAACCAGACACCCAGAGACCATTGACAAAAACATTTGTATTTCATAGCATAGCACTGATATACTATATAATACCATTGATATATAATACCACTAAACTTCTTACGACTAAAATATTTGTAAGTGCAAAATTATGATAGTCTGTAAATTTCACATTAGCAATATTTTCTTGCAAACAATTATTGGATTTACATTTATTGAGCATATGCAGCCTATGCTCAATAAATGTAAATCCATCAATTTAAATATCCAGACGATCCTAAATTTTCCCTTACGAACTTCTTAGTCGTACGAAGCTTAGTCAAACAGGCCCTGGTCTTTTGAATGAGCAGTGTTTATTCGTGGACCGAGCACCACCACCCCACCCATCTACCCAGATTTTTTTTTTATTAGGGGGGTGGCACTGGAAACGCACCCCCTCCCATCTGAATCAGCCCTTGTTATATGGTGAATACATGCACAAGTTCTGTGTGACTTCAGGTAGAAGAACAAGTGCATGTTTCCCATAACACAATAAATGATGTTGGGGTTTAACGGCCTATCAACAGCTAAGATCACTTAAGGCCGGGTCAATGGGGTTAGTATTAAATCCCATATGTACATGTACATGTACAAATGGGGGGAAAATCCCAAAATCAGAACTGAATATTTACAATAAAAGATGGCCGCGGCCTGCATGTCGCGCCTTGTGGCGAGGCATAGACATTAAAAATATATAGTATAACGAAAAACTTTAACCAAAAAACTTAACCAAAAAACTTAACCAAAAACTTTAACCAAAAAACTTAACCAAAAACTTTAACCAAAATACTTAACCAAAAACTTCAAAGTAATTTGACCTTAACATTGGGCACAGGGGCCGCACGGGAGGGGGGTAGAATGAAAATATAGATGATGATAAACATCCATGTGAAGTTTCAAGGTAATGGGCAAAGCAGTTGCAGAGATATAGTATAACGAAAAACTTTAACCAAAAACTTTAACCAAAAAACTTAACAAAAAACTTAACCAAAAACTTTAACCAAAGAACTTAACCAAAAACTTTAACCAAAAAACTTAACCAAACAACTTAACCAAAAACTTTAACCGGGCACATACGCCAAAGTGCCGACTATATCGCGCTTTCCGCAAGCGGGCGCGACAAAAAACTATATATCCAACCCTAAAATCAGAATAATCCTGATCTGATGCCAGGTACTCGCCACACCAGAATCACTTGGCCCCCTCCCAAAAGCAGTAGGATCAGTAATAATCTTACTACTTTTATAATGGGCAATAACCCAATTCAACTCCCAGGTAACAAAAGAGCCAAAGATAAAAACGTACCCGAGGGCCAAACCAGGCAAATTGTGATCAGTCGGTATGTATTTGGTCAATGCAAAGCTTGTTACATGATAATCAAAATTTGTGACCATATAGTCTGTGGTGTTGGTCATGTTAACCCTTACACCGCTATCTTTTTTTGTCGTCTGCTGTTTATTTTCATTTTCCATTTTTATTATCAAAAACATGCTTTGACAGCACTTTAGAATAATTTACAACATGCTTTGACAGCACTTCAGAATCATTTCCATTGGAAATGATTCTGAAGTGCTGTCAAACCATGTTTTTATTGAGAAATAAGTCAAGATATAAAAGCAACAGCAGACGACAATTGTTGTGAGTAGCGGTCTAAGGGTTAAATAAGATATTGATAACTTTCTTTGTGAAACAAATATTGCAAAATCAGCAACAAATCCTGGCCAATTGTCAGACCGATTATATCGTTCTTGAATAATATTACAAATTGTGTATCACGCAATAAAAATTGCATAAACGGTATTGTAGTACACCTATACCTGATTAAAGAGGCTTAAATTTGTATCACTTCAATAACATGACAAGGGCATGACACACTTGTCTAGGCAAAGGCTGCACACAAATTAGAGAACAAGTGCACAAATGCCATAGTTATGTAAGCGTCGCGATTTGAATTTGAGAGTTTGTTTGTTTGTTTGTTTGTTGGGGTTTAACGGCCTATCAACAGCTAAGGTCATTTAAGGCCGGGTCAATGGGTTTAGTACTAAATCCCATATATTACCTATACCAGCACATGTACATGTTCAAGTACATATACAAATGGGGGGAAAATCCCAAAATCAGAACTGAATATTTACAATAACAAAACTATATATTCAGCCCTGAAATCAGAATAATCCTGATCGGATGCCAGGTTCCTCGCCACACCAGAATCACTTAGCCCTCCCAAAAGCAGTAGGATCAGTAATAATCTTACTACTTTTATAATGGGCAATAACCTAATTCAACTCCCAGGTAACTAAAGAGTTTGAATTTGAGAGTGATTAAAAATGGTAGCATTGTTGGGCTTTTCACAGACGGCCAACTGGCAAAGGTCAGAATCTCAACTCTGAAAAATTGTAAAATTCAGAACATCTAATATTGCGTTAAATGAGACACGCCATGTGATCTTGGACCTAAGAACATGTGCGACTTTTCATGAAATACATTTACAGAAACTGTGATATTTTCTGTAAATGACGTCGAAAGATGACAAAATTTCCATAGCAAATGCGGAATTAAATTCCGCATTTGCTTTGAAACATTCGTCAACTTTCGACATCATTTAAGAAAAAAATCGTAAATTTTATAAATATTTTTTATGAACAATGCTGAATTAATTTGTGTCGTCTGCTGATTATTTTTTATTTTTCCATTTTTCTCATAAAAAACTTGGTTTGGCAGCACTTTAGAATCATTTCCAATGGAAATGATTCTAAAATGCTGCGAAACCATGTTTTTACTGAGAGAAAAGACAAAATATGAATTATCAGCAGACGACTATTTTCACATGGAGCGTCTCAAATGTGGCTGTGACTGGAGAAATGGGCTATGTGGCCAGTGTAGCTCCTGATCAAATAGCACACTCTTGTAACCTGAAAAAGATCTATGTTACTCATTAAAAACATGACTGAAGTTTCCCTGATAAAAAGAACTGTTGGTCCCATTGTTCGAGTGTTATTATACATACATTACCCTTTAATGTTGTCGACATTTTTATATACCAGAGTGAATCCTCACAAAATTCCTTTTTTATAAAAATCCTTTCACATTAAGTGTACACATTGAGTTACATGTATAGTATGATGTATCATTTCAATTCATTAACATTTGTTATTACATGTATTTTAATAGCAGGAAACTTGTTTTAGCAAGTTTTTGTCCGAACAATGATGTTTGCAGCAAAGTGTTAACCATATACTGCAACTTCCACACATATATCTAAGTTACTGCACACACATCAGATATTGTGAAAAACATGCATGCAAGTGGTCTTGATTAAGACCATGTTGGAAAAACAAATACACATCACAGTTTTAATTGCCAACAAGAATGACACCAGAATTATGGTGATATGTTTGTCAATATCTTGCATATTGTATTACATATTAATTTTCCCACAGGTTTTGTGCTGTTCAGAAGTTATTTCGAGAAAACTTACATTTATGTAAGTTTTCTTCAAATAACTACTGAACAGCTAATGTTTTGACGATGCTGACATTGGCATCTGATATAAATCTCCCTGTGTATCTGCGCTTTATCATTTCAAAATTGAGAGAGTACTATACAGTCAGCACAGAAATTACAATCAAAACTGTCAGCACTGATAGACAGTGTCCTGTAGCCGATTTCACCAACATTGCAAAGTATACTTTTCTAGCAAAGTATACTTTATTAATTGAGGGAGAAATTTTCAATTTAAGGATAAATTTATTAATTTTTATTATACTGAATTTTTTACATTATCACAGCCAAAATGGCTGTGATAATGTAATACATTCAGTATAATAATTCTGCATACTTTTAAATCATCCAATATATGCAGTTGTTAGTTCTATATGAAATAATGTATTTCGGGAAAAATAAATGATTACTCCCTCAAAGTATACTTTGCTAGAAAAGTATACTTTGCAATGTTGTTGAAATAGGCTATGGTACAGGAAATGAGGATAGAGAAGAACTTAGGAGATTTGTTAATTAATCTACATGGCAATAAAATGATGTACAAACTCGTATCGCATTTAAATGTAGCTAAATTTAAAATATAATCTGGGTCATATAAATTTAACTTGTTTTACATGCCCTGAATATATAACCAGTGAAAAAAGTGAAAGGGTTTAACGTCCCACCACAGTTTAAAGTCTCATCCGACAGACCAGTGGGATGGAAATACTATGAAAGTATTATTTGATGCCCTAGGCGAGGTTTGAACCCACAACCTCAGGCGTTCTAACCCCTCGGCCACAATCCATCCCAGGGGTCAGTGGAAGAAGGCTAAGTCCCTAAGGGACAAAAATACAAAAAGGCAGTAGGGGAAAAAAATGAATTGAACGGATCAGTGGAAGAAGGGGGCTATGTCCCTAAGGGACAAAAATACAAAAAGGCAGTAGGGGGAAAAATGAATTGAACAGACCAGTGGAAGAAGGGGGCTAAGTCCCAAAGGGACAAAAATACAAAAAAGCAGTAAGGGGGAAATGAATTGAACGGATCAGTGGAAGAAGGGGGCTAAGTCCCTTAAAGGGACAAAAATAAAAAAAGGCAGTATGGGGAAAAATGAATTGAATGGATCAGTGGAAGAAGGGGGCTAAGTCCCTTAGGGACTTAGCCCCCTTCTTCCACTGACCTTCAATTAATTTTTTTTCATTCCTAGAGTTTTTGTATTTTTGCGTAAAAAAACCTACCGTACCATATTAAAGTTTAACATTTTTGCCTTACAAATAAGGTGGAATATAAGTCCTCAGCGACCTTGGGGGTCAGATGTGGGTTGTATGCAAAGCACAGCACCATCCCTAGACACACATTGTGGCCAAATATTATCAAAATCAATGAAGTGGTTCATAAGTTATTGAAAAAGGAAAGGTGTTACTAACATGCACGTACACATGTACACATGTACGCACGTACGTCCATGGACTAACACTATATCCCACCTTGCCTATCAGAGACGTTGGTACTTTTTAAGTAGGGCATGTTCCAATTATTTGATATTTAAATAAAACGTTTCAGAATTAGATGACAAGTGCAGTGACACTAGTAAAATGGTAAAACTATGCAGGGGCAATGCTCTCTAATTATATTGCTGGAATGTCGGTGAATTCTAAACAAATATTATTAAAATATCCATACCATATAAATTGAAAATAAGTTCACTACTTAAACCTCCAATTACCAGTAAGGTAGATGTCATCAAAACCCATAAAATCTTTTGTCATTAAATAGGTTTTTATAAATTAAACAGATCCCATTCAAAACGATTATACATCAATTGAATAGTGTATTGTATTTTATACGGAGTCAAAGTTCCAACGTTACACCTGCAAAATCTCTGTCAATAAGTACAATGCAACACCTGCTCAATAATGTAAATCAATCAATTGAAATTTCCAGACGATCCTAAATTTGCACTTACGATCATTTTAGTCGTACGACGTTTAGTGAAATGGGTCCCTGATTTTTTAAATGTTTTGTTACTGGACTATACAAGTTTGGATACTTTTCTCTAACATTATTCAGAAATATGCAGGGTTTAGAATTATTCATGTTAAACATATTTTTCAGCATCAGAGATTTCAAAATATAGCATATTCGATAGTTTTTCTACATCGTTTCCATTTTGTGCAATTCATTGAATATAATCAATCATCTGTAATATCCCCCCAGACTTTGTGCCTTTCAAGATGTAGAAGATGGTTGCATTTAGAAATGAATCAAAGAAAATCGTCTTCAAATATGCCATATTAATTAATAATTATGAATCATAAAACAATATGTTTGGTTGTGACTGGAGAAATGGGGATTATCGGTGTTGCGACCAGTGTAGATCCAGATAAGCCTGTGCATCCGCACAGTCTGATCAGGATCTACATACTGTTCAATACTCTATCAATGAAACACCCGTCATGCTTCTGACAAGCAATATAGATCATTATCCATATGCATTAAAGACAGGATACAATTATAGTAGTACGAAACTTTTTAGGAAGAAAATATCATATGTTCTTTATTTAATCTCGAATATGTTGTTACCACTCACTTGAACCGTCTTTACAAGACGTTCAAATGAGTGGTAACAACATATACCTTTATGGAGAAATAAACAAAATAATGAGATTTTTTCAATAAAACTTATTGTATCCTTAGACTGAAATTGGTTAACCAAGCATACCGGTGGTGTCACAGGAAATTCTCCCCCCTGGAAATCCCCCCCCCCCCTCACGGGGGAAGATTTCCAGGGGCGGGGGAAGATTTCCAGGGTCGAGCCTGCTGGAAATCTCCCACCCCCCCACCCCCCCCGGGAAAATTTCCTAGAAATATTTCTAGGCTCGACCCTAGGAATTTTCTCTCCCCCCCACCCTGGAAATTCTCCCCACCCCCCCACACAAAAGTTTGTGTTCGAATGCTACTAAGCAGAATTATTTCACACCAAACATGTGCACATAGGCACAATGTATGTCAATTGGTAGTATAAGAAAGGGGAACATAAAAAATCACCTCCCCCACACCCCACCCCAATCTACCATGCATAGTGTAAGTCCCTTGATAGACAAGAATATCAACCCCCCCCCCCCCACCCCCCCCCCCCCCCCCCCCCCCCCCCCACCCCCCCCCCCCCCAACCATCTACCATATGCATAGCGGATGTGAATGTCTCTTTGTAGACAAGAATAACCCCCTTCTGATGAAATAATGTATGTTGGTGTAGAACAGATAGCATATTTGACATGTATTGAGGGAGGGGGGGGGGAGATTTTCCTAGGAAATATCCCCCCCCCCCCCCCCTCAACCATCTACCTATGCATAGCGGATGTGAATGTCTCTTTGTAGACAAGAATAACACGATTGGGGGAGTATTTCTGATGAAGTAATGTATGTTGGTGTAGAAACAGATAGCATGTGGCTTGTATTATTGGTGGGGGGGGGAGATTTTCTAGGAAATATTCCCCCCCCCCCCCAACCATCTACCATATGCATAGCGGATGTAAATGTCTTTTCTAGACAAGAATAACCCCCCTCCCTCATGATGTGTAGTAACAGATAAATAATGTATGTTGGTGTAGAACAGATGCATTTGGCATGTATGGAGGGAGGGGGGGGGGGTAGATTTTCCTACTAGAAATATCCCCCCAACCATCTACCATATGCATAGCGGATGTGAATGTCTCTTTGTAGACAAGAATAACCCACGATTGGGGGAGTATTTCTGATGAAATAATGTATGTTCGTGTAGAACAGATAGCATGTGGCATGCATGTATTGGTGGGGGGGGGAGGGGTGGAGATTTTCCTAGGAAATATTCACCCCCCCCCCAACCATCATATGCATAGCGGATGTGGATGTCTCTTTGTAGACAAGAATAACCCACGATTGGGGAGTATTTCTGATTGAAATAATGTATGTTGGTGTTAGAACAGATAGCATGTGGCATGATTGGTGGGGGTGGGGGGGGGGGGGTGGGGGGGGGGGGGGGTGGAGATTTTCCTAGGAAATATCCCCCCCCTCTACCATCTAAAGTAATGTATGTTGGTGTAGAACAGATAGCATTTGGCATGTATTGAGGGAGGGGGGGGAGATTTTCCTAAGAAATATTCCCCCCCACAAACCATCTACCATATGCATAGCGGATGTGAATGTCTCTTTGTAGACAAGAATAACCCATGATTGGGGGAGTATTTCTGATGAAATAATGTATGAATGTGTAGAACAGATAGCATGTGGCATGTATTGGTGGGGGGGGGGGGGGGGGGGGGGGTGGGAGGGGGGGATAGCCACATGCTATCTCTTCACCAACTTTCATTTTATTTCATCAAAAATACTCCTGCAATCACCTGCTATTCTTCTCCTTCTCTACAAAGAGACATTCACATCCACTCTGCATATGGTAGATGGTGGGGGTGGGGGGATATTTCCTAGGAAAATCTCCCCCTCCCCCACCAATACAAGGCACATGCTGTCTGTTCTACACCAACATACATTATTTTGATGCATAGGGTAGGCGGTGGCGGGGGGAATATTTCCTAGGAAAATCTCCCCCCCACCCACCAATACATGGCACATGCTGTCTGTTCTACACCAACATACATTATTTTGTTTCTTTAGAAATACTCCCCCAATCGTGGGCTATTCTTGTCTACAAAGAGACAATCACATCCACTATTCCACTATGCATATGGTAGATGGTGGCGGGGGGGGGGGATATTTCCTAGGAAAATCCCCCCCCCTCACCAATACATGCCACATGCTATCTGTTCTACACCAACATACATTATTTCATTTAATCAGAAATACTCCCCCAATCGTGGGCTGTTCTTGTCCACAAAGAGACGTCCATATCCAATATGCATATGGTAGATGGTGGCAGGGAATAATTCATAGGAAAATCTCCCCCCCCCCCCACCAATGCATGCCACATGCTTGCTGTTCTACACAGCTATACTGTTTTTATTTTCTAGACCCACCCCCACCATGTGCTATACATTTATACCAATCATATGCAGCTATGGTAGAGATTTAACCTAGAGAACTCTCTACCAGCCAACATACATAATAGTTATGGTACGGTAATGGGGAATTATTGCACATACCGGTAAATAGAATCTCTACCGCCCCACCACCACTATATTGTCTATGTATAGATATTATATTAAATTGGATAGCACTTTTATAGAAAATACTGCCTCGCCTAGGCTATTCACATACTTCTCTACAAGCAGACATACATTATGACTATGTTAGTTGGGTATACATGTAGGGATATTACGTCCTCTGTTACCAACAGACTGGTTCTAGTATGTGCATTTTGTATGCTCCTGAGCACAATATCAACAATGTATATGAAAATACATTAAAAGTTTTGTGGACAGTGTCTGTGAAGGTGGTGATGGGGGGGGGGGGGGGAGAATTTCCAGGCGGGGGGGAATATTTCCTAGACTTGAGTCCTGAAGATTTCCAGGGGGGGAAGATTTCCTGTTACACCGGAATACACAGATGTATGGGCAATGATAATACATTGTGTCTTCCCCTATCCCAAATAAATTGGTGATGGTATATGGAAATGAGTGGAGTTATCCCCCATTCTTCCACCGACCCCTTTAAAAGTGTAGAAATTTAAGATAATTCAATGACAACTAATGTGTATGAATAGACCCACATATTTGCTATTGAACTATGAAAAACTTGATCGAGATCAATTTACAACACAAAGAAATGAAGAGGCAACCTATTCAATGACGTGCAATAAAATATAATGCGTGGGATCAACAAGGACATTGACTGAATATAATTGAACAAATGTTGGAGGTAGTAATTACCTATATACATATATATGCAGGCGTGAGTGTGTGCGTGTGTGCATGTGTATCATGGATTGGCATAGACGATAATGAGAGGACTCAAACAATGGGTTTCAAGTCCTCTGAGATACTTTTCTTGTTTCACCTACTTCAGCCTAAGGACTATTTTAATTGAAAAAATCTCAATAATTTGTTTATCGAGACGGTTCAATGAGTGGTAACAACATATACATCTGAGATAAAATAAAGAAAATAGGGAATTTGTTCCTCAAAAGTTTCATACTACTATAAATGTATCCCGTCACTAATGGGTTAACTAATGAGTCCTTGTACAGAATTCCATTAATTCCGTACGTACTTTACAGATAGACTGTTTGTTTGTTTGTTTGTTTGTTTGTTTGTTGGGGTTTAACAGCCTATCAACAGCTAAGGTCATTTAAGGCCGGGTCAATGGGTTTAGTACTAAATCCCATATATTACCTGTACAAGTACATGTACATGTTCAAGTACGTATACAAATGGGGGGAAAATCCCAAAATCAGAACTGAATATTTACAATAACAAAACTATATATTCAGCCCTGAAATCAGAATAATCCTGATCTGATGCCAGGTCCTCGCCACACCAGAATCACTTGGCCCCTCCCAAAAGCAGTAGGATCAGTAATAATCTTACTACTTTTATAATGGGCAAAAACCCAATTCAACTCCCAGGTAACAAAAGAGCCAAAGATAAAAACGTACCTGAGGAGCAAACCAGGCAAATCATGATTCCTATAAGGCGGAACCCCTACCATTAATTTACGCCATCTCGTTCACCCGACCACCCACACAGATAGACTGAGGACAATGGAGAGAACAATGGAGTCCTCACTATTGGTGCTGTGGAGCTGCGTGTGCATTAGAAACAATATTGCTACCCCGCTCCATACTTCTAGCCAGGGTAGCAGTTTCACCCCTTCTCTTTGGAAATGATTCTGAAGTGCTGTCAAACCATGTTTTTATTAAAAAATAAGGCAATATATAAAAGCAACAGCAGACTACAATTGTTGTGAGTAGCGGTCTAAGGGTTAAGCTGATGGGTTCACATATTGGCACTTGTTCACCGAAAAATCAGAAAGCAGCACATTTTTTGTATATGTATTTCAAATCTCGTCCACTATACATGAACCCATTACATTCGGAATACACCTTTATGGGTATGAAATTTTTAAAATATTTTATTTTTATTTTTGTTATTTCTCGATGAAAATATATGTTGTGACCACTCATTTGAACCGTCTCTATGAGACGGTTCAAATGGTGGTCACGATATATATTTCTGAGCTCATATAAATATAATATTTAGGATTTTCCACAAACAAAATGGTGCATCCTCAGCATGAAATGGGTTAAAAGCATTCCAGTAATCAGTAACATGTCGGTACTTCTTTACAAACACGAACTGGCATCGCTAAACGAAGCTAATCCTCTTGCAGGCAACCAAAAAAGAAGCATACATCCTCAGTGACCTTGACCTTGGGCAGTCAGATGTGGGTCGTATGCAAAACAAAGCGCCATCCCTAGATACACATTGTGGCCAAATATTATCGCAATCGGTGAAGGGGTTCATAATAACGCATTTGCCTTGCAAACAATGTGAACATAAGTCCTCAGTGACCTTGACCTTGGGCGGTCGGACGCGGGTCATATGGAAAACAAAGCACCATGCCTAGACACATATTGTGGCTAAATATTATCAAAATCGGTGAAGCGGTTCATGAGTTATTGAAAAATGAACGGTGTTAATAACGCACACACGTATGCAAGTATGCATGTACGTACATACATGGACTAACGCTATATTCCCTCTTGCCTATCATCGAGGGGATAATAAAAGGGATCAAGTTCAATGTCTGGCATGGCTGTTTAGTGTGATCCAACAGAAGCCAGAGAATAAACGAAATTACTGAGACTTAAAAGGAAAACTACCCGTCTCGAAAATGACCTCCTTTATCGCATTGCAGTTTTCGCTGATATTCATTTGAAGGAACTATATATTTTTCAATAAATGGCATCGGTAACTTGACAACAAAATTCAGACCTCATGCAAAAATGAATTCCGCATGTTCTGAATATTTTGTCATTTACAGAAAACATGGATCATTTTCAAAATAAATATCGGCAAAAAATGATGCCGTGATAAGAGCCAGGCTCATAATAATACTCATTAATATTAATTTACAATGTTCATTAAACTATGCATAAAACCCCAGTGGAGTTTGCAACATGAAAGCTTTTAAAACAATGAATAATTTAAATAATTCTCAGATCTCCAAGGTGGCGTGAACCAGGTATGAGAATAGGTTCCTCTGCATTGGGCATAAAGCCAGGGCCCAGTTGCTCAAAACCTCTGTTAGCTTAACGGACTGTTAAATCCTTAACAATGTTAAGGATTTAACAGTCCATTAAGCTAACAGAGGTTTTGAGCAAATTGTTATGGATTTAACAGTCCGTTAAGCTAACAGAGGTTTTGAGCAACGGAGCCAGCCCTGTTATACATTTCTTTATATGAGACACGCCATGTGATTTTGTACCTCCGGACATCTGCGTAATTTCATGCAATATGTTCTGTCAATGACGTCAAAAGTTGACAAAATTATATTCCGCATGTACTCTGAATATTTTGTCAACTTTTGACTTTATTGATGAAAAATATTGTAAATTTTGTAAACTTATTTATTGGAAATGATTCTGAAATGCTGACAAACCATGTTTTTATTGAGAAATAAGGCAAGATATAAAAGCAACAGCAGACGACAATTGTTGCGAGTAGCGGTCTAAGGGTTAACTTTAACAACAGTTAATTATTTTTTTGTTGTCTGCTGTTTATTTTTTTAATTACCATTTCTTCTCAATGAAAACATGTTTTGACAGTGCATGAGAATGTGCTGTCAAAACATGTTTATTATCAAGAAATAAGTCAAAAATTCAAAAACAGCAGACGGCAATATTCATCTCCCGCCTTTTAAGGGTTAAATACCAGCTCGGATATAAATCACCAACCAATCAATATACCTGCAACAGAATATTTGATTTTCATAATCATTTGACAAAAAATTGCCAATTATGGACAGATATTTCACTGGGACAAGAATATATTGTCATCATGACAAAATCAATGGTTCAACAAAGGTCTCGGTCGACGGAGGAATCAATGTTATAAATCTGTTGGGCTTTCATAATGACTGTGTTGATTCTAGTTGCAGCAACACTGCCATAGTTACCGTAATAACGCTAAATTTTGGGACACAATTGATAAACACATGTAAATATAATTTATGGTTTTCCACAATGAAGAGTATCTAAACATTTGGAGAAAAAAAGGTGAAATGTGAACAGCTAGGCTCATATAGAGATGGAACCACATTTTAACCCTTACAATGCTGAATTAATTTGTGTTGTCTGCTGATTATTTTTTATTTTTCCATTTTTCTCATCAAAAACTTGGTTTGGCAGCACTTTAGAATCATTTCCAATGGAAATGATTCTAAAATGCTGCCAAACCATGTTTTTACTGAGAGAAAAGACAAAATGTGAATTATCAGCAGACGACTATTTTCGGTTCCCGCATTCTAAGGGTTAAAGGAACATGCCTACTCAGTAGGCACAAACTGTAATTTATAGCAATTAAATAAGTGTATAATTGTGTCACTGTTCCACCAGTTCTAAAAATTACGAGTACCTGCTATAAAGTTTGTTTGTTTATTGGTGTTTAACGGCCTATCAACAGCTAAGGTCATGTAAGGCTGGGCAAACGGGTTCGATCCCATTTTAACCTGCTGCATTGGGGGGAAAATCCCAAAATCGGAACAGAATATTAACATCGAGAAAAAATATATTCAGCCCTGAAATTAGAATAAGCTGACCTGGTGCCAGGTCCATACCACACCAAAGTCACTTGGCCCCTTCCCCTAGGATTACGAATAATCGTAATACTCACATAAGGGGTATAACCAGATTCAACTGTCACATACAAAATACCAAAGACGTATATGACGGCCAAACCAGTAGCCGATTTCATCAACATTGCAAAGTATACTTTACTAGCAAAGTATACTTTGAGGGAGCAATCATTTATTTTTCCTGATGTGCATTATTTCGTATAGAACTAACAAATGCATATATTTCATGTTTAAAAGTATGCAGAATTATTATACTGAATTTATTACATTATCACAGCCATTAAAATGGCTGTGATAATGTAATAAATTCAGTATAATAAAAATTAATAAATTTTTCAAAAAAATTGAAAATTTCTCCCTCAAAGTATACTTTGCTACTAAAGTATACTTTGCAATGTTGATGAAATAGGCTACTGGTCTCCAGTTGGAATTCAAGTAAGGATGAACCCCGATCGTTGAATTACCCGTCACGTGCTCCCGACCAACCTGCTATACAGATACAATCATTTATTTTACTGATAGTGACGTGCAGTAGTACCGTAATGTCCGATAACATTTTAAAGAAACACGGTTATCGCGTCTGATATCAGTGTGAAAATTTATGTCGGATATAAAATTTATAGTAATGCCAATCAATACGTTTCTAAATATTCAAAAAAATTCTTAACATTTTTCTACAATTTTTCTCGTTTCTCATCAAAATTGTATGTTGTTACCACTCAGTTTAATTGGGTAAAAGAAAATTACTGTTTACACCTCAACAGACAGCAATTATTGAATAGTTTGCTTCAAAATGAAAACATTTCTTGGCATTTCATTAGAATTGTCTTTGGAGACAATTCTAATGAAATACCAAGATGTGTTTTCTTAGAAAATAAGAAAAATAAGCTATATTTGTGGTCTGTTTATTGTTTTCTGCAGCATGATAAAGGTACCATAAAATTTGCATTGCTTTTTGATACTCGCTACTTCTGATTTCAATTGGGTTTATGGCAATTTTAATTGGGTATTTAAGAAAATATGCAGCTTATCTGGAGCTCTGTAAGTGCATCCCTGTGGGGGCTAGCCAGCCACATATCCCACATATCCCCTATATGTTGGAACGGATGGACGGACGTATGGACAGATGTACGGAACCTCAAGAACAATGTAATATGCCCCCTTGCATAATAACTCTCAGTACTCCTGATCTGGTGTCAGCCACCCTTGCGACACTCACTTGGTCCATGGTGGGCATAAGCCACAATAGTCATTTTCTTATACATGTACACTAGACCCAACATAACGAAGCCACGTTGACATTCAGATAAGCTACGCATATGCAGGTATAGGTAACATTATCAATGCCACAGTTTCTTACATAAGTAAGCACCAACTGCGGTTTAGAGATTTAACACGAGTCCTTTCAATTCCCAGAACACTCTATAACAAGAAACGAGGCAAAGCCACGAAGGCCAGGTTTTTTCCAAGCATAGACACTTGGATAACATAATTATACCCACTTTTTGTAGACTAGATGGCCGTGGCCTGCATGTCGCGCCTTGGGGCGAGGCATGGACACTAAAAAAATAGATATAGTAGATGGAAAAACTTTAACGAAAAAACTTTAACCGGACACACGGACGTAAGGACGGACGTATGCCAAAATGCCGACGATATCGCGCTTTCCGCAAGCAGGTGTGACAATGATGATAAACACCCATGTGAAGTATCAAGGTATTGGGTGAAGCAGTTGCAGAGATATAGTACACAAAAAAACATTAACAAAAAAATTCAAAGTAATTTGACCTTGACATTGGGCACAGGATCGCGCTTTCCGCAAGCAGGTGCAACAATGATGATAAACACCCATGTGAAGTATGAAGGTATTGGGTGAAGCAGTTGCAGAGATATAGTACACAAAAAAAACTTTAACAAAAAAATTCAAAGTAATTTGACCTTGACATTGGGCACAGGATCGCGCTTTCCGCAAGCAGGTGCGACAATGATGATAAACACCCATGTGAAGTATCAAGGTATTGGGTGAAACAGTTGCAGAGATATAGTACACGAAAAAACTTTAACAAAAAAATTCAAAGTAATTTGACCTTGACATTGGGCACAGGATCGCGCTTTCCGCAAGCAGGTGCGACAATGATGATAAACACCCATGTGAAGTATCAAGGTATTGGGTGAAGCAGTTGCAGAGATATAGTACACGAAAAAACTTTAACAAAAAAATTCAAAGTAATTTGACCTTGACATTGGGCACAGGATCGCGCTTTCCGCAAGCAGGTGCGACAATGATGATAAACACCCATGTGAAGTATCAAGGTATTGGGTGAAGCAGTTGCAGAGATATAGTACACGAAAAAACTTTAACAAAAAAATTCAAAGTAATTTGACCTTGACATAGGGCACAGGATCGCGCTTTCCGCAAGCAGGTGCGACAATGATGATAAACACCCATGTGAAGTATCAAGGTATTGGGTGAAGCAGTTGCAGAGATATAGTACACGAAAAAACTTTAACAAAAAAATTCAAAGTAATTTGACCTTGACATTGGGCACAGGATCGCGCTTTCCGCAAGCAGGTGCGACAATGATGATAAACACCCATGTGAAGTATCAAGGTATTGGGTGAAGCAGTTGCAGAAATATAGTACACGAAAAAACTTTAACAAAAAAAATTCAAAGTAATTTGACCTTGACATTGGGCACAGGGGCCGCACGGTTGGGGGTTAGAATGAAAATATGGATGATGATAAACACCCATGTGAAGTTTCAAGGTAATGGGCGAAGCAGTTGCAGAGATATAGTATAACGAAAAAGTTTTTAAACCAAAAAAAAGTTAACGTTGAAAATGGCTAAGTCAATTACGTAGAAATAATAGGTGAAGGAATAAAAAAATGGTCACATGTTGGATAGTTGTATGTGGTAGGCACCCCTTGGTTATGAAGCTGTGAAAGTTGGTGGTCCTAGGTGGTACAGTTACCAAAAGAAATGGACTTAAACACAAAAAAACTTAAACATTGTAAACGCGAAAAATTAACATTGAAAATGGCTAAGTCGATCTGCGCGGAAAAAAATGGGTGAAGTTAAAAAAAAAAGTAACATGTTGGATAGTGATATTGTGGTGGGCACCTCTTGATTATGAAGCTGTGAAAGTTTGGTGGTCCTAGGTGGTACAGTACCAAAGAAATGGACTTAAACACGAAAACTTAACATTGTAAACGCGAAAACTTAACATTGAAAATGGCTAAGTCGACTACGCGGAAAAAATGGGTCAAGATAAAAAAAAAGTAACATGTTGGATAGTGATATGTGGTGGGCACCCATTGATTATGAAGCTGTGAAAGTTTCGGATGGATCCTATGGTGGTACAGTAACAAAGAAATGGACTCAAACACGAAAACTTAACATTGATTGTGGACGCCGCCCGCCGCCCGCCGCCCACCGCGCCGCCCGCCGCCCGCCGCCCGCCCGCCCGCCCGGCTTTCGCCAATCCAATAGCCTGGATTTTTTTTCAAAAAACCTGGCTAAAAACATTTTATGTATGTATAACAGAGCTCCAGATAAGCTGCATATTTGCTTAAATACCCAATTGAAATCAGAAGTACGGTAGCGAGTATCCAGAGCTCCAGATAAGGTGTGTATTGGCGTATTTTACGAAATTATTTTAGTTCAATACGCATTGATTATCACAAATGGGAGTACAAAATACGCACAGCAATGTGAAAATACGCATTGATTTTGAAATTGAGTAGCGAAAATACTGTGATGAAGTTGAAATTTCACTTAATTGAGCTGCAAAAAGCAACAGTTGCTTTTTGCAGCTCAAATATTAAAGTGAATGTTTAAATTTGTTATATTTTTTTATCATTTGTTCCCTATTTAGTAACGAAGAAAATCAACAATCCATTTGTAAAAGTAAAATACGCAATGATTTTGAAATCAGGGGGTATAGTACGCTTTAGACACAAAGCTTATCTGGAGCTCTGGAGTATCAAAAAGCAATACAATTTAAAACACATCTTGGTATTTCATTAGAATTGTCTCCAAGGAGACAATTCTAATGAAATGCCAAGACATGTTTTCATTTTGAAGCAATAATTGCTGCCTGTTATTTTACCCAATTAAAATTTTGAAATACCCAATTGCTTCAGAAATGATGGAGTGACAATACATGTACTCAATTACTAATTCCTTATCTGGTGCCCTGTATATACAGTTTATGCATTTGAAGTAAGAAAATAGCTAAACTATGTCTGTGACTGGATAGATCGGGGCTTATGTCATTCGTAAATAGTCTAGCTCTTGCTATGACTTGCAAGCATACTCCTGCAGTCTGATAAAGATATACTGTAAACCAACTAAAATTTGTGCGAGATATAAACTTGGAAAAGTCGCGGGAATACTGGACGAGGCCTTCCGGCCTTCGTCCAGTATTCCCGCGACTTTTCCAAGTTTATACCCCGATAAATTCCACAAAAAGGCCATTCATTCCTATAATCAGTACAACCTTCAATGTAGAATGTGGTGCTTATGCACTAATTCGAATTTAACATTTGAGTTTATTTATTATATTACATTGTCACTCATGTAAGATCCTCTATATATAGCTCATTTGTCCTAAGCCCATACCCCACTCAATACGCCCACTTCTGTATTATCATACTTCTAACTGTATTTAATAAAGGAGGGAAATTTACCTACGGACTTCAATCAAAGATGACACTCACTCTCAAATTCAAGATATTGAATACAACAAAGCTTGACTATTGAATCCGTACATACAATATACGAAAATGTGAGCCCGAAAGGACAAAACTGACCATACAACGTCCAATTATTACTTGCGATGCTGAACATAACAAGGCTTGAATATTGTATAAGTACATTGAATATAATATAAGTACATACATGTACATAAAACGTGAGCGCCAACTGACAAAACTGACCTTACAACATTGTTACTGACATTGTCCTGGACCAGTCAATGTATCCACAGGATAATTTCATAAGCCTTCGTTCATGTCTTTCTTCTTCATCAAATCATGTTTTATTTTACCGGCTAACTTGTACATGTACATGCTTGGTTACTATGACAACGTCTAACATATATGAATTATTTGTCCACAATTGTTTTTTCTCGTTAACACGCTCGGCACCAATGAATAATGCATACAATATGAATATTATGTTACAAAACATTCAACGCAACAAATTTTATAGCAACAGTCTTTGTATCTCTAGGATAACGTATCCTCATTCTTCCAGAACAAAAATAAGAGGTACATGAAAATTATCAAACACGACTACCAGAATTTTATTATACTTGTTCATTTGTGGCTGTGTGACTGGAGAAATGGGGCTTATGGGATTTGTGGCCAGCATAATATTTGATCAAATAACACCCTCCTGTAGCCTAATAACGATCTATATTGCTGGTTAGAAGCATGGTGGGTGTTTCATTGATGGAACGGCAAACAGTGCAGATCCTGATCAGACTGTGCGGATGCAAAACCCATAAGGCGTAAAAAAAAATTGTTTGTTTCCACTAACCCGACCGACCCTATTTTTTCCCGCCGACTTTTTTTCGTCATATCAGTAATTTTTTTGATAAAAACAGTATAGTTTCACTAACCCATAGTGGGCTAACATATCCAGTATAAAAAGTGTGTCGTGAATGGGGAAAAAAATCGAGAAAAAAAAAAGTTTCTCCTACCTACCTACCCTATTTTTTTTCCAGGTGTTAGCGGAAACAAACAATTATTTGTTTTCGGCCTAAGCCCCATTTCTCCAGTCATAGCCACATTTCTGTCACAGACTGGAAATATTTTCACAGTCCATGACACAAATGCCCCCTAACACCGGACCAAGGACCTTCAGTTTAAAGTCTCATCCAAAAGATTTAAAAAGAACAAAATTAATAGCAAGGTAGGCATAATGTGTACAACTGTCAAAACAAACCTAAACCTTTCCCTCCTAAATATACAAAATGACTTTTCCATTAACTCTTTGCATGCTGGGAAATTTGTGGGCTATAAATAGTTCAAAAATAGCAGTTGACAATTCATTATAATTTCTTTTATTTCTCCTTATAAATGTCACGAATATGTCTTGGAATTTCATTAGAATTGTGTCCAGAGGACACAATTCAAATGAAATTTCAAGACATATTTACAGAGAGAAATAAAACATATACAGTGAAATCGCGATGGCTTGAAATGCCACGGGCCTGCATATTTTGTTCGAGTGATCGCATCTTTAGAGCCATCGCATCTTGCGATTTTGGCATATTTGTCGACTACTGTACCCGTCGGATTTAGGAAATAATGAAGCATAATAGAGTGTATCCATGTGTTAGATGATAATAGTATTTATTCGTAGATTAAAGTTATCATGTGAAATTAAATAAACATCATGAGTCAGCGGGACTTGAAAAATGTTTCGAGGGATCGCATTTTCCGAGGAGTTGCATTTTGAGCCATCGCATGTAAATTACATTAAACATATAGGGGCAATTATCGGGACCGCGATGCTATTTCGAGCGAGCCCGTCATTACGAGCCATCGCGATTTCACTGTACTCCTAATTCGTTTGGCGAATATTTTCACCACCAGCACGCAGAGTTAATGATAAAATACAGATCATTTTTGTTAATATAAAAAAACACTGACAAATGCTGCAGATCCAGATGAGACGGTTCTTTACGAGCCAGCTCATCTGTAGCCGATTTCATCATAATGTGCAAAGTATACTTATCTAGCAAAGTATACTTTGAGGGAGTAATCATTTATTTGTCCTGAAATGCATTATTTCATATAGAACTAACGACTGCATATATTAGATGATTAAAAGTATGCAGAATTATTATACTGAATGTATTACATTATCACAGCCAAAAGGCTGTGATAATGTAATAAATTCAGTATAATAACAAGAAACGAGGCAAAGCCACGAAGGCCAGGTTTTTTCCAAGCATAGACACTTGGATAACATAATTATACCCACTTTTTGTAGACTAGATGGCCGTGGCCTGCATGTCGCGCCTTGGGGCGAGGCATGGACACTAAAAAAATACATATAGTAGATGGAAAAACTTTAACGAAAAAAAAACTTTAACCGGACACACGGACGTACGGACGTACGGACATATGCCAAAATGCCGACGATATCGGCGCCTTTTCTCCGCAAGCGGGTGCGACCAATGATGATAACAAAAACCCATGTGAAGTATCAAGGTAATGGGTGAAGCAGTTGCAGAGATATAGTACACAAAAAAACTTTAACAAAAAAATTCAAAGTAATTTGACCTTGACATTGGGCACAGGGGCCGCACGGTTGGGGGTAGAATTTAAGGAATGATTTGGATGATGATTAAACAACCATGTTGGAAGTTTCGAAGGTAAAAAAAATGGGCGGAAGCCCCTTAGTGCAGATGACTATGGATGATGATAACAACAAAAAAATGTTTGAGTTTTTTTCAACATTTTGGGCGAAGCAGTTGGCAGGAAAAAAATGATATCGTTTATACAAAAAATTTAACAAACACCCTCTGAACAGAAAAAAACTACGTTAAAAAGTTCAACATTGAAAATGGCTAAGTCAATTAGTAGAAATAATAGGTAAGTAAAAAAAAATGGTCACATGTAAGGATAGTTGTATATGGTAGGCACCATTGGTTATGAAGCTGTGAAAGTTTGGTGGTCCTAGGTGGTACAGTACACAAAGAATGGACTTAAACACAAAAACTTAACATTGTAAACGCGAAAACATAAACATTGAAATGGCTAAGTCGAATGCGCGGAAAAAATGGGTCAAGTTCAAAACAAGAAACAAGGCAAAGCCAACGAAGGCCAGGTTTTTTTCCAACTTAGACACTTGGATAACGGATAATTATACCCACTTTGTACATAGACTGATGCCGTGGCCTGCATGTCGCGATGGGGCGAGGATGACACTAAAAAAAATAGATATAGTAGATGGAAAAACTTTAACGAAAAAACTTTAAACGGAAAAAACACGGACGTAGACGGACGGAAGGACGGACTATGCCAAAATGCCGCCACGATATCGCGCCTTTCCGCAAGCGGTGCGACAATGATGATAAACACCATGTGAAGTATCAGGTAATGGGTTGAAGCAGTTGCAGAGTATAGTACACAAAAAAAACTTTAACAAAAAAATTCAAAGTAATTTGACCTTGACATTGGGCACAGGGGCCGCACGGTTGGGGGGTAGAATGAAAATATGGATGATGATAAACACCCATGTGAAGTTTCAAGGTAATGGGCGAAGCAGTTGCAGAGATATAGTATAACGAAAAACTTTTAACCAAACAAACTCTAACCAGACGTACGTTAAAAAGTTAACATTGAAAATGGCTAAGTCAATTAGGTAGAAATAATAGGTGAAGGTAAAAAAAATGGTCACATGTTGGATAGTTGTATATGGTAGGCACCCCTTGGTTATGAAGCTGTGAAAGTTTGGTGGTCCTAGGTGGTACAGTACACAAAGAAATGGACTTAAACACAAAAACTTAACATTGTAAACGCGAAACATAACATTGAAAATGGCTAAGTCGAATGCGCGGAAAAAATGGGTCAAGTTCAAAACAAGAAACAAGGCAAAGCCACGAAGGCCAGGTTTTTTCCAAGCTTAGACACTTGGATAACATAATTATACCCACTGTTTGTAGACTAGATGGCCGTGGCCTGCATGTCGCGCCTTGGGGCGAGGCATGGACACTAAAAAAATAGATATAGTAGATGGAAAAACTTTAACGAAAAAACTTTAACCGGACACGGACGTACGGACGGAAGGACGGACGTATGCCAAAATGCCGACGATATCGCGCTTTCCGCAAGCGGGTGCGACAATGATGATAAACACCCATGTGAAGTATCAAGGTAATGGGTGAAGCAGTTGCAGAGATATAGTACACAAAAAAACTTTAAACCAAAAAAACAAAAAAATTCAAAGTAATTTGACCTTGACATTGGGCACAGGGCCCGCACGGTTGGGGGGTAGAATGAAAAATATGGTATGATGATAAACACCATGTGAAGTTTCAAGGTAATGGGCGAAGCAGTTGCAGAGATATAGTATAACAAAAAACTTTTAACCAAACAAACTCTAACCAGACGTACGTTAAAAAGTTAACATTGAAAATGGCTAAGTCAATTAGGTAGAAATAATAGGTGAAGGTAAAAAAAATGGTCACATGTTGGATAGTTGTATATGGTAGGCACCCCTTGGTTATGAAGCTGTGAAAGTTTGGTGGTCCTAGGTGGTACAGTACACAAAGAAATGGACTTAAACACAAAAACTTAACATTGTAAACGCGAAACATAACATTGAAAATGGCCAAGTCGAATGCGCGGAAAAAATGGGTCAAGTTCAAAACAAGAAACAAGGCAAAGCCACGAAGGCCAGGTTTTTTCCAAGCTTAGACACTTGGATAACATAATTATACCCACTGTTTGTAGACTAGATGGCCGTGGGCCTGCATGTCGTCGCCTTGGGGCGAGGCATGGACACTAAAAAAAATAGATATAGTAGATGGAAAAACTTTAACGAAAAAACTTTAACCGGACACGGACGTACGGACGGAAGGACGGACGTATGCCAAAATGCCGACGATATCGCGCTTTCCGCAAGCGGGTGCGACAATGATGATAAACACCCATGTGAAGTATCAAGGTAATGGGTGAAGCAGTTGCAGAGATATAGTACACTAAAAAACTTTAACAAAAAAATTCAAAGTAATTTGACCTTGACATTGGGCACAGGGGCCGCACGGTTGGGGGTTAGAATGAAAATATGGATGATGATAAACACCCATGTGAAGTTTCAAGGTAATGGGCGAAGCAGTTGCAGAGATATAGTATAACGAAAAATTTTAAAAAGTTTTAACTAAAAAACTTTAACCAGACGTACGTTAAAAAGTTAACGTTGAAAATGGCTAAGCCAATTACGTAGAAATAATAGGTGAAGGTAAAAAAAAATGGTCACATGTTGGATAGTTGTATGTGGTAGGCACCCCTTGGTTATGAAGCTGTGAAAGTTTGGTGGTCCTAGGTGGTACAGTACCAAAGAAATGGACTTAAACACGAAAACTTAACATTGAAAACACGAAAACTTAACATTGAAAATGGCTAAGTCGACTGCGCGGAAAAAATGGGTCAAGTTAAAAACAAGAAACGAGGCAAAGCCACGAAGGCCAGGTTTTTTCCAAGCATAGACACTTGGATAACATAATTATACCTACTTTTTGTAGACTAGATGGCCATGGCCTGCATGTCGCGCCTTGGGGCGAGGCATGGACACTAAAAAAATAGATATAGTAGATGGAAAAACTTTAACCAAAAAACTTTAACCGGACACACGGACGAACGGACGGACGTATGCCAAAATGCTGACGATATCGCGCTTTCCGCAAGCAGGTGTGACAATGATGATAAACACCCATGTGAAGTATCGAGGTATTGGGTGAAGCAGTTGCAGAGATATAGTACACAAAAAAACTTTAACAAAAAAATTCAAAGTAATTTGACCTTGACATTGGGCACAGGATCGCGCTTTCCGCAAGCAGGTGCGACAATGATGATAAGCACCCATGTGAAGTATCAAGGTATTGGGTGAAGCAGTTGCAGAGATATAGTACACGAAAAAACTTTAACAACAAAATTCAAAGTAATTTGACCTTGACATTGGGCACAGGATCGCTCTTTCCGCAAGCAGGTGCGACAATGATGATAAACACCCATGTGAAGTATCAAGGTATTGGGTGAAGCAGTTGCAGAGATATAGTACACAAAAAAACTTTAACAAAAAAAATTCAAAGTAATTTGACCTTGACATTGGGCACAGGGGCCGCACGGTTGGGGGTTAGAATGAAAAATATGGATGATGATAAACACCCATGTGAAGTTTCAAGGTAATGGGCGAAGCAGTTGCAGAGATAGTATAACGAAAAAGTTTTAACCAAAAAACTCTAACCAGACGTACGTTAAAAAGTTAACGTTGAAAATGGGTAAGTCAATTACGTAGAAATAATAGGTGAAGGTAAAAAAATGGTCACATGTTGGATAGTTGTATGTGGTAGGCACCCCTTGGTTATGAAGCTGTGAAAGTTTGGTGGTCCTAGGTGGTACAGTACCAAAGAAATTGACTTCAACACGAAAACTTAACATTGTAAACGCGAAAACTTAACATTGAAAATGGCTAAGTCGACTGCGCGGAAAAAATGGGTGAAGTTAAAAAAAAAAGTAACATGTTGGATAGTGATATGTGGTGGGTACCCCTTGATTATGAAGCTGTGAAAGTTTGGTGGTCCTAGGTGGTACAGTTCGAAAGAAATGGACTTAAACACAAAAACTTAACATTGGAAACGCGAAAACTTAACATTGAAAATGGCTAAGTCGATTACGCGGAATAAATGGGTGAAGTTAAAATAAAAGTAACATGTTGGATAGTGATATGTGGTGGGCACCCCTTGATTATGAAGCTGTGAAAGTTTGGTGGTCCTAGGTGGTACAGTAACAAAGAAATGGACTCAAACACGAAAACTTAACATTGATTGTGGACGCCGCCCGCCCGCCCCGCCCGGCCCGCCCGCCCGCCCGCCCGGCTTTCGCCAATCCAATAGCCTGGATTTTTTTTCATAAAAACCTCGCTAAAAAAGTAACATGTTGGATAGTGATATGTGGTGAGCACCCCTTGATTATGAAGCTGTGAAAGTTTGGTGGTCCTAGGTGGTACAGTACCAAAGAAATGGACTTAAACACGAAAACTTAACATTGAAAACGCGAAAACTTAACATTGAAAATGGTTAAGTCGACTGCGCGGAAAAAATGGGTCAAGTTAAAAACAAGAAACGAGGCAAAGCCACGAAGGCCAGGTTTTTTCCAAGCATAGACACTTGGATAACATAATTATACCCACTTTTTGTAGACTAGATGGCCGTGGCCTGCATGTCGCGCCTTGGGGCGAGGCATGGACACTAACAAAATAGATATAGTAGATGGAAAAACTTTAACCAAAAAACTTTAACCGGACACACGGACGAACGGACGGACGTATACCAAAATGCTGATGATATCACGCTTTCCGCAAGTAGGTGTGACAATGATGATAAACACCCATGTGAAGTATCAAGGTATTGGGTGAAGCAGTTGCAGAGATATAGTACACGAAAAAACTTTAACAAAAAAATTCAAAGTAATTTGAACTTGACATAGGGCACAGGATCGCGCTTTCCGCAAGCAGGTGCGACAATGATGATAAACACCCATGTGAAGTATCAAGGTATTGGGTAAAGCAGTTGCAGAGATATAGTACACGGAAAAACTTTAACAAAAAAATTCAAAGTAATTTGACCTTGACATTGGGCACAGGATTGCGCTTTCCGCAAGCAGGTGCAACAATGATGATAAACACCCATGTGAAGTATCAAGGTATTGGGTGAAGCAGTTGCAGAGATATAGTACACGAAAAAACTTTAACAAAAAAATTCAAAGTAATTTGACCTTGACATTGGGCACAGGATCGCGCTTTCCGCAGCAAGTGCCCGACATGATGATAGCACATGTGAGACAGGTGTTTGAAGCAGTGCGTAATATACAAAAAACTTTAACAAAAAAATTCAAAGTAATTTGACCTTGACATTGGGCACAGATCGCTTCCGCAAGCAGGTGCACAATGATGATAAACACCCTGTGATATAAGGTATTGGGTGAAGCAGTTGCAGAGATAGTACAAAAAAAACTTTAAAAAAATTCAAAGTAATTTACTTGACATTGGGACAGAGCTCGCGTCCAACCCAGTGATGTGAGTCGGGTGCGTGATAGTACAAAAAAACTTTAACAAAAAAATTCAAAGTAATTTGACCTTGACATTGGGCACAGGATCGCGCTTTCCGCAAGCAGGTCACAATGATGATAAACACCCATGTGAATATCAAGGTATTGGGTGAAGCATTGCAGAGATATAGTACACGAAAAAACTTTAACAAAAAAATTCAAAGTAATTTGACCTTGACATTGGGCACAGGATCGCGCTTTCCGCAAGCAGGTGCGACAATGATGATAAACACCCATGTGAAGTATCAAGGTATTGGGTGAAGCAGTTGCAGAGATATAGTACACGAAAAAAAACTTTAACAAAAAAATTCAAAGTAATTTGACCTTGACATTGGGCACAGGATCGCGCTTTCCGCAAGCAGGTGCACAATGATGATAAACACCCATGTGAAGTATCAAGGTATTGGGTGAAGCAGTTGCAGAGATATAGTACACGAAAAAACTTTAACAAAAAATTCAAAGTAATTTGACCTTGACATTGGGCACAGGATCGCGCTTTCCGCAAGCAGGTGCGAACAATGATGATAAACACCCATAGTGAAGTATCAAGGTATTGGGTGAAGCATTGCAGAGATATAGTACACGAAAAAACTTTAACAAATAATTTGGACAAATTGTTAAGGATTTGACCTTGACATGCAACAGATCCCGAAGGATTGGGTAAGCAAGCAGTGCGAACAATTGTAATGATAGGGGCACCCATGTTTGAAGTACAATGATGTGACCCAAGTCATGAGAGATAGAGTACACGAAAAAACTTTAACAAAAAAATTCAAAGTAATTTGACCTTGACATTGGGCACAGGATCGCGCTTTCCGCAAGCAGGTGCGACAATGATGATAAACACCCATGGATGTATCAAGGTATTGGGTGAAGCAGTTGCAGAGATATAGTACACGAAAAAACTTTAACAAAAAAATTCAAAGTAATTTGACCTTGACATTGGGCACAGGATCGCGCTTTCCGCAAGCAGGTGCGACAATGATGATAAACACCCATGTGAAGTATCAAGGTATTGGGTGAAGCAGTTGCAGAGATATACACGAAAAAAACTTTAACACAAATAATTTGACCTTGCATTGGGCACAGATCGCGCTTTCCGCAAGCAGGTGACATGTTGGGATAAACACCCATGAAGTATCAAGGTATTGCTGAAAGCATTGCAGAGATATGTACACGAAAAAAAACTTTATTCAAATAATTTGACCTGATGGGACAAGGAATCGCGCTTTCCGCAAGCAGGTGCACAAGATGATACCATGTGAAGTCAAGGTATTGGGTGAAGCAGTTGCAGAGATATAGTAAAAAAAACACACGACTTTACACAAAAAAAAAATTAAGAGTAATTTGACCTTGACATTGGGCACAGGAATCGCGCTTTCCGCAAGCGCATGCGACAATGATGATAAACACCCATGTGAAGTATCAAGGTATTGGGTGAAGCAGTTGCAGAGATATAGTACACGAAAAAACTTTAACAAAAAAATTCAAAGTAATTTGACCTTGACATTGGGCACAGGGGCCGCACGGTTGGGGGTTAGAATGAAAATATGGATGATGATAAACACCCATGTGAAGTTTCAAGGTAATGGGCGAAGCAGTTGCAGAGATAGTATAACGAAAAAGTTTTTAACCAAAAACTCTAACCAGAGTACGTTAAAAAGTTAACGTTGAAAATGGCTAAGTCAATTACGTAGAAATAATAGGTGAAGGTAAAAAAATGGTCACATGTTGGATAGTTGTATGTGGTAGGCACCCCTTGGTTATGAAGCTGTGAAAGTTTGGTGGTCCTAGGTGGTACAGTACCAAAGAAATGGACTTAAACATGAAAACTTAACATTGTAAACGCGAAAACTTAACATTGAAAATGGCTAAGTCGACTGCGCGGAAAAAATGGGTCAAGTTAAAAAAAAAAGTAACATGTTGGATAGTGATATGTGGTGGGCACCCCTTGATTATGAAGCTGTGAAAGTTTGGTGGTCCTAGGTGGTACAGTAACAAAGAAATGGACTCAAACACGAAAACTTAACATTGATTGTGGACGCCCGCCCGCCGCCCGCCCGCCCACCCCCCGCCCGCCGCCTGCCCGCCCGGCTTTCGCCAATCCAATAGCCTGGATTTTTTTTCAAAAAACCTGGCTAAAAAAGTAACATGTTGGATAGCAATATGTGGTGGGCACCCCTTGATTATGAAGCTGTGAAAGTTTGGTGGTCCTAGGTGGTACAGTAACAAAGAAATGGACTTGAACACGAAAACTTAACATTGTAAACGCGAAAACTTAACATTGAAAATGGCTAAGTCGACTACGCGGAAAAAAATGGGTCAAGTTAAAAAAAAAAGTAACATGGTTGGATAGTGATATGTGGTGGGGCACCCCTTGATTATGAAGCTGTGAAAGTTTGGTGGTCCTAGGTGGTACAGTAACAAAGAATGGACTCAAACACGAAAACTTAACATTGATTGTGGACGCCGCCCACCCGCCCGACCCGCCCGCCCGCCCGCCGCCCGGCTTTCGCCAATCCAATGCCTGGATTTTTTTTTCAAAAAACCTGGCTAAAAAGGTAACATGTTGGATAGTGATATGTGGTGGGCACCCCTTGATTATGAAGCTGTGAAAGTTTGGTGGTCCTAGGTGGTACAGTAACAAAGAAATGGACTGAAACACAAAAACTTAACATTGATTGTGGATGCCGCCCACCGCCCAACCGCCCGCCGGCCGCCGCCCGCCCCCCCTGGCTTTCGCCAATCCAATAGCCTGGATTTTTTTTTTAAAAACCTGGCTAAAAATTAATAAATTTATCTTTAAGTTGAAAATTTCTCCCTCAAAGAATACTTTGCTAGATAAGTACACTTTGCAATGTTGGTGAAATAGGCTACTGGAACTACAGTATTTGCACTTGTTGACTTTATGGTCTGTCGTGTTGAACGGGTAAAGTTTACATAGAGCTATCACTGGCATTGGCTCGCTCAGGTGTAAACGTTGTCAACCAACAGTGCCCACTATACAAGGAAAACAGTTTGTTTAGTCAGCCATTATGGAACCGTTTATTGTATGCCCACTCACCGCTATGCCCACATCGCTATGCCCACTCACCGCAACTGATATTAAATACAAATTATAGTGGATTTTGTAACTAAGAACATGTGCGATATATCATGATAAATATTTGCCACCTTTACCATATTTTCCGTAAATGACAACGAAAGCTGACAAAAGTTTCAAAGTAAACGTGAAATCCTATTCTGCAGTTGCTCATTGTGTCAACTTCTGACGTCATTTATGGAAAACATCACAGTTTCTGTAAATATTTTTCAGGAATAATAGCACATCGTCTTGGGTACAAAATCACATGGCTTGCCTCATGTGGGCTTTGCGATCATAACCAGATCACGTGGTTACAACAACAACAACGTCACCCACTCCAAAGAAAGTATTATTTGATATTTTCCTTAAAATGCAACGGATTCTGATGAAATATGGCGCAGCAAACAAACGCTGTCTTCATGAGATGCATTTGGTGGTCCAGGGAGTTTGACACAGGGAGGAGACACGAAAATCGATTCTTCACAAAAACGACAGAAGTTTGGGCGAACATACAGAGACCACCAAATGCAGCTTAACAAGACGCGTTTGATGCGCCATATTTCATCAAAATCCGTTACGTATATATAGGACAATATAAAAGAATACGTACTTTGAATCAGATGGATTCTGGAAGTTTCAGTACTTGTTGTTGTTGTTAGTACCACTTGATCATACACCTTGAGACAGTATCAAATGAGACACACATCAAAATATAATACATCAAGGTTTTATAGGTGTCCGGTGAGTTTGTTTTTGTTTGTTGGGGTTTAACGGCCTATCAACAGCTAAGGTAATTTAAGACCGAGTCAATGGGTTTAGTACTAAATCCCATATATTACCTGTACAAATATATGTACATTTTCAAGAACATGTACAAAAGGGGGGGGGGGGGGAATCCCAAAATAAGAACTGAATAATTACAATAAAAAACTATATATTCAGCCCTGAAATCAGAATAATCCTGATCTGATGCCAGGTCCTCACCACACCAGAATCACTTGGCCCCCTCCCAAAAGCAGTAGGATCAGTAATAATCTTACTACTTTTATAATGGGCAATAACCCAATTCATCTCCCAGGTAACAAAAGAGCCAAAGATAAAAACGTACCCGAAGGCCAAACCAGGCAAATCGTGATTCCTATAAGGAGGAACCCCTACCATTAATTTATGTCGTCGCTTTCCGATGAGAGAGATTCAAGCATACGAGTAGTAAGACTTGTGTGCACTTTTGCGTTACAACACAACAGTATCATTTGAGATACATTCCAGTAAAACCGATGAAAACTGAACACATTAAAGTTTTCTGTAGCCGATTTCACCAAAATTGAAAAGTGTACTTATCTTACTAAGTATACTTTGAGGGAGAAATTTTCAATTTTAGGATAAATTTATTAATTTTTATTATCCTGAATTTATTACATTATCACAGACATTTTGGCTGTGATCATTTAATAAATTCAGTATAATAATTCTGCATACTTTTAATCATCAAATATATGCAGTCGTTAGTTCTATGTGAAATAATGCATTTCGGGAAAACTAAATGATAACTCCCTCAAAGTATACTTAGCTAGATAAGAATGCTTAGCAATTTTGGTGAAATCGGCTACTGGTCACAAATTCAATAAGCCCCGCTATGTCATGGTATAGTCACATGTTAGTCATCAACACCAGTATTCAAACTGAAATCAATCTCCGATAAAATCAATATACCGGTACACGATGACACTCTAGTTAAGTTTTCAAGTTGAATTTGGATTCAATATGCCATGCTACCATATTCAAAGTACTATGATATTAAACTTACCATACCATATTAACCCTTTCCCTGATAGAGACGACTTTTCACGCCTCTGCAGAAGATGTCTTTTGAAAACATTGTGGGAAAAAGAGAAATTGCTTGTAACAAGCAATTTCTCCTTTTCCCACAATGTTTTCTACTCTATCAGATAATTTAACCATCATTTGACCCAGCATTTCATTCTTTTATTCAGATGTTTTGGATTTGGATGAGTCGAAATATCGCAAAACAGGGAACGGGTTAAGTACAGATCATTAAAGATACAGTATTAAATATCTACCATATTCAATATACGAGATGGCCGCGGCTCACATGTCACGCCCGCTGAGGTTTTGATAGTACATGTATACTGAAAAACTTTAACCAAAAAATAAATTAACCAAAGCCTTTAACCCGGACGCACAGACGACAATGTGCCAACTATATCGCGCTGTCATCGAGCGGGATGACAAAAATGATAAGGTACTATTAATGGAAAAGTATTCAATTTGAATTTATTTTAAATAGACCATGCTACTACAGTGTATATTCAGTGGGCCAGCATACCATATTAAACATGCCATATTCAATATACTACGATACCATAATATATATATATATCACAGTCAATATGTACCATGACTAACAAGATGCCATACTAAATGTATACCATATTAAATATTAACCTCTATCTTATTTTTTTTGTTGTCTGCTGTTTATTTTCTATTTTCCATTTTTATCATCAAAAACATGCTTTGACAGCACTTTAGAATAATTTACAACATGATTTGACAGCACTTCAGAATCATTTCCATTGGAAATGATTCTGAAGTACTGGCAAGCCATGTTTTTTATTGAGAAATAAGGAAAGATATAAAAGCAATAGCAGACGACAATTGTTGTGAGTAGCGGTCTAAGGGTTAAATGATAGCCTACCATATTGAATATACACAATATTTAATATACCATACCAAATTCAATATACCATGATAAACACACTGATTTGATGTATTGGTGGTTAACCGCCTATCAACAGCTAAGGTCATTTAAAGCCGGGCCAACGGGTTCGGTCCCGCATGTAACCTGCTGCATTGGGGAGAAAATATCAAAATCAGAATGGAAATATTTACATTGAAATAAATAGATCATCAGTCCTGAAATTAGAATAACCCGACCTGGTGCCAGGTCCAAACCACACCAAAGTCACTTGGCCCCTTCCCCTAAAAGTAATAGGATTAGGAATAATTGTATTACTCATACACAGGGTATAACCAGATTAAACCCCCACATACAAGATAAACAAACACTTCCCTCGTGTGATCAGTAACTACCCGTTTACTACTGAATTTATAGAATAATATTCTTACCTGTACGTAGAATTAAGTCCAATACACAGCAACAGTTGTTGAAATGATCAACGAGGGACCTTTACATCCAACAAGTGTAACGAGCCAGGATTTGTTACCGACTGTCAATCAATCAAGTCCAGCTCAACCTGGCAACAGAGGCAAATAGTATTAATGAGCGCGATCAACGGGTATCGCTAACCACTTCTATAAACAGGGTGAAATTGTGTCGCCATGCGGAAATATCTACAACTTGGCAATTCAAACCAGCGTAGATCCAGATCGGATGTGCAGTCTGATCAGGATCTACGGTACACTAGTTTGGTTGACTTGAAATAATATGAATTAGTAGTCGTAGAGTACCGGTAATCAGTATAGAACCTGAGCAGACATGATGAAGTCTAGGCTGATTGAAAATTCCAACGTTTTCATTAACTCACAATTTGACAAAATTTATGTAAATAAAACTTATTGAATCCAAAAAAAGAATACATCCAGTTTGTGATGATGTGTTCTGAACACGGAATTTAGTAACTACACAAAACTGTGGGTGCACACAATGCTGTTCCAAAACAAATGTCTGTCTATAAACTGCAGAGGAGCTAAGCATTTTAATCTAGTAGTCTTAATCCTTATAAAGCTGAATTAAATTTTGTCGTCGGCTGTTTATCTTATATTTTCCATTTTTCGCAGCAAAATCATGTTTTGACAACACTTTAGAATCATTCTAAAGTACTGTCAAACCACGTTTTCATTGAGAAATAAGACAAAACATAAAACAACAGCAGACGACTATTTTTGTCGGTTAATACTGATGGTAATGGTACCAATCCAATCACATAGTGTTTAACCCTTAAAACCGCTACACACAACAATTGTCGTCTGCTGTTGATATCTTGCCGCATTTCTCAATAAAAACATGGTTTGACAGCACTTTAGAATCATTTCCAATGGAAATGATTCTGAAGTGCTGTCAAAGCATGTTGTAAATTATTCTAACGTGCTGTTTTTGATGATAAAAATGGAAAATAGAAAATAAACAGCAGACGATAAAAAATTAAGATAGTGGTGTAAGGGTTAAAGGTACATGCCCACTCAGTAGGCACGAAATGTTCGTTATATCAGAGACAACATCTGAGACATTGTCTGGCAAAGTAAACATTCATTCACAATTACCCTACGTATTGATTGACATTAGTATACATTTTATAGCCGACGTAAATTTACACACTGATATCAGGGGCGATAACCGTGTTTCCTTAACATGTTAACAGACATTACTAATTAGTATCTGTACTTACTTTTTGATGTGCAATGATCATACTTTATAATCAGTCGAAAATATTATTCTTTCAGGCGACACATTTAATTAGTATGGATAATTAAAATATATAATGCCTCATTTGCATATGAAAATAGCCTGATACCACCGCGCGTCACTATCAGTAAAATAAATATTACTAAATGATTATATCTGTATAGCGGGCACTCGTAATGTTTAGAACTGCATGGTGGAATAGTGACACAATTATACTTATTTAATTCCTATAAAAACAGGTATGAAAGTTATTAAATATTTTATTTTTATTTGTGTTATTTCTCAATGAAAGTATATGTTGTGACCACTCATTTGAACCGTCTCGTCGAGACGGTTCAAATGGTGGTCACGACATATATTTTTGAGCTCATAGACGGAATATTTTTAGGATTTTCCGCAAACAAAATGATGTATCCTCAGCATGAAATGGGTTAATACACCTACCGTATACTGCTACTACAAATGTAGTTATTAGTGTAGTGTAGACTGGTTCAGGCAGAAAGACAGTCACGGTTTCACGATGACAATCAGTCCAATACATCCTACTGGTGTAAGAAGTGGAATTAATGCTTACCTTCACGCTAGTTTAGTCAAATAGAATCGCCCTTTCTTATAACGCCGTAATGCAAACATAACGAGTATGGTGACATGGGTAGGTTATTGGGAATGAATTCAATAAATCGTATGTTGATGCTTCTCAACGTATTATGTTCTATGTATATGGTCTATTCTTACCTATAAATTAAATTTCATGGTAAGTCTAAATTAAAACATACAAAACGGATTTCTATGATCTTGGCAGCTTAACCCATTATGTTTGGAACTTGCTTTTGGGCATTTCCAAATATTTTAATATTTGTTTCTAATTCTCATTTCACAACATATTTCTTAACCCTTAGACCGCTACTCACAACAATTGTCGTCTGCTTGTTGCTTTTATATCTTGCCTTATTTCTCAATAAAAACATGGTTTGACAGCACTTCAGAATCATTTCCAATCTGATTGAAGTGCTGTCAAAGCAAGTTGTAAACTAAGTATGTTTTTGATGATAAAAATGGACAATAGAAAATAAACAGCAGACGACAAAAAAAATAAGATAGCGGTGTAAGGGTTAAAATATACTTTTGCGTACAAAAAAAGTGACTGAGGTAAAAAAATAAGCATGTCGAGGCATGGTCATAAAACATTTACAAAACTATGAACACAAATTTCGCAGTCATTCACCTTAAGCTTGGGCATAGAGGCCACATGGGTGGGTTACAGAAATAAACTAGAGTAAGTGAGCTGGGGCTCACAGATACCCCCGGCCGATGCCTTGTCTGGTAAACAAATATTTTCTAAGTCAGTTGACCTTGCCATTTGGCATGAAAGCAACATAGGTGGGCTACAGAATGAAAATATGGATGATGATAACAAAGTATATGAAGTTTCAAGTCAATTGGACTTACGGTTGCAGAGATAATGGGTACCCAAAAACTTCAACGCAAATGTTACAGATGGACGAACAGATGTGTAGACAAACAGACGGACGGACAGAATGACGAAAACTATATATCGACATACTTCGTATGCCGGGGGGGGGGGGGGGGGGGGGCCGGGGGGGGGGGGGGTGATATTGTATAAATATGGATGATGCTAAAATAAACATGTGAAATGTCAAATTAACAGGGCATGGTTTTAGAGATATGTTGTAATTAACCCTTAGACCGCTACTCACAACAATTGTCGTCTGCTGTTGCTTTTATATCTTGCCTTATTTCTCAATAAAAACATGGTTTGACAGCACTTCAGAATCATTTCCAATGGAAATGATTCTGAAGTGCTGTCAAAGCATGTTGTAAATTATTCTAAAGTGCTGTCAAAGCATGTTTTTGATGATAAAAATGGAAAATAAACAGCAAACGACAAAAAAAACTAGATTGGTCAGTAAGCGAGGCTTACGGAATACCCCCCGCGTAGGCCCAGGTACCCCTAAATATATAAAGTTTTACAAGTGTGTGGGCTTGTGACCTTGACTCTGGGCTTAACGGGAGCGGTATGAACGTGAATTTGTCACAGGGTGGTAGAGGTCCATTGGAGCAATGCATGTGTGAAATGTGAAGCAGATCCGAGCAAGGAAGTAGAAGTTATAACCGATTTCTCTGATGTTAAGTGTTGTAAACAGACTAAGTATTTGACCTTGACCTTGGGATCAGCGGGGGTTGGACAGTCGTGGATTTGGCACAGCATGGTAGTAGAGCCTTACATGAATGCACACAAGTGAAATATTAAGCATTTTAGATGAAGGAAATAGAAGTTATAACAATATTTCTCTGATGTTAAGTTTTGTAAAGAGACTAAGTATTTGACCTTGACTTTGGGATCAGCGGGGGTTGGACGGTCGTGGATTTGGCACAGCATGGTAGTAGAGCCTTACAGAAATGCATGCGTGAAATATTAAGCATTTTAGATGAAGGAAATAGAAGTTATAACAATATTTCTCTGATGTTAAGTTTTGTAAAGAGACTAAGTATTTGACCTTGACCTTGGTATCAGCGGGGGTTGGATGGTCGTGGATTTGGCACAGCATGGTAGTAGAGCCTTACAGGAATGCATGTGTGAAATATTAAGCATTTTAGATGAAGGAAATAGAAGTTATAACAATATTTCTCTGATGTTAAGTTTCGTAAAGAGACTAAGTATTTGATCTTGACCTTGGGATCTGCGGGGGTGGACGGTCATGGATTTGGCACAGCATGGTAGTAGAGCCTTACAGGAATGCATGTGTGAAATATTAAGCATTTTAGATGAAGGAAATAGAAGTTATAACAATATTTCTCTGATGTTAAGTTTACGGACTAAGTATTTGACCTTGACCTTGGGATCTGCAGGGGTTGGACGGTCGTGGATTTGGCACAGCATGGTAGTAGAGCCTTACAGGAATGCATGTGTGAAATATCAAGCATTTTAGATGAAGGAAATAGAAGTTATAACAATATTTCTCTGATGTTAAGTTTACCCGGACGGACGGACGCACGGACGGACAACCTGACTCCAGTATACCCCCCCCACAACTCGTTGCGGGGGGTATAAAAAGCAAACAAGACATTCTAAGTCCGTGACCTTGACCCCTGGCATAAATGGGGGTCGTAGGTTTGTTGCAGAATGATGTATGAGTGTCAGAGAAGGGGCGGGTAAAATATGAAAGATTTCCGCTTAGGGAAAGAGAAGTTAAAAGGAAATTTACAATTGTTAAGTTTACGTTTTTTTCTAAGTTTCTAAGTCCGTGACCTTGAGCCCAGGCATAAATGGGGGTCGTAGGTTTGTTGCAGAATGATGTATAAGTGTCAGAGAAGGGGCGGGTAAAATATGAAAGATTTCCGCAAAGAGAAAGAGAAGTTAAAAGGAAATTTACAATTGTTACGTTTTGTGACGGACGGAAAGACGGAAAGACGGATGGACGGACGGATGGACAAGCTGACTCCAGTATACCCCCCCACAACTTCGTTGCGGGGGGGGGGGGGGGGGGGGGGGGGGGGTATAATAAGATAGCGGTCTAAGGGTTAATAAAGTTTAACGAAATGGGCCCCCGGTCGTTACAAGGATTACTTACCGTGCAACTCGGATCTGATTCAATAAACAATCTATACAATCTTCGATCCAGCAACAAAACACTATAAACGGCCAACATACAATTGTACTGCACACAATACAGTTAATACTTTTAATAACCTTGTTAAACATTTCAGGGTATGGAGGGACAAACATATGACAACAATTGATAAAACTGGGTTTATGACCTTTGAGACCAGTTTAGACCCAGATCAGACTACGCATCTGTGCAGTCTGATCAGGGTCAACACTGGTCGTCATTTAGTTTGTTTGTTTGTTGGGGTTTAACGGCCTATCAACAGCTAAGGTCATTTAAGGCCAGTTCAATGGGTTTAGTACTAAATTCCATATATTACCTGTACAAGTACTGTAAATGTACAAATCGGGGGAAAATCCAAAAATCAGAACTGAACATTTACAATAAAAAAAACTATATATTCAGCCCTGAAATCAGAATAATCCTGATCTGATGCCAGGTCCTCGCCACACCAGAATCACTTGGCCCCTTCCCGAAAGCAGTAGGATCAGTAATAATCTTACTACTTTTATAATGGGCAATAACCCAATTCAACTGCCAGGTAACTAAAGAGCCAAAGATAAAATGTACCTGAGGACCAAACCAGGCAAATTGTGATTCCTATAAGGAGGAACCCCTACCGTTAATTTACGCCGTCGCTTTCGCCCGGTCATTTAGTATGGATTTCTGCCAATTGAATGGGTCGGTTGAATAAGAGGGCTAAATCCATGATAAGGGGACTAACTCCATGATAAGGGGGTCCATGAAGGAGTTAGCTCCCTTCTTCCACATACCCCTCCACACCCTCCCCCAAATTTTATGTTTTAATTGTGTATTTATGCACATATGCAGCTTATCTGGAGCCCTGGCATATGCATCATATTATTTGTCATATCACCGTCATATTATCATGAACATTTGACTGTAACACAGAGCTCCAGATAAGCTTTGTGTCTATAGCGTACTATACCCCCTGATTTCAAAATCATTGCGTATTTTACCTTTTCAAATGGGTTATTAATTTTCTTCATTACTAAATAGTAAATAGGGAACAAATGATAAAAAAGATAACAAATTTAAACATTCACTTATTTGCGCTACAAAAAGCAAACATTGTTTGCTTTTTGCAGCTCAACTAAGTGAATTTACAACTTTATGACAGTATTTTCACTACTCAATTTGAAAATCAATGCGTATTTTCACATTGCTGTGCGTATTTTGTACTCCCACTTTTGATAATAAATGCGTATTCAGCTAAAATAATTGCGTAAAATACGCAAATACGAACCTTATCTGGAGCGCTGGTAACAGAAATTCAATATTCCGTGACATACAAATAATGTATCACAGCAGTCCAGACAGACCATTAGTCATAGCAGGCAGTCATACAATAAACGCATCAAACCAATATGGGTGGATCATGTGATTAAAACATGGCGGCAATTTCAAATAACGCTATATCCCCTCTTGCCTATAAGTACAGTAAACCTGTGTATAAAGGCCAGCCATGGGAAGTGAACAATCTGGGCTTTGTTCACAGGTGGTCTTTATTCACAGGGTCATTTATATAGTAATTGTGTCATTGGGACAACAAAAGTGTGTCCTTTACAGCCTGGGCCCGGTTGCTCAAAACCTCTGTTAGCTTAACAGACTGTTAAATCCTTAGCAATGCTAAGGATTTAACAGTCTGTTAAGCTAACAGAAGCTTTGAGCAACCGGGCCCTGGTGATTGCTATTCGGAGGTGGTCTTTAGCACAGGTTCGACTGTATATCCAAGGTCACCCAAATGACATTGGGTATTGGTGGAAAGCCGTTGATGAAGCCATTGACATACGTCCAAAATTGATGATGCTGGCGACACTGATGATGCCGCCGGAATTGTGACCGCTACGTCTCACTTTCCACTAACGAGGGCGAGTTTGTTTGTTGGGGTTTAACGGCCTATCAACAGCTAAGGTCATTTAAGGCCAGGCCAATAGGTTTAGTACTAAATCCCATATATTACCTGTACAAGTACATGTACATGTTCAAGTACATGTACAAATGGGGGGGGGGGGGGGAATGCCAAAGATAAAAACGTACCGGAGGGCCAAACCAGGCAAATCGTGATTCCTATAAGAAGGAACCCTGCCATTAATTTACGCCGTCACGTTCACTCGACCAACCACCCACAAAAAGACAAAAAGCATATGTTACAGTTAAATAAATTTCAAGGTGTTTTATGTCACACATATCCTGCGTAATTGCTGAAACTACACCTCTTAAAATTAAATATACCACCATGTTCAACATTAAAGTGAATAGTTAATAGGCTATATTAGAATATAACCTGTAAAAATAAATAGCGGATCTAGATTTATGAAACGAGGCATGTAGTTATGCACTGAGCCTCTGGAGAGGTGCATAAAATTGAGGACGAGTTTGAGATTCTGTTTTTCACTTCACCCTGCAAAGAGCAGCCAATGTGGAGATATCCAATTCGTTTCAGTGTCATTGACTATTTTCACATCTAGTGAAAAATCTCCACAGAGGAAAAACGGCACTCATGAAATATGGACATTTCACACCACTCGATGAACATATATGTCATATTCGTTGCAAAAATATGAATATCCTCTATTTAATCCCTGCAAGAACATTAATATAAATATGCCAGATAATATGTTCCTGTTCTTTACACACACTTCATATTACCAAACGGGAGCCCAATCAAACAAATTTAGTAATGTTAATGAGCTACTGACGCTTCTAATGACGTTTCAAGCATGATGACGTCCACGTCAAAACATCATTGCACTATCGTGCCAATATGGACGTCATTTGAAACGTTTCCATTTTATTCATTTGACGTATAGTTGGCTCAAAATACAAATACGTAATTAGGGTGATGCGGCCAGCCAATCAAATTCCCTCCAGTAGCCTATTTCACCAACATTAATTGCAAAGTATACTTTTCTAGCAAAGTATACTTTGAGGACGAAATTTTCAATTTAAGGATAAATTTATTATTTTTTATTATACTGAATTTATTACATTATCACAGCCATTTTGGCTGTGATAATGTAATAAATACAGTATAATAATTCTGCATATTTTTAATCATCAAATATATGCAGTAACTAGTTCTGTATGAAATAATGCATTTCGGGAAAAATAAATGATTACTCCCTCAAAGTATACTTTGCTAGATAAGTATACTTTGCAATTTTGATGAAATCGGCTACTGGTGTGTCGTATCACATTTATGAAATGGGTTACAGCACGGAATAACACAGTTATCATGTGATCACACAACTTATCGCATTTGATTTGGCAAAATAAAATTGAAATTAGGCTACAAAAAATTAATGTTTAGATTCTCATCCCCGCCCGCCCCTAATAAAACGGCCCGCCCAAGGGTTTATTTAAAAAAAACAAAAAAACTGATGCGGCCAACGTATTATACCGCTCCCACAGCTTTTTATCGGAGTGCTTTACGTAGCGCAATACAATAACCCCAGAACCCGCCCCCTCCAGATTAGCAATACTTCAATACGAACATGTTATTACAAAACACTATTGCACGCAACTGCGCCTTGCCGTTCAACACCTCATTTTAGTATTGCCTGAAAATAAAAAATAAAGGTGTCCCACCCGCCCCATTTTTCCCCAAAACTTGGATGAGAATCTAAACATTAATTATTTGTAGCCTTACTGTCATTTTTTACCATTTCTATCTTCAAATTTGAGCCCTAACTAAATGTGCAGTCTGATCCGAGTATAAACTGTCATGGAACATAGCTCAGGGGGCCGTTTCACTAAACTTTGTACGACTAAAATGTTCGTAAGTGCACCCTCATGATAGTCTGTAAATTTCACATTAACAACGTTTTATCGTAAACAATTACTGGATTTACATTTATTGAGCATAGGCTGCACATGCAGCCTATGCTCAATAAATGTAAATCCATCAATTGAAAATTCCAGACGATACTAAATTTGCACTTACGAACATTTTAGTTGTACGAAGTTTAGTGAAACTAAAAGTGCAATTAACGAGACATGACCTCTCAATGGCAAACATGCGAAGCTATACAAACGCACTGTTGACAATATCACAGTCAATATTGATACTGCTAACACATTGTTAATTAATTCTAATGCTAATTTGAAAGCATTTGTAAGTCTTAAAGTTCATGGGTACTATCTTATACCTTTTTTGAACACATTGATAATATCTACGTGTATTGAACAAATATTAAACAGTTGCTTAAAATTGAATTTATTGAATGAATGGCCTTTTTGCGGAATTTATCGGGATATAAACTTGGAAAAGTCGCGGGAATACTGGACGAAGGCCGGAAGGCCTCGTCCAGTATTCCCGTGACTTTTCCAAGTTTATATCTCCGATAAATTCAACAAAAAGGACATTCATTCTTTATAATTCCAGCATTTGAAATAAATTCATCAAGAAAATGTGTTTATTTTCCGTTTTCTTAAGAATTATTTTAACTGCGCCTGACGATTACGGAAAGTAGTTCGGCATGGGAGTTTACTGGGATATAAATTTTGGACAGAGACTTGCTACGGACCAATCAAATGTTAGGGAATTGTGTAAATATTTTTGTGCTGGAATTATTGAGCATAGGCTGCACATGCAGCCTATGCTCAATAAATGTGAATCCATCAATTGAAAATTCCAGACGATACTAAATTTGCACTTACGAACATTTTAGTTGTACGAAGTTTAGTGAAACTAAAAGTTCAATTAACGAGACATATTGATACTGCTAACACATTGTTAATTAATTCTAATGCTATTTTGAAAGCATTTGTAAGTCTCAAAGTTCATGGGTACTTTCTTATACAGTGCAACCTCTCTACAACAGCCACCCATGGGAAGAGGCAAACTTGGCTGTTATAGAGAGGTGGCTGTTGTAGGGAGGTTAATGCTGAATACAATTTTATCGTCTGATGTTTATTTATTTTTTTCAATAATTCTCAATAAAAACATGTTTTGACAGCATTTTAGAATCATTTCCAATGGAAATGATTCTAAAATGCTGTCAAAACATGTTTTTATTAAGAAAGAATGCAAAATCAACATCAGACGACAATGTTCATGCTCAGCAGTGTAAGGGTTAGATTTTAGTCTAGAGGAAATCATCCATTTGGGATATAAAATAGCGGCTGTTACAGAGGTGGCTGTTGTAGAGAGGTGGCCGTTCGGGGAGGTTCGACTGTACATTTTTTTAACACATTGATAATACCTGTACGTGTATTGAACAAATATTAAACAGTTGCTTAAAATTGAATTTATCTCCAGCTGATACTAATACGATGATCTTGAAATATCATGTAGAGTCGGAAAGGAAATTCAAATTTTGGCGGGAAAAACATCTCTTAAAAGCACTTGGTCTCGCATATGTGCAGACCGCTACTCACAACAATTGTCGCACTAACCTACTATTCTCTATAAACGCCAGCTTCACAAATTGTGTTATGCATTGATGGCTCAATCCATTCATCAATCTCATGTAGCAATATTTAATTGTGACTACGACTGTCATGGGAAAAAAGGGCTTATGACATTTGTGGCCAGTCTGTCTTCTAACGAACAAGATAGAAACATAGAGCAGGACATATGAGTGAATGACAAGCAGTGCAGACCATGCGCAGTCTGATCTGGGTCTACACTGGTTGCAAAGATCATAAGCACCATTTCTCCAGCCACAATCCTAATTAACCAGCAAAATAAATCAAATCCATTAGCAGGGCACACAGTAATGCCGACCTGTACCGTTTCGTACCGGTCACCATGGAAACAATAAACTGGTGAGAAATATTAATTATCTACTATGTTCAACTTGTGAATGTACAAATTAATTATCACAAATACACGAGGCTGCATGTAAGGCGATACTGGCGATATCCGCACTAAAATTGATCCCTGGGTTCAAAATGTACCTGCATTATTTAATTATCATAAAATAAAATATGTTTATACCAAGGTGTTTGATGCAAAAAGACAACAGTATAAAAATAACTAAATGTATGTTACAAAGTTGTATCTATCGGGCTACGAGACATAGTCTCATGACAATGTACCTTACATTTTATTTATTGTTGTGTTTTTGCATTAAACACCTTGGTCTCGATGAATTTGTTTGTTGGGGTTTAACAGCTAAGGGCATTTAAGGCCGGGTGAATTGGTTTATTACTAAATCCCATACATTACCTGTACAGATAGCGGGGAAATCCCAAAATCAGAACTGAATATTTACAATAAAAAAACTATATATTCAGCCCTGAAATCAGAATAATTCTGATCGGATGCCATGTCCTCGCCACACCACAATCACTTGACCTCCTCCCAAAAGCAATAGGATCAGTAATAATCTTGCTACTTTTATAACGGGCAATAACCCAATTCAACTCCCAGGTAACAAACAAGAGGCCCAAATGGGCCTGTATCGCTCACCTAAAAGCCTCCATAGTGGTCATCTTGATTTCACAAAGACTCTTCACTTACAACTTCAAATGTTCCACAGAATTTGTTGGTACCTTCTGATCTAACATATATTGCGAATGTGCATGTGATTTACTGCTATACCTTCGATTTGATGTATAAAATGACCATATTTGGTCAAAAATAAAATTTGACCCCTATTTGACCCCTCGGGCCATGACCATTTTTATTTTTGACCCAGAGGCCACCATATGAACAAATCTGAATCAGCGTTAACTATCGATCATTCATACAAAGTTTCTTCGAAATCGGCCTGGCGGTTTGTGAGAAGAAGATTTTTTGACAATTTGACCTACTTTTCAATGGCAGACATCTTGGATTTGGTGATGACCTCCATTTTGACAAAAATGAACAGGCTTCACCAACAAACCATTTCAGTTAAGTTTGGTCAATATCGGCCAAGCAGTTCACAAGAAGAAGTCCTTTGAAATCTTTAGTAAAAGAACAACCTTTTGACCTGTCGGTGGCCATCTTGGATGACGTAATCATCTGATTTTGGCAAAACATGCTCCAGAGTGATCGTCTCGTCGATACCTTGGATTGGATATATTATATGACCATATTTGGTCAAAAATATAATTTGACCCCTAGTTGACCCTCGGGCCACGCCCATTTTTGACCCAGGTGCCACCATATGAACAAATCTGAAACAGCGTTAAATATCAATCATTCACACCAAGTTTCGTCGAAATCAGCCTGGAGGTTTGTGAGAAGAAGAGTTTTTTTGACAATTTGACCTACTTTTCAACGGCGGACATCATGGATTGGTGATGACCTCCATTTTGACAAAAAAATGAACAGGCTTCACCAACAAACCATTTCAGTTAAGTTTGGCCAATATCGGCCCAGCAGTTCACAAGAATAATACGTTTGAAATCGTAAAAACAAATTTTTTACCTTTCGTGGCCATCTTGGATGACAAATCATCTGATTTAGACAAAACATGCTGTAGAGTGATCGTCTCGTCGATACATTCGATCCGATATACTATATATATTCGATCCGATATACTATATGGCCATATTCTGTCAAAAATAAAATTTGACCCCCATTTGACCCCTCGGCCACACCCACCCATTTTTGACCCAGGGGCCACCATATGAACAATCTGAAACAGCGGTAACTATCATCATTCTACCAAGTTTCGTCGATATCGGCCTGGAGGTTTGTGAGAAGATTTTTTGACAATTTGACCTACTTCTCAATGGCGGCCATCTTGGATTTGGTGATGACCTCCATTTTAACAAAAATTAACAGGCTTCAACCACAGACCATTACAGTTAAGTTTGGCCAATATCGGCCAACGCAGTTCACAAGAAAAAAAGACGTTTGAAATCTTTAGTAAAAGAATGACCTTTTGAACTATCAGTGGCCATCTTGGATGACGTAATCATCTGATTTAGACAAAAAAATCTCCAGAGTGATCGTCTCGTCAATACCTTCGATTTGATATATTATATGACTATATTCGGTTAAAAATAAAATTTACCCCTATTTGACCCCTCGGGCGACGCCCATTTTGACCCAGGGGCCACCATATGAACAAATCTGAAACAGCGCTAACTATCGATCATTCATACCCAGTATCGTCGAAATCGGCCTGGAGGTTTGTGAGAAGATGATTTTTTAAGAATTTGACCTACTTCTCAACGGCGGCCATCTTGGATTTGGTGATGACCTCCATTTTAACAAAAATGAATAGGCTTCAACCACAGACCATTACAGTTAAGTTTGGCCAATATCGGCCAAGCAGTTTACAAGAAAAAGACGTTTGAAATCTTTAGTAAAAGAATGACCATTTGAACTATCGGTGGCCATCTTGGATGACGTAATTATATGATTTAGACAAAAAATGTTCCACAGTGATTGTCTCATCAATACCTTCGATTTGATATATTACATGACTATATTCGGTTAAAAATAAAATTTGACCCCTATTTGACCCCCCCTCGGGCGACGCCCATATTTTTGACACCCACGGGCCACCATATGAACAAATCTGAACAGCGCTAACTATCGATCATCATACCAAGTACGTCGAAATCGGCCTGGCGGTTCGTAGAAGAAAGAAGATTTTTTAAGAATTTGACCTACTTTTCCATGGTGGCCATCTTGGATTGTCGATGACCTCCATTTTAATAAATCTGAAATGGCATCACCCATATATCATCCCTGTGAAGTTTAACCAATATCGGCTCAGCAGTTCGAGAGAAGAAGATGATTGAAAATGTTCACGGACGGACGGACGGACGACGCCGGACGACGGACACTTTGCCATAACAATAGCTCACATGAGCTTTGCTCAGGTGAGCTAAAAAGCCAAAGATTAAAACGTATCCGAGGGCCAAACCAGGCAAATCGTGATTCCTATAAGGAGGAACCCCTACCGTTAGTTTACGCCGTCGCATTTGCCCGACCAACCACCCACTGGTCTCAATGAGATGATTGAAATGGTGGTCACAAAACATACTTTTGTTGAGAAATAAGAAAATATTCATGTTTTTCCTTCCGAAAATTGGCGTATTCCCAGGATTAACTTAACCCTTGGATCGCTATCTTATTTTTTTGTCGTCTGCTATTTATTTTCTATTTTCCATTTTTATCATCAAAAACATGCTTTGACAGCACTTTAGAATAATTTATAACATGCTTTGACAGCACTTTAGAATCATTTCCATTTTTATTAAGACATAAAAGCAACAGCAGACAACAATTGTTGTGAGTAGTCTAAGGGTCAACCCTTTCAACACTACAGACCCCTTTTGTGATGTTTGCAAACAGTGTAGATCCAGATGAGCCGGCTCGTAACGATCCGCCTCATCAGGATTTGCACTTTTTGGAAGTAATTTTCATATATTTGTTTTAAAAAAAAACACCCTCTTTTTAAAAATGGACTACCTAGTCTGAAAATCATTGAGATTGGTTGGAAAATTAACATATTACAGTCCATTAGTTACTTATAAAGGGTTAAGTGGTACAAGATATTGATATGTATCATACAAAGACAAATAGATGAGTACCGTATCACAGTTTAATAGGAAAATTAATATACATGTACATGTAGTTAACAACAAAGCAACATTTTCCTGCCAACCTACACTCCCAAAAACATTAACCCTTACAAATGCGGGGGAACCGAAAATTGTTGTCTACTGTTGATTCATATTTTATCTGTTTTGTAAGTACAAACATGGTATGGTGGCATTTAGTCCATTAAACATGGGATACAATTATAGTAGTATGAAAATTTCCTGAGAAAAAAAATCTCTATTTTCTTTATTTCATCTCAAAAGTATATGTTGTTACCACTCATTTGAACCGTCTCGATGAGATGGTTCAAATGAGTGGTAACAACATATACCTTCATGGAGAAATAAACAAAATAATGAGATTTATTTTTTAAAAAAATTATCGTATCCTTAGACTGAAATGGGTTAAGAATCATTTTCAATGGAAATGATTCTAAAGTGCTGCCAAACCATGTTTCGATGAGAAAAATAACACAACAGAAGACGTCAAATTTTAATTCAGCATTGTAAGGGTAAAGGGCTTTTTCTTAACTCTTGGCATGCTAGCAGTGAAAATAACATCCAACAAATTATGAGTATGTTTCTTATATTTCTCTCTGTAAATATGTCTTGGAATTTCATTAGAATTGCGTCCTCTGACGCAACTCAATGAAATTCCAAGACATATTCATGATATTTATAGGGAGAAATAAAAGAAAATGCAATGAATTGTCGTCTGCTTTTCTGAACTATTTATAGCCCACAAATTTCCCAGCATGCAAAGAGTTAAATAATCAAAAATCTTGTTCCTCATTTTGGGAACTTTCAAATTATGTCCTTTGTTGTATGGTTAGATGATTTCTAAGCGATGTCACCAAGATTTCAAAAATATTTTGTGTTCAAATAAGTTGGGTTGTTTTGTTTCTCCTGTTGTCAACATGTTATATTCCTACATAACAAAAAAATGTAAAAATATATTTCCAGGAATTTGATCAAATAAAAATACTGGTGAGAGTGACTTTGAATAAAAGTAGGTCAGCAGAAAAATGTGGAGAAGACAGTAGGTTTGTCAGTCCTACATATGGAATGTTAACATAATTATGGCCCCGCTAGACACACTGTTAGCAACTGAAGGGGTTACTTGAAGGAGAGAGCCAACTCACTCATGGAGTTATTTCAGAACTGAATATTTACAGAACAAAATATTTATTCAGCTCCGAAATTAGAATATCCTCATTTGGTGTCGGGTCCTCACCACACCATCATGGAGTTAGTCCCTCACTTTCAACGACCCCTTCAATTAGGTGATGACACAGCGCTCCAGATAAGGAATTAGTAATTGAGTATTGTCACTCTATCATTTCAAATTGGGTATTTCAAAATTTTAAATGTGTAAAATAAAATAGCACTACTGTTTACACATTAACAGACAGCAATTGTTGAATAGTTTGCTTCGAAATGAAAACATATCTTGGCATTTCCAAGATGTGTTTTCATGGAAAATAAGAAAAATATGCTATATTTGTGGTCTGTTTATTATTTTCTGCAGCATGATAAAGGTACCATCAATTTTTTATCGCTTTTTGATACTCACTACTTCAATTGGGTTTTTAGCAATTTTAATTGGGTATTTAAGCAAATACGCAGCTTATCTGGAGCTCTGTATGAAATTTTGAGTATGGGAATTGATTTCCCCCGAATGGGCACCCCTTCAGTCATTAGTGTAACTTTGTCAACGAGATTGTCTAAGTAAATTCTCAACATGCCATTTACACGTTGCAGTCCTGTAATATGTGTTTGTTTGTTTGTGTATTAGTGTTTAACGGCCTATCAACAGCTAAGGTCATGTAAGGCCGGGCAAACGGGTTCGATCCCACTTTAACCTGCTGCATTGGGGGGAAAATCCCAAAATCAGAACGGAATATTTACATCGAGAACAAATATATTCAGCCCTGAAATTAGAATAACCTGACCTGGTGCCAGGTCCATACCACACCAAGGTCACTTGGCCCCTTCCCCTAAAATAGGATTACGAATATCGTAATACTCACATAAGGGGTATAACCAGATTCAACTGTCACATACAAAATGCCAAAGACGTATGTGAGGGCCAAACCAGGTCTCCAGTCGGGATTCTGGTAAGGATGAACCCCGATCGTTAAATTGCCCATCGCATGCTGCCACCTGCCACCCACCCTGTAATATGTGACGCATCCATCTGTTTAGATATGGCCTGGTACAGTTCAACATGTGATAGCCACTCTGCCCTCGACGGTTTCCGTTCACCAGAGTTCAAGCTCCCGCAAGAAGACTAGGGGGGCGCCATGTTTGTTTTGGTTTTCTATCGTGTTTTGCATTTCAGCCATTTTCACTCACAAAATGTTGATATTTTCAGATAAATGATTACCTGACTGATATATATACTTTTAATATCCTTTTAATGTTAATTTACACAATAAACCACCTTCAATAACTAGGAAATTGACTTTATTATCCAATATCCAATTATCCATTATTTGGCCTTGGCAATGCTGCTTACATCCTGGCATGACATTTTCTTTCTCTGTTAATGGTAAGCGTCCACTCAGATGACCAAAACCATCCTACGTATCCAGTTACAAACAAGAAATAGAAAACGACGAAGGTAAATTTACGTTAAAAAACTTACTCAACCCTTTGCAGTTGGGGTTGAGGAACTTTTTAACATAAATTTAAATTGCCGCCAGCAAACTTTAGAACAAATATTAATGAACAAATTCAAAAATTGTACAAATCCCTAATCAAGGGATATATTAGTTCACCAGTAAATAGTGTAAAATAGCATACAGTTTGTTTTTTCACAGAACCACTCTCAAAACTTACCCACATACGGACGCTTAACAGAGAAAGAACTTTGTTTGGCCTTAGTGAAGACCCAGCTGAATCCTACAGCTGCTAATGAATTATATTTTGATTGTTGATGATCAGGAACTACACTCGGGGCCGTTTCACTCAACTTTGTACGACTAAAATGTTTGTAAGTGCAAAATTATGATAGTCTGTAAATTTCACATTAACAATGTTTTCTTGTAAACAATTATTGGATTTACATTTATTGAGCATAGGCTGCATATAAAAAATACCAGGCTAGTGTCTTTTGATATCAAGTTTGTCAGGCAAGGCTAGCAAACGCGTAGGAATTCCGAGGCTTACCGAGGAATTCCTACCGCTTCCGATCCGAGCCTGATAAACTTGATATCAAAAGACAGTAGTCTGGTATTCTATATATCAGGTAACGCTTAATGCTCGAAAATGACCATAGATGACGTCGTTATCTATGGACGGAACGCGGACTTGTTTACGTTGCGTCAGTTCACTGACGTCATTCGTTAAAGTCTTACGACATCATCCAACCAGAGGAACGTCAGTTTTCACTTCGTTGTAACCCAAATGTTTGTATCAGCTCAATGCCTGATACAATATGTTATCAGAAAGTACGTATTCGGTCAATACATGGTAGGTTACCTGATAATTAATTGTACATGTATCTGCCTTTTCACCCCTGAGAACAACACAAATAGAGACAAGTATCGTGTGCTTTCAAAATATGGTGATAATGATAAATATTTAATACAAGGGAAAACAGGAGATGTCAAAATTACTATTCACCATAGTATGGACAAGGCAATCGCTGTCGAGTGTCTCACCCATGAAGGTCAATGACTCGAAGGTCACATGAATGACACTGATTGGATAACCATCAATGTTAGGAAGTTATGATCTGACTAACAGATCAGGGGGCCGTTTCACTAAACTTCTTACGACTCAAATGTTCGTGCAAATCAAGTGCAAATTTGGAATCGTTTGGAAATTTCAATTGATGGATTTACATTTATTGATCATAGGCTGCATATGCAGCCTATGCTCAATAAATGTAAATCCAATAATTGTTTACAAGAAAACATTGTTAACGTGAAATTTACAGACTATCATAACTTTGCACTTACGAACATTTTAGCGCAAGAAGTTTAGTGATGATATTCAACAGCTGGACATACATGTACGTCCATAACTGTCGACACTGACGTAGACGTCGGACGTCTCACTTTCAACTAACGTGGGTGACACAATTAAAGCAGAAAAGCATGACTGAACATTACTAAGAACAAAGCCAATCTCACCACTTGCTGGCTCAAACATGCAGGGATAGAATAATATCAAAATAAATGCATAATAAACATGTAAACCATACATTAAATTACAATAAACAATCGCAGTAAGGATAAGAAAGTAGCCAAACCGAGTACCCTCTTAAAGAGGCAGTTAAATCATAAAATTCACAAAAAAATGTAATCATGTTCTATCGCTAAAATTAAATCTCTTCTTGATGAAATCTATTTAAAAAATACGGCTTTTATATCCTTGTTTCTATTTCTGCTCGGCTTATGTTGATGGGAAACTGCCAATGCAGCTATGGCAAGGGAAATCGGGTCTATGGGTTACACAATTAGGTGGTATCAACCACAGGTGGAAGAATCAAACATGTGACGTAAAAAAATGCCAATTAAAAACCCACCTGGATTCGTACTATACATTACGTTCATAAACATAATTTATAGTATGAATCTAGGTGGGTGGAGTAATGGGATTTTATAATGGGAATTTTTCATGTCAGAAGTCCGAGTCTTCCAGCTGTAGTTTCGCCAGGTTTACAATTTCCTCCAATTGTATTTAGAGGACAAGGCAATCGCTGTCGAGTGTCTGACACATGAAGGTCAACGACTCGAAGGTCACATGAATGACACTGGGTGGATAACCATGAATGTCAGGAAGCTAAGATCTGACTAACATCTGAATAAATACTGTTTAAAAATGTATTTATATCACATATCTCTCTTGAAATAAATACTGTTTAAACCAACAGATCAGTAGCCTATTTCATAAAAATTGCAAAGTATACTTATCTAGCAAAGTATACTTTGAGGGAGTAATCATTTACTTTTCCCGAAATGCATTATTTCATATAGAACTAACGGCTGCATATATTTGACGATTAAAAGTATGCAGAATTATTATACTGAATTTATTACATTATCACAGCCAAAATAGCTGTGATAATGTAATAAATTCAGTATAATAATTCTGCATACTTTTAATTATCAAATATATGCAGTTGTTAGTTCTATATGAAATAATGCATTTCAGGAAAAATAAAAGATTACTTCCCCAATTTGATTGTGATAATGAAATAAATTCAGTATAATAATTCTGCATACTTTTAATCATCAAATATATGCAGTTGTTAGTTCTATATGAAATAATGCATTTCAGGAAAAATAAAAGATTACTCGGCGACAGGATTTTCTCTGTTGAAAGTAAAATGATTCTTCCCACCTAGGTATTTGATGGTTCCAGTGTGAATGAATGTGGTTAGAGCCAATCAGGTTGTTGTGATATAGGGTACTTAAACATTTAAAGCAGATTTTACAAACAAATCTGTAATGAATATTTAAAAGTAAATTTGGCAAGGGGGTTGCATTTTTAGGCTGCAGAATGAAAATATAGATGGTGATAAAGAAGTATGTGAAGTTTCAACTCAATCAGACTTAGAGATATGACTCGGACAATTTGTTATTTGGTAGTTAACCCATTACAGACGAGATACGCTTTTAGTAGTATGAACCTTTTGAGAGTAAAATATCCATATTTTCTTTATATCCTTTCGAAAGTATATGTTGTTACCACTCATTTGAACCATCTCAACGAGATGGTTCAAATGAGTGGTAACAACATATACCTTTATCGATGAATGAACAAAATAATGAGATTTTTTCAACAAAAATCATAGTATCCTTAGACTGAAATGGGTTAAAAACATTAATGCAAACACCAGACACACATACACAGACCAATAGTGTCAATTATATCACCCTCACTACAAGCGGCACGATATGCAGAGGGAATCCTGTGTGTACAGATACACAGTCTGATCTGAGGCAATGCTGGCGAAAAATAACTTGTTAAGCTGTGTTAATTCATATCATTGGTAAATCTTTGGTTGGTTCGTTATCAGGGGCCCGTTTCACTAACTTTGTACGACAAAAATATGTGTAAGTGCAAAATTATGATAGTCTGTAAATTTCACATTAACAATGTTTTCTTGTAAACAATTAATGGATTTACATTTATTGAGCATAGGCTGCATATGCGATTTCCAGACGATCCTAAATTTGCACTTACAAACATTTTAGTCGTACGAAGTTTAGTGAAACAGGCCCCAGCGTAGTTCATTTCTGCCGGCTGTCAATCATTATAACCTCTATCTGGTATCCAATAACAGTAAGGAATTCTGTCCAATCGAAATGTGCATAACAAACTTCCGAACTTCTGCCCGGCCTCCACTCAAAATGTGTGAATTACATCCGTCCACCAATCAGAAAACAGGAATTCTGTCACGTCGTGTAAAGATGATTTCATCGTCCAGAGTGAGAATTATCTACATAGAAACAGCGTACTAACCATAAATATTCGGACACCATTTGTTTTGGGAAACCCCTATAAAATAGGGGTTTCCCAAAACAAATTGTATCCAAATTTATTATATACCTACCCATGAAATACATAGTTATACGATGTAAATAAAAGTCATATGTTCTCATCGATGAAACAACTTCCGGTGAAAATACGACTACTTCCGCTATCTATATTCATAAAATCTATATTCGGAAAAACAGCACAAATAGGCTGCCAATACACATTCATTACCGTATACAGTCTTAAAAAAACTGCTAATTTCCATGGAGCGGTATATAATAAATGGAATAATCATAGTTTTGCAACGAATATGACATATATGTTCATCGAGTGGTGTGAAATGTCCATATTTCACGAGTGCCGTTCGTTGCAAAAATATGAATATCCTCTATATATTGTTATTGTGATAAACCAGTACAACCATACTAACCCTAAGCATTTGGAAAACTCTTTATTATGGGAAACCAGATTTATCCCGTCAACACCGTGCGTATGTGATGAAACCAGTAGCCTTATTTCACCAACATGGCAAAGTATACTTATCTAGCAAAGTATACTTTGAGGGAGAAATTTTCAATTTAAGGATAAATTTATTAATTTTTATTATACTGAATTTATTACATTATCACAGCCATTTTGGCTGTGATAATGTAATAAATTCAGTATAATAATTCTGCATACTTTTAATCATCACATATATTATGGGAAACCAGATTTATCCCGTCAACACCGTGCGTATGTGCCGTGAAACACGGTGCCGTGAAACATTTTTGATATCCTGTCAATACGACCTAATCACTGCGTATGAATATGTGCGGTGGCTGGGGTTATATTGTTGCATTTTACAGCCATTTGTAGGTGTTGACGGGATAAATAGAATAGTAGGTTAGTGCCGTGAATGGGAAAAAATATCTGGCGCGGCACGGAAATGGGATGTGCTCGCCCATCCCGTTTCCTGAGCCTTGTCAGATATTTTTTCCCATTCACGGCACTAACCTACTATTCTCTATATTTATTCCTGTTTCCTGGGATGACATTTGAATATTAAGGATTTTTACAGTACGTGCAGTAAGCCACATGCTGTTTCGTGTAAGTCGTGGGTACTGTAATAGCCCTTCATAATCGGACACAATTTATTCTGGGAAACGCACATTAATATACGTTTTCTCACAGCAAGGAATTTACAGTTACAGTCGACACTCGTTACCTCAAACTCTCTTTAAGTCAATCTACTGATAGCTCACAGTCACATACATGGTCCCAATTACATGTTTTCCTATGTAATAACTTGTTAACTCAATACAATTTGGTAACCCCTATTTTATTGGTTTCCCAAACCAACTTGTGTCCCAATTACATGTTTTCCTATACAGAAACAACATACATTAACAACCATAAATATTCGGACACCATTTATTCTGGGAAACACATATGTGGCTGTGACTGGTTTGTTTGTTTATTATAGGAATGAATGGCCTTTTTGTGGAATTTATCGGGGTATAAACTTGGAAAAGTCGCGGGAATACTGGACGAAGGCCGGAAGGCCTCGTCCAGTATTCCCGCGACTTTTCCAAGTTTATATCCCCGATAAATTCCACAAAAAGGCCATTCATTCCTTATAATTCCAGCATTTGAAATAAATTCATCAAGAAAATGTGTTTATTTTCCGTTTTCTTAAGAATTATTTTAACTGCGCCTGGCGGTTACGGAAAGTAGATCGGCATGGAGTTTACTGGGATATAAATTCTGGACAGAGACTTGCTACGGACCAATCAAATGTTAGGGAATTGTGTAAATATTTTTGTGCTGGAATTATTGGTGTTTAACGGCCTATCAACAGGTAAGGTCATGTAAGGCCGGGTAAACGAGTTCGATCCCGTTTTAACCTGATGCATTGGGGGGAAAATCCCAAAATCAGAACGGAATATTTACATCGAGAAGAAATATATTCAGCTCTGAAATTAGAATAACCTGGGCTGTGACTGGAGTTTTGTGACAAGTATGGCTCCTGATTAAATGACATACTCCTGTTACGTAGTCTGATAATGATCTATGTTGCTGGTTAGAAGCAGGCTGATCAGGATCTACACTGGTCGTAAAACCCACAAGTCCCATTTCTCCAGTCACAGCCACATATAAATATATAGTTTCAAAGAGCGTACAAATATTTAGTGTTATTATGGTTGTACAGGTTTATTACAACAACATATTTGCATACAATTTGCTTTGTGAAACCCATATTTTATATTTTACAGGGTTTTCCCCACAACAAATAGCGTCCAAATACTTAAGGTTACAATGCAACCTCCGTACAACAGCCACCCATGGGAAGACGCCAAACTGGTTGTTGTAGAGAGGTGGCTGTTGTAGGGAGGTTAATGCTGAATTAAATTTTGTCGTCTGCTGTTTATTTATTTTCTTCGATAATTCTCACCAAAGACATGCTTTGACAGCATTTTAGAATCATTTCCAATGGAAATGATTCTAAAGTGCTGTCAAAACATGTTTTTATTGAGAAAGAAGGCAAACGCAACAGCAGATGACATTTTTCGTGCTCAGCAGTCTAGGGGTTAGATATATTAGAAATCATCCATTTGGGATATAAAATAGTGGCTGTTACAGAGAGGGTGTTGTTGTAGAGAGGTGGCCGTTCAGGGAGGTTCGACTGAATTATGGAATAAATAAACATTTATCGGGGTATAAACTTTTAAAGGAGTCTCGGATGATGTCTCAGATTAGGCGTAAAAAAAAAATAGATGGCCGCAGCCTGCATGTCGCGCCTTGTGACGAGGCATGGACACTAAAAAAAAAGATATAGTATAACGAAAAACTTTAACCAAAAAACTTAACCAAAAAACTTAACCAAAAACTTTAACCAAAAAACTTAACCAAAAACTTCAAAGTAATTTGACCTTGACATTGGGTACAGGGGCCGCACGGGAGGGGGGTAGAATGAAAATATAGATGATGATAAACACCCATGTGAAGTTTCAAGGTAATGGGCAAAGCAGTTGCAGAGATATAGTATAACGAAAAACTTTAACCAAAAAACGTAATAAAAAAAAAATTAACCAAAAACTTTAACCAAAGAACTCAACCAAAAACTTTGACCAAAAAACTTAACCAAACAACTTAACCAAAAACTTTAACCGGACACACGTATGTACGTACGTACGTACGCCAAAGTGCCGACTATATAGCGCTTTCCGCAAGCGGGCGCGACAAAAACTTAACCAAAAACTTTAACCAAAAAACTTAACCAAAAACTTCAAAGTAATTTGACCTTGACTTTGGGTACAGGGGTCGCACGGAAGGGGGGTAGAATGAAAGTATAGATGATGTTAAACACCCATGTGAAGTTTCAAGGTAATGGGCAAAGCAGTTGCAGAGATATAGTATAACAAAAAACTTTAACCAATAAACTTAACCAAAAACTTTAACCAAAAAACTTAACCAAAACGTTCAAAGTAATTTGACCTTGACATTGGGCACAGGGGCCGCACGGAAGGGGGGTAGAATGAAAAATTTTAAAATAGATGATGATAAACACCCATGTGAAGTTTCAAGTAATGGCAAAGCAGTTGCAGATAGTATAACAACTTTAACCAAAAAAACTTAACCAAAAAAAAACTTAACAAAAAACTTTAACCATAAAACCTTAACAAAAAACCAAAAAAACTTAACCAAAAAAACTTTAACCAAAGAAACTTAACCAAAAAACTTCAAAGTAATTTGACCTTGACATTGGGCACAGGGGCCGCACGGAAGGGGGTAGAATGAAAATATAGATGATAGATAAACACCCATATGAAGTTTCAAGGTAATGGGCAAAGCAGTTGCAGAGATATATATAACGAAAAACTTAACCAAAAAACTTAACCAAAAAAAAACTTAACCAAAAACTTTAACCAAAGAACTCAACCAAAAACTTTAACAAAAAAAAAAAAAAAAAAAAAAACTTAACCAAAACAACATAACCAAAAAAAACTTTAACCGGACACACGTATGTACGTAGTACGTACGCCAAAGTGCCGACTATATAGCGCTTTCGCAAGCGGGCGCGAACCAAAAAACGTTTACCACTACACTTAAACACCCTTTTCAAGGTAAAGCGTTTGCAAGCCGCGACCAAAAACTTTAACCAAAATACTTTACCAAAAACTTTAACAAAAAACTTAACAAAACTTTTCAAAGTAATTTGACTTGACTTTGGGTACAGGGGTCGCACGTAGCAGCGGAAGGGGGGTAGAATGAAAATATAGATGATGTTAAACACCCATGTGAAGTTTCAAGGTAATGGGCAAAAGCAGTTGCAGAGATATAGTATAACACTTTAACCAATAAACTTAACCAAAAACTTTAACCAAAAAACTTAACCAAAACGTTCAAAGTAATTTGACCTTGACATTGGGCACAGGGGCCGCACGGGAGGGGGGTAGAATGAAAATATAGATGATGATAAACACCCATGTGAAGTTTCAAGGTAATGGCAAAAGCAGTTGCAGAGATATAGTATAACAAAAAACTTTAACCAATAAACTTAACCAAAAAACTTTAACCAAAAAACTTAACCAAAACGTTCAAAGTAAATTTGACCTTGACATTGGGCACAAGGGGAAGCCACGGAGGGGGGTAAAGAAATAAAATAAGATGATGATAAACACCATGTGAAGTTTCAAGGTAATGGGCAAAGCAGGTTGCAGAGATATAGTATAACAAAAAACTTTAACCAAAAAACTTAACCAAAAAACTTAACCAAAAACTTTAACCATAAAACATAAACAAAAAACATAACCAAAAACTTTAACCAAAGAACTTAACCAAAAACTTCAAAGTAATTTGACCTTGACTTGGGCACAGGGGGCACGGAAGGGGGTAGAATGAAAATATAGATGATGATAAACACCCATATGAAGTTTCAAGGTAATGGACAAAGCAGTTTGCAGAGATATAGTATACGAAAAACTTTAACCAAAAAACATTAACAAAAAAAACTTAACCAAAAACTTTAACCAAAGAACTCAACCAAAAACTTTAACCAAAAAACTTAACCAAACAACTTAACCAAAAACTTTAACTGGACACACGTATGTACGTACGTACGTACGCCAAAGTGCCGACTATATAGCGCTTTCCGCAAGCGGGCGCGACAAAAACTTAACCAAAAACTTTAACCAAAAAACTTAACCAAAAACTTCAAAGTAATTTGACCTTGACTTTGGGCACAGGGGTCGCACAAGGAAGGGGGGTAGAATGAAATATAGATGATGATAAACACCCATGTGAAGTTTCAAGGTAATGGGCAAAGCAGTTGCAGAGATATAGTATAACGAAAAACTTTAACCAAAAAACTTAACCAAAAAACTTAACCAAAAACTTTAACCAAAAAACATTAACCAAAAAAACTTACTTAACCAAAAACTTCAAAGTAATTTGACCTTGACATTGGGCACAGGGGCCGCACGGAAGGGGGGTAGAAATGAAAAAAATATAGATGATGATAAACACCCATGTGAAGTTTAAAGGTAATGGGCAAAGCAGTTGCAGAGATATGTATAACGAAAAACTTTAACCAAAAAACTTAACCAAAAACCTTAACCAAAAATATTAACCAAAAAACCTTAACGAAAAACTTTAACCAAAAAACTTAACCAAAAACCTTAACCAAAAATTAACCAAAAATAACTTAACCAAATTAACAAAAATTTAACCAAAGAACTTAACCAAAAACTTCAAAGTAATTTGACCTTGACAATGCATAGGGCCGCACGGGAGGGGGGTAGAATGAAAATATAGATGATGATAAACACCCATGTGAAGTTTCAAGGTAATGGGCAAAGCAGTTGCAGAGATGTAGTATAACGAAAAACTTTAACCAATAAACTTAACCAAAAACTAACTAACAAAAAACTTAACAACCTTTCTTCAAAGTAATTTGACCTTGACATTGGGCACAGGGGCCGCACGGGAGGGGGGTATAATGAAAATATAGATGATGATAAACACCCATGTGAAGTTTCAAGGTAATGGGCAAAGCAGTTGCAGAGATATAGTATAACAAAAAACTTTAACCAAAAACTTTAACCAAAAAAAAAACTTTTAACTTAACCAAAACATTAACCAAAAACAAAAACCTTTAAAAAACAAAAACTTTAACCAGAAAACCAAAAACTTAACCAAACAACTTAACCAAAAACTTTAACCGGACACACGTACGTACGTACGTACGTACGCCAAACGGCCGACTATATCGCGCTTTCCGCAAGCGGGCGCGACAAAAATTGTTTGTTTCCACTAACCCGACCGACCCTATTTTTTCCCGCCGACCCTACACTTTTTTTCGTCATATCGGTAATTTTCTTGATAAAAACAGTATATTTTCACTAACCCATAGTGGGTTAACATATCCAGTACAGAAAGTGTGTCGTGAATGGAAAAAAAAAATTGAGAAAAAAAAGTTTTGCCTACCTAACTACCCTATTTTTTTTCCCAGGTGTTAGCGGAAACAATCAATTTTTTTTTGTTGGCCTTATTCAATATGTCTATTTTATCATAATGGAACGCAAATGATCTATATACAAAAAACACATCATTTTATTTTATCATATTCAAGTGTGTTTGTATATTATTCCGTTATATACAACCTCAGATTGTGATAAACAAGGGACATAATTTGGTAATGCATTTGCACACTCTGATGTCTGCACTGGTAGAATTGCATGCCGTGAGTCAAACTCACAAATATTAACTTACCAGAAAGGAAAAGAAAAGGCTAATGGCGGACAGGAAGTGCCAAACGTCATGGGCGTCATAGAAATCAAACAGGATACAGTGCTGGTTCCCCTCTCGTGATATCGCAGGTGAGAGCTGTAAAATAGCAATCAGTAATGCTTAGAATGCTGGGAATCAAAAATTGCTGTTTTTTAATTCTTTGTTTGATTTTCTGTGTAAAAACTGGGTGTTAGTGCTTCAGTTAAATGTTACTGATAGTTCTGCAAAACAACGACATCATCCGTCGTCGTCGTCGTCAACATCATCATTGTCATCATCGTCATCATCATCAACATCATCATCATCATCATGGGTAATGTTTGTCACAATTTTCATGGCGTAAAAGTGTTGAGAATGAGTATCCCCCATTGATGTTTCTCCAATAACAGTTTCAGTAAATACATTTTTTGCTTGGGTCGGTGGCAGGTGGGAGCATGCGATGGGTAATTTAATGATTGGGGTTCATCCTTACCAGAATACCAACCGAAGACCTGGGTGCCATTTCACTAAACTTTGTACGACTAAAATGTTTGTACGTGCAAATTTTGGATCGTCTGGAAATTTCAATTGATGTATTTACATTTATTGAGCATAGGCTGCATATGCAGCCTATGCTCAATAAATGTAAATCCAATAATTGTTTACAAGAAAACATAGTTAATTTGAAATTTACAGACTATCATAATTTTTCTCGTACGAACATTTTAGTCGTACGAAGTTTAGTGAAACGGCCCCCAGGTTTGGCCCTCACGTACGTCATTGGCATTCTTGTATGCGACAGTTGAATCTGGGTATACCCCTTATGTGAATATTACGATTAAACATAATCCTATTACTTTTAGGGGCCAAGTGGCTTTGGTGTGGTATGAACCTGGCACCAGGTCAGGTTATTCTAATTTGAGGACTGAATATACCTTTTTTTTTCGATGTAAATATTGCGTTCTGATTTTGGGATTTTCCCCAAATGCAGCAGGTTATATACGGGATCGAACCCGTTGGCCCGGCCTTACATGACCTTAGCTGTTGATAGGCCATTAAAAACTAATAAGCAAACAAAATTGTTTTTGATTGGTTAAATTCATTAATCTCCACAAAGTTATCAATAACAGCATGCTCTTGATCGACAATTCTGCAGTTTCATGAATTAGGACAAAATTATGTAAAAATAAGATTCAATTTCATTGTAATTATAATTCCATTATATTTTTTATTTACTCAGAAAATGCAATGTAATTATAAGTAATGAAAATATTTGGTTATACATTAATTTTATTAACCCTTAGACCGCTACTCACAACAAATGTCGTCTGCTGTTGCTTTTATATCTTGCCTTATTTCTCAATAAAAACATGGTTCGACAGCCCTTCAGAATTATTTCCAATTGAAATGATTCTGAAGTGCTGTCAAAGCATGTTGTAAATTATTCTAAAGTGCTGTCAAAGCATGTTTTTGATGATAAAAATGGAAAATAGAAAATAAACAGCAGATGACAAAAAAATTAAGATAGCGGTGTAAGGGTTAATTATAATTTAATTATATTTTTTATTTACTCAGAAAATGCAATTTAAATATAAGTAATGAATCTTAGAAAATCTCAGCTCTATGGATGTCTTTTACTATGTCATCTGTCTTTTATATTCTCTGTATCCGGTAAGATAAAGAGAATATAAAAGACAGATGACATACCGTAGTAAAAGACATCCGTAGAGCTGAGATTTTCTAAGCTATAAGTACTGAAGCTGGTTATACATTAATTGTATTAACCCTTACACCGCTTTCTTATTTTGTTTGTCGTCTGCTGTTTATTTTCTATTTTCATCATCAAAAACATGCTTTGACCGCACTTTAGAATAATTTACAACATGCTTTGACAGCACTTCAGAATCATTTCCATTGGAAATGAGTCTGAAGTGCTGTCAAACCATGTTTTTATTGAGAAATAAGGCAAGATATAAAAGCAACAGCAGACGACAATTGTTGTGAGTAACGGTCTAAGGGTTAAGCAAAAGTTTCCGTCTGTTTCAAGTTAACAAGGACTTTTACACAGCACAATTAGCATGATAGCGGATGGCTTTATTCTTTTAACACGTTCAGCCCTACAGACCATCATGCAAACACAGTAGATCCAGATGGTACCGGCTCGTAATGAGCCGTCACATCAAAATCAAGAAAATTTATCTTCATATGCTTAGTGAACATGTCAAGAAATTTGCATGACCAAGTCTATACCAGCTATTTAGAGGTGAAAAAGTGAAAGTGAATGGGTATAATGTCCTAGCAACAGCTAAGGTCAATGCCATCTTAGTCATATAGAGGTGGGGCCACAGATTGAAGTCTCATCCGACAGACCAGTGGAATGGAAATACTATGTAAGTATTGTTCATGCCTAGGGTGAGGATTGAACTCACAAACTCCGCTATTGAAGTCCAATGCCATATCCCCTAGGCCACGGCCCATCCCTATTTAGGGGTGAACGGGTTAACGTTACCTGCCACGATGTGAGGTGAGCGAAGAAGAAGTGCAGTGCGAATCCCCACGAGATGCCTGCGAGGGCGATAAGCGCGAGGGTCAGCCACGCTATCTTTTCCCTCGCAAATAACTGTAATGGAACACAGGGACTTTGCTTGCTGCGGTAAATAGGAATAACAACATTGTTCTGAGAATTTATCATGGAATAAACTTGTAAAAGACCAACAGTACGACACAGGCGTTCATTCGGCTTGCTCCTGTATTTCGGCTTGCTTAGGTATAATAGAAAACAACATTTTATTGAGAATTTATCGTGGAACTTTTAAAGTACACAAGATTTCGGCTTGGTTCAGCATAATATAATTTTAACAACATTTGTTTTGAGAATTTATTGTGGTATAGTGAAAGTGAATGGGTTTAACGTCCCAGCAACACTCAGGTGTTCTAACCCCTAGGCCCAAACCATCCCTTATTGAGGTATAAATACTGATACAAACTGGATCAAGTACCTGCATAGATGCTCCTATATTTGGCGCACATTTTTGGAGCCTGAACAAATGCAAGAGTTATCAAAATTTGGAAATATAAGAGACCGACGACCATCGGCCTGCATCTTTACTGGGCTATAATTCCAGCACAAAAATATTTACACAATTCCCTAACATTTGATTGGCCCGTAGCAAGTCTCTGTCCAAAATTTATATCCCAGTAAACTACCACGCCAAACTACTTTCCATAACCGTGACGCGCAGTTAAAATAATTCTTAAGAAAACAGAAAATAATCACATTTTCTTGATGAATTTATTTCAAATGCTAGAATGATAAGGAATGAATGGCCCTTTTGTGGAATTTATCGGGGATATAAACTTGGAAAAGTCTCGGGAATACTGGACGAGGGCTTCCGGCCTTCGTTCAGTATTCCCGCGACTTTTCCAAGTTTATACCCCGATAAATTCCACAAAAAGGCCATTCATTCCTATAATATATCCTGGGTATGGAAGGTGTTCGAGCCACCCTTAAATATAAGCCAAATGAATGAATGAAAAGGATCAAGCCAAACCCTTGTGAAATGGTAACATTCACTTGATTGATTGCAATACTGTAGCATGCTGTCTTTACATGAACATGCACGATGAATAGTGTTACAATGCAACCTCTCTACAACAGCCACCCATGGGAAGAGACAAAATTGGCTGTTATAGAGAGGTGGCTGTTGTAGAGAGGTTAATGCTGAATACAATTTTATCGTCTGATGTTTATTTATTTTCTTCAATAATTCTCAATAAAAACATGTTTTGACAGCATTTTAGAATCATTTCCAATGGAAATGATTCTAAAATGCTGTCAAAACATGTTTTTATTGAGAAAGAATGCAAAATCAACATCAAACGACAATGTTCATGCTCAGCAGTGTAAGGGTTAGATATAGATAAAATCATCCATTTGGGATATAAAATAGCGGCTGTTACAGAGAGGTGGTTGTTGTAGAGAGGTGGCCGTTCGGGGAGGTTCGACTGTACAATGTTGATCGAAGGTACTAAAAAATTGATCCAGTTATTTCTTTAATTGTACTGTGAAAGAGAATAATTGATTAATTAAACTTGTATGAACAGAAGACAGAAATGAGATTCAACAATACAGAATTTATTATTCATTTACACAGATAATGGTATATTTAGATATTAATAACAAACAAAAAAGCACAAAATAGCTCCTGTAGGAGGTATTTTGTGCTTTTTTGTTAATTATAAATATGTAAATAATTATCATGGTGGCTTTTTTACAATTCTGAAGGTTTTCAAGTTGATATTGTGGCAGTGATCATTCATTTATCAAAATGTCCTGTCTGTTTATTATCGATGATCAATTTCAAAATTTCAAAACTTGGTCAATGACGAAATACTAGCGATGAGAGAATTGTATGAGACTTTTACCTAACATGATCATACAAAGCGAACGCCGGGGAGTGTCTCACCTACTAAACAAGGCGATCGCCAAGAAGGTCACAATATGAGGAAGTCCAAAATTATTTATACGAGTGTCACGGTCACCAAGGTCAAGGTCACACAAATGACACTGGGTGGATAGCCATCAAAGTGAGGAAGCTATTGGTGAAGTTTGGTAATGATCCGACTAACGGATCAGGAGATATTCAACATTTGTACATCCAAAATTATTGACACAAAAGTCAAGGTCACCAAGGTGACTGTCAAGGTCATCAAAATGACACTGGATGGATAGCTATCAATGTGAGGAAGCTATATATGAAGTTTGGTAATGATACGACTAACGGATCAGGACATATTCAACATTTGGATATATGTCCAAAATTGTTGACACCAAGGTGAAGGTCACCGAGGTCAGCCAAATTACACTGGTATTTATCCATCAATCTGAAAACGCTATTGATGGAGTTTGGAGATGATCCAACTAACGGATCAAGAGATATTCGACATTTGGATGTATGTCCAAAATATTTGATATGAAGGTCAAGGTCAGCAACGTGAAGGTCAATGTCACCCGAAATACACTAGATAGATAGCTATGAATGTGAGGAAGCTATTGATGAAATTTGGTCAGGATCCGACTTGCGTCCAAAATTGTTGACACCAAGGTCAAGGTCATCATGGTCACAGTTACCCACAGAATGACACTGGTTGAATAGCCATCAAAGTGACAAAGCTATTTATGATGAGTTTTGTTAAGGCTCCGACTCACGGATCAAGAGATATGCGAAATTTGGACTATGTCCAAAGTTTACGTCCCACAAAGGTTAGTCACCAAGGTGAAGGTCAAGGTCACCCGAATGACACTGGATGATTAGCTATCAGTGTGAGGAAATTGTTGATGAAGTTTAGCAATGATCCGACTAATGGATGAAGAGGTATGCAAAATTTAGACTACGTCCAAAATTTACGTCCCACAAAGGTTAAGGTCACCAAGGTGAAGTCAAACAATGTCACCCGAATGACATTGAATGGATAGCTATCAATGTGAGGAAGCTATTGATGAATTTTGATAATGATATTGAATAACGGATGAAGAGATATAGGAAATTTGGCTACATCCAAAATTTACGTCCAAATTGTTGACAATGATTATGCCGCTGACACCGACGACAGAATTGTAACCGATATGTCTCACTTTCCACTATCGTGGGTGAGACAAAAACCTGCAGCTGTTACTGATTGTGATTTATAATAGAGCACTGTAAAGTGATAGAAATGTCCGTCTCTTATTTGACCTATTCATTCAAATTAAAATATTGCTTACAAGAAAACAATGTTAATATGAAATTTACAGACTATCATAATTTTGCACTTACAACCATTTTAGTCGTAACAAGTTTAGAGAAACGGGCCCCAGGATTTAAGAGCATACAATTTGCCAGTCATTAAGCGAGGAATATCAAGTAAGAACATGGATGGATGGGTGGGTGGGTTGTATTGAACGGTACACGGTGCATGTAGTCACATTATCGATAGGTGGGTGGGTTGTAGTGAGTGATGGAAGGTGAAAGTTGAGAAAGAATTTCATTAACATGAATAATGAATTGAACACAAGGGTAAACAACATTCGAAGACATGGACAATAAGACGCAAGAGTGGTGATGACACCTGTCTATTTTCTGAGCTAAAAATAGTCATTTGTTTCGCTGAATACTGCTCATATTTGTATAACATTTCTCAAGGTCTATTCCAACTATTCTGGTAGTGCAAATATCAGGAAATATTTTACATATATTGGCATTTCCGATTAAAGCAGTACATGCATTTCCAAGTTAACATTTTCACCCCAAGTCACTTAAATGGATTTTGATACGTTAATTTTGTAATCATAAAATGATTTTCAGACTAGTGCATTTATGAAAGGGGGTGTTTTTGCTCTCAAAAATATGAAAATTACTTGCAAAAAGTGCAGAATGTGATGAGACGTCTCGTCATGAGCCGGCTCATCTGTATCTACACTGTTTGCCAATACCACTATACAGTCCTGTGGTGTTGAAAGGGTTAATATAAAAGCGTCAGTGTCAGATAATTAATACCTTACCAATGGTTAGCTGATCGATTGATTGGAGTTTTACGTCCATTCAACAATGAAGTCATTTACCACCGCTTCAGATAAGTTTTGTACTTATACCCCCAGATTTTAAATCCAATGTGTATTTTACTTTTACAACTGTATTATTGACAAAAAATAAAACAAATTGAAAAATTCACTTATTTGAGCTGCTTTTTGCAGCTCAACTAAGTAAATTTTCAACTATATTGCAGTATTTTCACTACTCAATTTGAAACTCAATGCGTATTTTCACATTGATGTGAGTATTTTGTACTCCCACTTTTGAAAATCAATGCGTATTCTGCTAAAATAAGTGTGTAAAATACGCCAATATGCACCTTATCTGGAGCTCTGATGTACAAATGGCTGAAGTGAAAGTTGAAGATATTCCATGGAAACAGTTATCTGTATGTAAATATGTGACTGTGAATGAAGAAATGTGGCTTATGGCATTAATAGCCAGTCTAGCTCCTTATCGTTTAGTGCACCCGGGACCCATGAAGCCTGAAACTATTTGCTAAAAGCATTACTGGTGCTTCACTAACTGAATGGCAAACACGTGCAGACCCTGATCAGGCCACAGGTTGAAGTAATGGACCGAGGTCTATAAATACATTAAATATGCCTAAAAGCATCAATAAACGGAAAAAAAATGAGCTAATTTTTTTTTTTTAATCCCTCCATAATAGACTCCATAAAATAAATAAGCTGTAAAAAAAAATGTTTAGCTTATTTTTTTCTTCATTTATTGATGCTTTTATGCATATTTAATGTATTTATAGACCTCTGTCCTTTACTTCAACCTATGGATCAGGCTGCGTGGATGCACAGACTGATCTGGACTGACCAGTCACATATGAGGGACATTCTAAACATTTCTGGACAAATGAAATGGCATTGATACAATAATGCCATACACAATTAATTAGTTGATTAGTAAATGGCCATTGATCAAGTGGGAGAAATTAAGATTTGTCAACACATGATCAAGTTGTCTATGTTGTTTTAAATTCTATGAACTTCTTGAGTGCCCCTCGTACAGAATGGTAAGCGGAATATACAGTGCAACCTCTCTACAACAGCCACCCATGGGAAGACGCAAAACTGGCTGTTGTAGATAGGTGGCTGTTGTAGGGAGGTTATTTCTTAATTAAATTTTGTTGTATGCTGTTGGTTTATTTTCGACTATACCATCAGGGCCCAGTTGCTCAAAACATCAGTTAGCTTAACGGACTGTTAAATCCTTAACTGAATGGTTAAAATCTCTGTTAAAACAGAGATTTTAACCATTCAGTTAAGGATTTAACAGTCCGTTAAGCTTAACGGATGTTTTGAACAACCGGGCCCAGATGGGCATTTTTATTCTCTGATAGAACTGTATCAGGCACCTAGCTGCATGTACATTAACTCTTTGCATGCTGGGAAACTTGTGGGATATAAATAGTTCAAAAATTGTTAATTCGAGGGAACGAATTATTAAATTGAGGGAACGAATTGTCATTTTGTGGGAACGAATTGTTAATTTGAGGGAACGAACTGTTATATCGTGGGAACGAATTGTTAATTTGAGGGAACAAATTGTTTACAAATTGTTTTATTTCGTGGGAACAAATTAATTAAAAAAAATCCATGCCCCCTGCGGGGCTCCGAATGATGGAGAATGTACCCCTCACAAACTTTAACACAAGTAATTTGACCTTGACTGTTAGCACAGCGGCCACATGGGTGGGCTATAGCATGACAATATGGATGATGACAAATAAGTATATGAAGTTTCAAGCCAATTCCACTTACAATAACAGAGATACTAGTAGTAGGTAGCCAAAATCTTTAACGCAAATTTCAGACAGACAGATGGACAGACAAAGAGATGGACGGATGAATGGACAAAAAGACAAACCAACAAAGATGGACAGGGTGGTGACCAGGGCTTCTAAAATTTTCAGTTTACCGGTTCTGGACCGATTTTTGAACTCTCAGACCGATTGAGATTTGAAAACTAGTCTTAAAAATCGGTCCGACAAAAATTGCCAGTCGGCTGCTATTTCGCTATAAACCTTGTAAATTTACCGTTTTTGACCACCAAGTAATGTCCATTTTATGACACATATCCGCGGGCCATATCCGTGTTAAACCAGTGTGTACTCGCTGTGTATTCAGTTTCTCCTAGTATCGATTTTTCTTAACACATGCGTGGTGGACAGGTGTATACCAGCTTAGAGACTTAAATAGACTGGCTTCAGCGTAAAGATACGAGAGTTCCTAGACTCGCCATTTCTGATGATGTTAAAATAAAATAAAGAAACCATGCACTGTGTTTATCTGTGTTCGTAATATTTAACCCCAAGTAACTGACAAGGACTATTGGCCCGGGCTATTCCATATGAAGTTGGGAACTGTTACATTACGCTGTATTAGGGATCATTTTTGTGTATATAAAATGTACATGTACGTAGGAATGCCGCAGATCCTGATGAACCGGCTCACGTGATCTACAATTTGCAAACATTTTGATAAATGACAAGGTACGTCTGTCGTGTTAAAAGCGTGACTCATTAGGGATCAGGGATTAGGGATCAATTGAATTTGTTTGATGCAGCCCGCGGCAGAAATTGATAGAAATAAACACGGCCTTTACAATTGACCCGTCAACCTGTCAATCATATCCAGGTCGTTTAGCACTCCTTGTGTTAACCGCAAGCCGATTTTCCAATACTCCACCCACAAGGCGGGAGTTTGTTTTCATTGGATGTTTTTATCAAGTATTTACATTAGCCGATGACGTGTGTGTATTAATTAAGGTACAGTACAATGCAAATGTTGAGATGCAACGTCGGCAAATTCAAAGACTTTACCGACGCAAAATATGTTTTCGTTAATAATTAAAGATGCGCCACTTGAAAGAAACAGGTAAGACGCCACTAATTATTAATTTGTAGTTTGGTTTAATCAAATTCAATTTGATACGACCAGCGATCTATTCTGGGACAAAGTATCAAAATTGCGTTGTACTGCAGCTAATTAATTTGTACAATTATTGTACAAATTAATTAGCTGCAGTACAACGCAATTTTTTTTTTAAAACACGACACACACACACCCGTTATCCGGAGATACGCAACTAGGGGAGGAGAACATGGAAAGGGGAACGCACAAACTAGTGGGAATTTGGAGGGTTTGTAAAATTAGCTAAAACAATATATTTTATGCATGATCAGAACAATGTGAGCTTGCAACGTTGAGGAAGAATGATTGAAGCACATGTAGCAAAAATATTGAGCTCGAACGCCGTCGTAAAAGTTGAAAATTTATAAATTCAATATAGGATTTTATTTTTTTTTGTCATTTTTGTTTAAAAAATCGTCTTTCCTGCACCAATCGTATGCTTTTCAGCACTATCAGAGGCATACAGTTTATGTTTGCTGATCATTTACACTGATACCTTGAAAGCGACAGCGACCAGGATCTCTGAGAAAAAAATGGCGGCCGTTTTATGCACCGTGGTATAGCGCAAAATGGTGCACAAAAACTATGGGACTGGAGGACACAAATTGGGGGACGAGTGCACACAAACTGTGGAACGCGCTGCACAGAAAATGCCAATATACGTGGGTTTTAAGTTGCAAATTCACGTATGTATTTACAAAAATATTATATTTGCAGACGAGGATCCACAAATATTTACGCAGGGGCCGGTCCAAATGTGTCTGTAAGGAATTTATGCAAGTTTTTAATCAATATTCACCACAATTATGCATTGTTTTAGTAAGTTCGCTGTTCAATGCAGGCTTCTTTAGCAGCGCTCGTTTATTAATGGGCGAGCAGAGCCTCATTTCGTATGCAATCAGTAAACCCGTTTAATACATATCACACATTAAACCATAGGTCACCACCTAAACTCGGAGGAAACCCGGAGTACCCGGAGAAAGACCACAGCAAGCTTGCACGGCATACGACAAGTCGACATGATTTCATCCGCAGAATTTCGGGGGGTCGCCATAAAGTTTTGTCCGCGATAACCAATCCATCGATTCACAAGTGCATTCGTTCGTCCTACGACCATTCCGTCCGTCATAGAATGTTTGTGACGCAATCGTTGTTGTTTCTGTAGCACCCACTGTTTGTCGGAGAGCACCGTGATGTGTATATACAACATATAAACACCATACTTATACTAAGTAACACTGCAATTGTATTGTATGTATATATATTCCTCCGGTGTCCTCGGAGCACCCTCGTCCTAGCGAGATATCTCTTTATTTCCCATCACCAAGGGTAACTGCGGTACGTCTTATCTGTGTACATTGTACCATCTAGACAGTCACCATGCATGTATTACATGTGTGTAAAATATTTACACGATCACCACCACAAAGTGTCTTGCTCAAGGACACAACACGCCGGCTCCGACCGCGTCTCGAACCTGCGCAGTTCGGGGACCTCCGATCACAGTCCATCTCGCTACACCCTAGGCCACTCGCGCTCCAGCATCACTGTCTTTACCGGTGGAAAGTTCTTAAACTTGTGGCGGTGGGGTGCTCTATGTGTGTTTTGCAGCCCGCTGACGGACTGTGCAGTATCTCAATTGCAATGAGAGTCGGTCCTTATTCCGGGATAATTCCGACTGGAATGTGTCGCTATCTGCCTCGAGAATACACAGGACACTCTCATTATGGTTATCATTGCCAAACGTCTGCTAACGCCAATGATAATAAGATTGAGTTGCACCTTCAGGCCCGGATCCAGGGGGGAGGGGGGTGGGGGCGTGAGAGGCGTACGCCCCCTCCCCCCCCCCTATTTTTGACGAAGAAATGATTTTTTTTATTCAGATTAGAAAAGGCTATCAGTATTCTGTTCTCAAATGCCAGGAAAATGCATCAGAGACACTCAAATTTTCTAAATTTTCTGGGGGAGGACCCCCATACCCCCCTCACCCACGCCCCCCCCTTTCTCCAAATCCAGGATCCGGCCCTGACCTTGGCTGCACTACTTCGCCTGGTCATCGATTAGCATGGTTAACTCAGTTCCGCATGGTTGATTCTCCCAAACCCCGTGCTTCAAGTTATAAACGAAGTGTGGTGCGAGTTTAGGTGGTGACCTATGGTTTAATGTGTGATATGTATTAAACGGGTTTACTGATTGCATACGAAATGAGGCTCTGCTCGCCCATTAATAAACGAGCGCTGCTAAAGAAGCCTGCATTGAACAGCGAACTTACTAAAACAATGCATAATTGTGGTGAATATTGATTAAAAACTTGCATAAATTCCTTACAGACCACCATTTAGGTACCGGCCCCCTGCGTAAATATTCGTGGATCCTCGTCTGCAAATATAATATTTTTGTAAATACATACGTGAATTTGCAACTTAAAACCCACGTATATTGGCATTTTCTGTGCAGCGCGTTCCACAGTTTGTGTGCACTCGATCCCCCCAATTTGTGTCCTCCAGTCCCATAGTTTTTGTGCACCATTTTGCGCTATACCACGGTGCATAAAACGGCCGCCATTTTTTCTCAGAAGATCCTGGTCGCTGTCGCTTTCAAGGTATCAGTGTAAATGATCAGCAAACATAACTGTATGCCTGATAGTGCTGAAAAGCATACGATTGGTGCAGGAAAGACGATTTTTTAAACAAAAATGACAAAAAAAATAAAATCCTATATTGAATTTATAAATTTTCAACTTTTACGACGGCGTTCGAGCTCAATATTTTTGCTACATGTGCTTCAATCATTCTTCCTCAACGTTGCAAGCTCACATTGTTCTGATCATGCATAAAATATATTGTTTTAGCTAATTTTACAAACCCTCCAAATTTCCACTAGTTTGTGCGTTCCCCTTTCCATGTTCTCCTCCCCTAGTTGCGTATCTCCGGATAACGGGTGTGACACACCTCAACAATAAATAAATAAACAAGAAACGAGGCAAAGCCACGAAGGCCAGGTTTTTTCCAAGCATAGACACTTGGATAACATGATTATACGCACTTTTTGTAGACTAGATTGCCGTGACCTGCATGTCGCGCCTTGGGGCGAGGCATGGACACTAAAAAAATAGATATAGTAGATGGAAAAACTTTAACGAAAAAACTTTAACCGGACGTACGGACGTACGGACGGACGTATGCCAAAATGCCGACGATATCGCGCTTTCCGCAAGCGGGTGCGACAATGATGATAAACACCCATGTGAAGTATCAAGGTATTGGGTGAAGCAGTTGCAGAGATATAGTACACAAAAAAACTTTAACAAAAGAATTCAAAGTAATTTGACCTTGACATTGGGCACAGGGGCAGCACGTTTGGGGGGTAGAATGAAAATATGGATGATAATAAACACCCATGTGAAGTTTCAAGTAATAGGCGAAGCAGTTGCAGAGATATAGTATAACGAAAAAGTTTTAAGCAAAAAACTTTAACCAGACGTACGTTAAAAAGTTAACGTCGAAAATGGCTAAGTCAATTACGTAGAAATAATAGGTGAAGGTAAAAAAAATGGTCATATGTTGGATAGTTGTATGTGGTAGGCACCCCTTGGTTATGAAGCTGTGAAAGTTTGGTGGTCCTAGGTGGTACAGTAACAAAGAAATGGACTTAAACACGAAAACTTAACATTGTAAACGCGAAAACTTAACATTGAAAATGGCTAAGTCGACTGCGCGGAAAAAATGGGTCAAGTTAAAAACAAGAAACGAGGCAAAGCCACGAAGGCCAGGTTTTTTCCAAGCATAGACACTTGGATAACATAATTATACCCACTTTTGTAGACTAGATGGCCGTGGCCTGCATGTCGCGCCTTGGGGCGAGGCATGGACACTAAAAATATAGATATAGTAGATGGAAAAACTTTAACCAAAAAACTTTAACCGGACACACGGACGAACGGACAGATGTATACCAAAATGCCAACGATATCGCGCTTTCCGCAAGCAGGTGTGACAATGATGATAAACACCCATGTGAAGTATCAAGGTATTGGGTGAAGCAGTTGCAGGGATATAGTACACGAAAAAACTTTCAACAACAAAATTTAAAGTAATTTGAACTTGACATAGGGCACAGGATCGCGCTTTCCGCAGGCAGGTGCGACAATGATGATAAACACCCATGTGAAGTATGAAGGTATGGGTGAAGCAGTTGCAGAGATATAGTACACCAAAAAACTTAAAAAAAAAAATTCAAAGTAATTTGACCTTGACATTGGGCACAGGATCGTGCTTTCCGCAAGCAGGTGCAACAATGATGATAAACACCCATGTGAAGTATGAAGGTATTGGGTGAAGCAGTTGCAGAGATATAGTACACAAAAAAACTTTAACAAAAAAATTCAAAGTAATTTGACCTTGACATTGGGCACAGGATCGCGCTTTCCGCAAGCAGGTGCGACAATGATGATAAACACCCATGTGAAGTATCAAGGTATTGGGTGAAGCAGTTGCAGAGTATAGACACGAAAAACTTTAAAACAAAAAAATTCAAAGTAATTTGACCTTGACATTGGGCACAGGATCGTGCTTTCCGCAAGCAGGTGCGACAATGATGATAAACACCCATGTGAAGTAATTTGACCTTGACATTGGGCACAGGGGCCGCACGGTTGGGGGTTAGAATGAAAATATGGATGATGATAAACACCCATGTGAAGTTTCAAGGTAATGGGCGAAGCAGTTGCAGAGATATAGTATAACGAAAAAGTTTTAACCAAACAACTTTAACCAGACGTACGTTAAAAAGTTAACGTTGAAAATGGCTAAGTCAATTACGTGGAAATAATAGGTGAAGGTAAAAAAATGGTCACATGTTGGATAGTTGTATGTGGTAGGCACCCCTTGGTTATGAAGCTGTGAAAGTTTGGTGGTCCTAGGTGGTACAGTACCAAAGAAATGGACTTAAACACGAAAACTTAACATTGTAAACGCGAAAACTTAACATTGAAAATGGCTAAGTCGACTGCGCGGAAAAAATGGGTGAAGTTAAAAAAAAAAGTAACATGTTGGATAGTGATATGTGGTTGGGGCACCCCTTGAATTATGAAGCTGTAAAGTTTGGTGGTCTAGGTGGTACAGTACCAAAGAAATGGACTTAAACACGAAAACTTAACATTGTAAACGCGAAAACTTAACATTGAAAATGGTTAAGTTGATTGCGCGGAAAAAATGGGTCAAGTTAAAAAAAAAAGTAACATGTTGGATAGTGATATGTGGTGGGCACCCCTTGATTATGAAGCTGTGAAAGTTTGGTGGTCCTAGGTATCAAGTACCAAAGAAATGGACTTAAACACGAAAACTTAAACATTGAAAACGCGAAAACTTAACATTGAAAATGGCTAAGTCGATTGCACGGAAAAAATGGGTCAAGTAAAAAAAAGTAACAGTTGGATAGTGAATGTGGTGGGCACCCCTTGATTATGAAGCGTGAAAGTTTGGTGGTCCTAGGTGGTACAGTACCAAAGAAATGGACTTAAACACGAAAACTTACTGAAAACGCGAAAACTTAACATTGAAAATGGCTAAGTCGATTGCGCGGAAAAAATGGGTCAAGTTAAAAAAAAATAGAGATTTTGGATAGTGATATGTGGACTGGGCACCCCTTGATTATGAAGCTGTGAAAGTTTGGTGGTCCTAGGTGGTACAGTAAACAAAGAATGGACTCAAACACGAAAACTTAACATTGATTGTGGACGCCGCCCGCTCCCGCCCGCCCGCCGCCCGCCACCCGCCCGCCGCCCGCCCGCTCCGGCCCGCCCGCCCGCTTTGCCAATCCAATAGCCTGGATTTTTTTCAAAAAACCTGGCTAAAAAAGTAACATATTGGATAGTGATATGTGGTGGGCACCCCTTGATTATGAAGCTGTGAAAGTTTGGTGGTCCTAGGTGGTACAGTAACAAAGAAATGGACTCAAACACGAAAACTTAACATTGATTGTGGACGCCGACCGCCCGCCCACGCGCCGCCCCCGCCGCCCGCCCGCCCGCCCGCCCGCGGCGCCGCCTCCAATCCAATAGCCTGGATTTTTTTTCAAAAAACCTGGCTAAAAAACGAAACAAGAAAAAGATTTGTAAAATTTTAATTTATTTTAGTCTACCGAAAATTTACCTGCAATCAACATCACGATTTGTCTCTGTCGTTTCGCATTTGTTCCGTCTTTGCGCTATTTAGGCACACCACGTGACCCGGTGCATACACAATTTTGTCCACTTTTGTTGTTTATAAACCCGACATATTTATCACAATACAACATTTATCCCATTATTTCTAGTACTTTGTTTCAACTTTCAATTTCAGTTCAAGTTTTTAATAGAGCGTCTGGACTCTGGACCGATTGGCATTCTGAAATTTTAGAAGCCCTGGTGGTGACTATATGAACCACACATTTATTTATAGGGTACATGAAAAATGTTATACATGCTAGTTTCTTGGCATAACATGTAACTGATAAATAGAATACCAGACTGGCGTATTTTGATAAATAGGTTTATCAGACTTGGCAACCGTGGGAATTCTTTGGTAAGCCTTATAATTCCTACGCACTTCCAAGCCAGCCATATAAACTTGATATCAAAAGACACTAGACTGATATTCTCTATGTAATTGATATAAAGTTTATCAGGCTCGGCTCAGAAACGGTAGGAATTCCTACATGATTCCTAGCCTTTCCTGATAAACTTGATATGAAAATACACTAGCCTGGTTTGTTTGTTTGTTGGGGTTTAACAGCCTATCAACAGCTAAGGTCATTTAAGGTCAATGGGCTTAGTACTAAATCCCATATATTACATGCACCTGTGACTTGGTGTGGTATGGACCTGGCACCAGGTCAGGTTATTCGATTTTCAGGGCTGAATATATTTGTTCTCGATGTAAATATTCCGTTCTGATTTTGGGATTTTTCCCCAAATGCAGCAGGTTAAAATGGGATTGAACCTGTTTGCCCGGCCTTACATGACCTTAGCTGTTGATAGGCCGTTAAACACTAATAATCAAACAAAACATGCACCTGTACAAATGGGGTGAAAATTCCAAAATCAGAACTGAATATTTACAATAAACGAGGATGGCCGCGGCCCGCATGTCGAGCCCGCCGAGGCATTTGATGGTCTCAGAGTGAATTTATTTTACCTTTCGGTGGCCATCTTGGATGACAAAATCATCTAATTTAGACAAAAAATGCTCCAGAGTGATCGACTAGTCGATACCTTCGATTTGATATATTATATGACCATATTCGGTCAAAAATAAAATTTGACCCATATTTGACCCCTCGGGCCACGCCCATTTTTGACCCAGGGGCCACCATATGAACAAATCTGAATCAGCATTAACTATCGATCATTCATACAAAGTTTCGTCAAAATCGGCCTGGCGGTTCGTGAGAAGAAGATTTTTTAAGAATTTGACCTACTTTTCCACGGCGGCCATCTTGGATTGTCGATGACCTTCATTTTAACAAATCTGAAATGGCATCACCCATATATCATCCCTGTAAAGTTTGACCAACATCGGCTCAGCAGTTCGGGAGAAGAAGATGATTGAAAATGTTCACGGACGACGGACACTTTGCCATAATAGCTCACATGAGCTTTGCTCAGGTGAGCTAAAAACTTTAATGCAGATTTCGGACGGACGGACGGACATACATACTAGAGCTACATTGTGGGGTTCCTAACCCTAACCTATCCTAAATCAGACCCCGTATAGATCAATCAGACATAAAAAACAACCCCATAAAAGTAAATAGCCCCACAAGAGCAATTCATAACGGGGTTAAAAACGGAAGTCCATCACTGTGCAGTTAACCTCACAATGTAGCACTCGTTTGTACGGAAGGACGTACTAACATTTTGAGTTTATGGGCTATTTGTTCCTTAAAAGATCAAAGGAATAGCCCCTAAACTACAATAGGTTTAGGGGCTAACGGAATAAATATATTGTATTCTATTGTCTTAGGCTCCTCCCCCTAGCCCCTAAACCCCCAATGATAGCCCGGACGGACGGACGGACACACGTATGCACGCACGGACGCACGGACACCCGGATGTCATTGTGATCACCATGTCTCGCTTTCCGCAAGCGGGCTCGACAAAAAACTATATATTCAGCCCTGAAATCAGAATAATCCTGATCTGATGCCAGGTCCTCGCCACACCAGAATCCCTTGGCCCCCTCCCAAAAGCAGTAGGATCAGTAATAATATTACTGCTTTTATAATGGGCAATAACCCAATTCAACTCCCAGGTAACAAAAGAGCCAAAGATAAAAACGTACCTGAGGGCCAAACCAGGAAAATCGTGATTCCTATAAGGAGGAGCCCCCACCGTTAATTTACGCCGTTGTATTCGCCCGACCAACCACCCACCACTCTCTATGACTGTCACATAATTCTGGCAGGGTTTAGCATATATCTACCTCCTACTTACCTTCGACATGATATAGAATATTGTGTACAATGAAAGGTTTCCGATAAATATAGCTAGCAGGAAGGTAGCGAAGTTCTCTTGGTTCGATAACACTCCATATATGGCACTGTGGGAAGGTAAAGTGTTACATGAATATTCATGTGAATACCAGTGTAGCACTCCATATATGGCACTGTGGGAAGGTAACGTACATGAATATTCATGTGAAAACTAGTGTGGAACTCCATATATGGCATTGTTGGATATATATGGTATTGCAAGAATATTCATATTGATATACATTTTGTACATCGTATATTGCACTGTAGTTCAAAATTATGGGTTTTCCAAAACAAATGGTGTACAAATATTTAGGATAAGTAAGTTTTGTATTAATATTAAGTCAGAGTGACCTTGACAACATAAGCAGAGATTAAAGATATGGATTTGTTACAGCAGGATGGCAGACCCTCAGAGGAAGATATTGTTTTAATGGAGACGATTCTCATATACTGTCAAAACATTTTTAGCTAAGAAATAGGTTAATCAAGAGTGCAGAATGTAAATCGAGTTTGGTTCAGGTGTGGTTCAGAGTTATTACGTGTGAAAATGTGAAAATTAATTAAGAATGACCACCGAGGTCCAGACGCATGTACAGGGTGAATACATAACACGTCCTGTTTTTCAAATGGGCTAATAAAAAAATGAAAATTAGCAGACGGCAAATTTTTGTTCCCCGCCATTAAACCCTTTCACCCCTAAGTAACTGGAATGGACTGTGATATGTTAATTTTGCAACCAATCCAATTGTCACACAATGATTTTCAGACTAGTCCATTTATGAAAAGGGGGTGTTTTTGTTCTCAAAAATATGAAAATTACTTGCAAAAAGAGCAGATTCTGATGAGCGAGCTGCCTCATCTGGATCTACACTGTTTGCCAATACCACTATACAGGTATGTAGGGTTAACGGTTAAGTAAGGATAGGAACTGGTTAACTTCCTTCTCGGGGAAGCGGTAAGCATTTATTTATTAGCGGTGCTGTAGCTGCTGATGCAGATTGGCAAAGGGAATATAACAGCTGCTGATGTCGACTGGCAAAGGGAGATAACAGCTGCTGATGTCGACTGGCAAAGGGAAAAGGGAATAACAGCAATGCTGATGCAGACTGGCCAAAGGGAGATAACAGCTAGCTGATGTCGACTGGCAAAGGAGAATAAACAGCTGCAGATGCAGACTGGCAATGGAGATAACAGCTGCTGATGCGACTGGCAAAGGGAGATAACAGCTGCTGATGCAGACTGGCAAATGGAGATAACAGCTGCTGATGCAGACTGGCAAAGGGAGATAACAGCTGCTGATGCAGACTGGCAAAGGGAGATAACAGCTGCTGATGCAGACTGGCAAAGGCAAAGGAAGATAACAGCTGCTGATGCATCAGTACTGGCAAAGGGAGATAACAGCTGCTGATGCAGACTGGCAAAGGCAAAGGGAATATAATAGCTGTTGATGCAGACTGGCAAAGGGAGATAACAGCTGCTGATGCAGACTGGCAAAGGGAGATAACAGCTGCTGATGGCAGAAACTGGCAAAAGGAAAAGGGAATAAAATAGCGATTGAATGCAGACTGAAAACGGGAGATACACCTGATCAGACTGGCAAAGGGAGATTAACACTGCTGATGCATCATACGGCGGGAGATACAGCTGCTGATGTGACTGGCAAAGGGAGATAACAGCTGCTGATGCAGACTGGCAAAGGATGAAAACACCTGATGGCTCAGACTGCAAAGAGATAACAGCTGCTGATGTAGAGGCAAAGGGAGACACCAGCTGCTGATGCAGACTGGCAAAGAGATTAACACTGCTGATGTAACTGGGCCAGATAACAGCTGCTGATGCAGACTGGCAAAGAGAGATTAACAGCTGCTGATGTAGACTGACAAAGGGAGATAACAGCTGCTGATGTAGACTGGCAAAGGCAGATAACAGCTGCTGATGCAGACTGACAAAGGGAGATAACCACTCACTTTCATACCAAAATAAAAACATATGTAGAGGAACAGATTGCATATAAAAACAGCCAGCAGTATATTGGCAAAGTCACTCGGGGCAGAGATAACAGCTGCTGATGCAGACTGACAAAGGGAGATAACAGCTGCTGATACAGACTGGCAATGGGAGATAACCACTCACCTTCATACCAAAATAAAAACTTATGTAGGTGATCAGATTGCATATAAAAACAGCCAGCAGTATGCTGGCAAAGTCACTCGGGGCAGCTATAGCTCCATATAATGCTCTGGTGGAAATAAACAAGTCTGGCTGTAACTGGAGAAATGGGGCTTATGGGAGTTGTGACCAGCGTAGCTCCCGATCAAGTAGCACACTCCTGTAGCACGACAATGATCTATATTGCTTGTTCGAAGCATAACGGGTGCTTCATTGATGGAACGATGAACAGTGCCGGTCCTGATCAGACTGTGCGGGTGCACAGGCTGATCGGGATCTACGCTGGTCGCAAAACCAATAAGCCCCATTTCTCCAGTCACAGCTACAAAGAATTATGTCACAGGTCTTGGCCTTATTGAGCTTGTCACTAAATAGTTGCTGGTCATTTTGTGCGGATGATCAATAAAAGTGTTCATAATATGTGGCTGTGGAGCAATGGGGCTTATGGGTTTAGTGAACAGTGTAGATCCAGATCAGCCTGTGCATCCGCAGTCAGATCAGGATCTGCACTGTTCGTTGTTCCACCAATGAAGCACCCATTATGCTTCGAACAAGCAATATAGATCATTGTCATGCTACAGGATCAGGATCTGCACTGTTCGTCATTCCATCAATGAAACACCCACCATACTTCTATCAAAGCAATGTAGATCGTTAACTGGCTACAGGAGTGTGCTATTTGATCAGGAGCTACACTGGTTACAAATCCCATAAGCCACGTTTCTCCAGTCACAGCCACAAATATCAGTGTTTATTTGAATGAGGGTTGATCAAAAAGTACATGTAAAAGTGAAAGTGAATGGGGTTTAACGTCCCACCAACAGCGAGGGACATATAGAGACGGGACCACAGTTTAAAGTCTCATCCGACAGACCAATGGGATGGAAATACTATTTTTGTATTTTTGATGCCCTAGGCGAGGTTTGAACCCACAACCTCCGGATTGTGTTTTAACCCCTAGGCCACAACCCATCCCTAAAAAGTACATGTAATATCAGCATATTATGTGACTGCAACAATGAAAGTTAAAATAAAAATGTTTACCGTCAATATGCAAACAGTGAAACCTGTGATTAAAGGCCAGTCAAGGGAAGAGACAAATTTGGCCATTGTTCACAAGTGGTCTTTGTTCGCAAGGTCGTTTATGTAGTAATTGGGAAAAAGAAGTGTGGCTGTGATAGACAGGTAAAACACTATTTGGACTTGACCTGAAAACAAAGACTAGATTTTTCCTTTCCAATGACTGACATGTATTCACAGGTTTGACTGTATTTTGTTTATAATGGAGAATATACTCGCCATTTTTGCTAAATTTGATGAAGTGAAATTGTTAATCTGAGAACCCAAATACTACAGTGGGACCTCTCTAAACGGGAGACCATGGGTCCCCATGGTTTCCCGTTTAGAGATGTTCCACTGCAAATCCGGCATGTAGGCACTCCCAAGAAATGTTCAGGTGTGGTTCAGAGTTATTACATGTGAAAATGTGAAAATTAATTAAGAATGACCACCGAGGTCCAGACGCATGTACAGGGTGAATACATAACACGTCCTGTTTTTCAAATGGGCTAATAAAAAAATGAAAATTAGCAGACGGCAATATTTGTTCCCCGCCATTAAACCCTTTCACCCCTAAGTAACTGGAATGGACTGTGATATGTTAATTTTGCAACCAATCCAATTGTCACACAATGATTTTCAGACTAGTCCATTTATGAAAAGGGGGTGTTTTTGTTCTCAAAAATATGAAAATTACTTGCAAAAAGAGCAGATTCTGACGAGCGAGCTGCCTCATCTGGATCTACACTGTTTGCTAATACCACTATACAGGTATGTAGTGTTCAAAGGGTAGTAAGGATAGGAACTGGTTAACTTCCTTCTCGGGGAAGCGGTAAGCATTTATTTATCAGCGGTGCTATAGCTGCTGATGCAGATTGGCAAAGGGAATATAACAGCTGTGGATGTCGACTGGCAAAGGGAGAAAACAGCTGCTGATGTAGACTGGCAAACGGAGATAACAGCTGCTGATGCAGACTGGCAAAGGGAGACAACAGCTGCTGATGCAGACTGGAAAAGGGAGACAACAGCTGCTGATGCAGACTGGAAAAGGAGACTAACAGCTGCTGATGCAGACTGGCAAAGAGAGATAACAGCTGCTGATGCAGACTGGCAAATGGAGATAACAGCTGCTGATGCAGACTGGCAAAGGGAGACAACAGCTGCTGATGCAGACTGGCAAAGGGAGACAACAGCTGCTGATGCAGACTGGAAAAGGGAGACAACAGCTGCTGATGCAGACTGGCAAAGAGAGATAACAGCTGCTGATGCAGACTGGCAAAGGGAGACAACAGCTGCTGATGCAGACTGGAAAAGGGAGACAACAGCTGCTGATGCAGACTGGCAAATGGAGATAACAGCTGCTGATGCATCATACTGGCAAAGAGAGATAACAGCTGCTGATGTCAGACTGGCAAAGAGAGATAACAGCTGCTGATGCAGACTGGCAAAGAGAGATTAACAGCTGCTGATGTAGACTGGCAAAGAGAGATAACAGCTGCTGATGCAGACTGGCAAAGAGAGATTAACAGCTGCTGATGTAGACTGACAAAGGGAGATAACAGCTGCTGATGTAGACTGGCAAAGGCAGATAACAGCTGCTGATGCAGACTGACAAAGGGAGATAACCACTCACCTTCATACCAAAATAAAAACATATGTAGAGGAGCAGATTGCATATAAAAACAGCCAGCAGTATATTGGCAAAGCCACTCGGGGCAGAGATAACAGCTGCTGATGGCAGGGAACTGCATGGGAGATACAGGCTGCTTGATGGCAGACTGCATGGGATAACAGCTGCTGATGGCAGACTGGCAAATGGAAGATAACAGTGCTGATGCAGACTGGCAAAGGGGAGATAAAACAGCTGTTGATGCAGACTGGCAGAAAGATCAGCAGCTGATGGCAGAACTGCAGATATAACAGCTGCTGAAACAGACTGGCAAAGGGAGATAACAGCTGCTGATGCAGACTGGCAAAGGGAGATAACAGCGAGGTTTGAACCCACAACCTCCGGATTGTGTTTTAACCCCTAGGCCACAACCCATCCCTAAAAAGTACATGTAATATCAGCATATTATGTGACTGCAACAATGAAAGTTAAAATAAAAATGTTTACCGTCAATATGCAAACAGTGAAACCTGTGATTAAAGGCCAGTCAAGGGAAGAGACAAATTTGGCCATTGTTCACAAGTGGTTTTTGTTCACAAGGTCGTTTATGTAGTAATTGTGAAAAAGAAGTGTGGCTGTGATAGACAGGTAAAACACTATTTGGACTTGACCTGAAAACAAAGACTAGATTTTTCCTTTCCAATGACTGACATTTATTCACAGGTTTGACTGTATTTTTTTTATAATGGAGAATATACTCGCCATTTTCGCTAAATTTGATGAAGTGAAATTGTTAATCTGAGAACCCAAATACTACAGTGGGACCTCTCTAAATGGGAGACCATGGATCCCCAGGGTTTCCCGTTTAGAGATGTTCCACTGCAAATCCGGCATGTAGGCACTCCCAAGAAATGTTTGTCAGCCTTGCAATCATGAACATACACCATCATCAGAGAGAAACGGCAATCAAACTTAAGTGCACAGATGGTTTCTAGGCATCCGGTTTACAGATGTCCCACTGTGAAACAGCCATGTGGGCACTCCATGACACATGCTTTGTAATCATGAACAGATATGTGGCTGTGACTGGAGAAATGGAGAAACCAGTGTAGATCCAGATCAGCCTGTGCATCCGCACAGTCTGATCAGATCTGCACTGTTCACCATTCCATCAATGAAACACCCCCGCCATGCTTTAACAAGCAATAATTCCAGCACAAAAATATTTACACAATTCCCTAATATTTGATTGGCCCGTAGCAAGTCTCTGTCCAAAATTTATATCCCAGTAAACTCCCACGCCAAACTACTTTCCGTAACCGTGACGAGCAGTTAAAATAATTCTTTAGAAAACGGAAAATAAACACATTTTCTTGATGAATTTATTTCAAACGCTGGAATTATAAGAAATGAATGGTCTTTTTGTTGAATTTATCGGGGATATAAACTTGGAAAAGTCGCGGGAATACTGGACGAAGGCCTTCCGGCCTTCGTCCATATTCCTGCAACTTCTCCAAGTTTATACCCCGATAAATTCCACAAAAAGACCATTCATTCCTATAATATACATGTAGATCGTCACCAGGCTACAGGAGTGTGGTATTTGATCAGGAGCTCCACTAGTCACAAATCCAATAAGCTCAATTTCTCCAGTCACAGTCACATGTGAGACACGCCATGTGATTTTGTACCTAAGAAGATCGCAATTTTTCATGAAAAATATTTACATGAACTGTGATCTTTTCAGAAATGATGTCAAAAGTTGACAGAATGTTCACAGCAAATGCGGATTAGCTATGATTCCATAAACCCCATTTCTCCAGTCACAGCCACATTATGAGACAAGCCACGTGATATTGTACAAAATATAGATGCGATATCATATGAAAAGTATTTACAATACGAAGGCATCGAAATGTCAACGAAATGTTGAGAGCAAGTGCGGATGAAATTCAATTCCACATTTGCTATGAAAATTTTGTCTACTTTTCGACGTCATTTACAGTAAATATAAGTGTAAAACCTGCCCAAATTGTATGGCTATATAAACAATGCAAAAACAATATTAAATTAAAGCAAAATTTAAGAATGAGCCTACTTTTTATTTCCTGAAATTTGGTCCAATATTGATTTTATTGCGAAAAAACAATTTCCACATGTTAAATCCCCATAGACATACTTCACAAAAATGTCTATGGGGATTTAACATGGGGGAACATTTTTAGAATTTCACAAATACTGGACCGATTTTCAAAATTTAACTTGTGTTTTCTTAGTTAGATCATTTCCTTCACCTCCTTTTCCTCCGCGTTAAATTCACAGACAAATACATTTTTCGCAATAAAATTATTATTTTACCAAATTTCATGAAACAAAAAGAACGCTCATTCTTAAATTTTGATAAAATTTAATATTAGTAATAATATTTGATATGAATTGTTTATATGGCCGTACAATTTGGGCAGGTTTCGTGAAACAGACAGTAGAGATGTTTGTCCCGTTGTACTTACATTGCACAGTTGACGATGTTTCCCAACAACAGCAGGACCAGTCGGTTCTGCAATGGCGAACACAGGGACAATGACACAAGGGACGGAAAACATCCCCATGGCAATAATTATCAAGTACCGTAACACATGTAACCCTAAATATTCGGACATAATATATTCTGAGAAACACATATAAATACATATACAGGAGCGGATCTGTAGCCTATTTCATCAACATTGCAAAGTATACTTTACTAGCAAAGTATACTTTGAGGGAGTAATCATTTATTTTTTCTGAAATGCATTATTTCATATAGAACTAACAAATGCATGTATTTCATGATTAAAAGTATGCAGAATTATTATACTGAATTTATTACATTATCACAGCCATAATGGCTGTGATAATGTAATAAATTCAGTATAATAAAAATTAATAAATTTATCATAAAATTGAAAATTTCTCCCTCAAAGTATACTTTGCTACTAAAGTATACTTTGCAATGTTGATGAGATAGGCTACTGGAGTTGCAAAATTGCCAAAATGGCTGTGATAATGTAATAAATTCAGTATTAAAAAAATAAATATATTTATCTTTAAATTGAAAATTTCTCCCTTAAAGTGTACTTAGCAAGATAAGTATACATGTACTTTGCAATTTTGTTGAACTACGCTATTGTATCAGTATGTGGACTTACCATATACATAGGTGGACTACACTTCAGCCAGTCTGTACGAATCAGGAGCCATAGTCGCTTGAAGACATAGCGATCTGGAAACAAGACCACATTGATTGAATGCAGTTTAATGACCATTTAACAACACAGATCTATAGACCAGTCTAGTAAACAAATTGCCAAACTTGGAAAATAATGAGTAACTTCCCTTAGAACAACTTCTGGAGTATCCTTGCTGTTAAAATTGGCAGAATGAGTCGGTTCGACGGCATGTTGCCTAATTTAAACGAAGCAACATGATGTCAACCGGACATATTCCGCAAAATATAACACTGATGATGCACTGGAAGTAGTTCTAAGGGACATAACTCATGATTTTCCAATCTCGGTAACCTATTTATAAGACTGGCATATACAGATATACTTCCGAATGAATCACAAATTGGACAAAATTGTTCGCTTAATTATACTTTTCACCCTTAAGTGATAGAACTGGGGCCCGTTTCACTAAACTTTGTACGACTAAAATGTTCGTAAGTGCAAATTTAGGATCGTCTGGAAATTTCAATTCATGGATTTACATTTATTGAGCATAGGCTGCATATGCAGCCTATGCTCCATAAATGTAAATCCAATAATTGTTTACAAGAAAACATTGTTAATGTCAAATTTATAGACTACCGGTATCATAATTTTGCACTTACGAACATTTTAGTCGTACGAAGTTTAGTGAAACAGGCGCCAGGACTCCATGATTATTATATTACTAGAGCGTGGAGACAGGAGATGAGAACTGGTCATCAATGTGTCGGACAGTCTGGCACTCATTATTGCAACACATCTGGTTGTTTGGACATGCTCAAATTTGGCTGTGACTGGAGAAAATGGGGCTTATGGGATTTGTGACCAGTGCAGCTCCTGATCAAATAGCGCACTCCTGTGTAACCTGAAAATGATCTATGTTGCTTGATGGGTGTTTCATTGATGGAATGGCGAACAGTGCAGATCCTGATCGGACTGTGCGGCTGCACAGGCTGATCTGGATCTACACTGGTCACAAATCCCATAAACTCCATTTCTCCTGTCACAGCCACAAATTTGCCTTTAGATCAGTAGCCGATTTCATCAAAATTGCAAAGTATGCTTATCTAGCAAAGTATACTTTGAGGGAGTAATCATTTATTTTAAGTATGCAGAATTATTATACTGAATATATTACATTATCACAGCCAAAATGGCTGTGATAATGTAATAAATTCAGTATAATAAAAATTTCTCCCTCAAAATATACTTTGCTAGATAAGTACTGCTTAGCAATTTTGGTGAAATAGGCTACAGATACACACACACTGCCACATGATGAATTAGAGCAGGAGAGCAGGGGCTCACGGACACCCCTGGCCGCCGTCTGGACCGACAAACAAATACTTTAATGCAAATTTCGAAACGTCATGTGTTACAGGCGGACGGACAGATGGATGAAAGGACGGACGGACAAGCAGGCGAAATCTGTTTTTAGAATGTGCTTAAAATGTATACTTTCATAAGATAAAACAATCGCGGAAAACGTAGACAAGGACAAGAATGAGTTAAAGGCTGTAAGGATGTGAAATGTGAAGAAAATAATTAATTAGCTAAAATATTCTATATTCTTATATGTCATAGGAGATTTATATTTTAATTTAATTTATGAAAATTCCAGTTTTCTGCATATTTATTATTTAATTCAAAAACATAAATTCATGTGATGACGTTGACATGTTCAATTCAATTTAATTCCACATGTGTTGCATGACTGGTGTGGATACACAAGCTGATCTTGATCTACACTAGTCGCAAAATTGATGAATTGATGGAATGGCGAACAGTGCAAATCCTGATCAGACTGTGCGAATGCAACAGATGATCTGGATCTACACTGGTCGTAAAACCCATAAGTCCAAATTATCCAGTCACACATGCTCTGAATCTTTTGTCAACTTTCATTAATATTTACGGCAAACACAGTTTTTACAAAATCCTAATTGTCGAGAGAAAAAAACGATACGAAGAGGAAGATAATTTCTAGGCCAGGCCCATCATCTGTCTTACCGATCTGCCAGATTCCCAGATAGTAGATATGAATACTGAGCACTAGCGAAGACAACATGTACACAATGGCAAACACGATCCAGAATATGTTGGTCCCATACACCTGTAAAATGGCAACATATCAGAGATGCAAGACAAGTAAACAAGCAACTGTAACAATTTTGTTGTCCCACAAGATCTGTAGTGGAAAACGACGGTTGCTTACACACATTTTAATAGCATATACGAGGGCTGATCCAGAAGTTTGTGGACAACGTCAGTTAACAGACCGAACATGGAGGTATCCGCAAAATATGTTGCAGGCTTGTGTCTTTATATATAATGAGTATATGTATGAACTTTCGTGAACATATCTGGTTAATTATAGTCGCTGTGTTGGTGTGAACAATGGTGGTCAGAGTATAGCGGAGAAGGTCACAACGTCACTTGTTGTGACGTTACGTTATGTGGACACTACTTTGATGTTACTCATATAATTGTTTTCCGAAATATTCTTCACCGACAGCAATGAATGTTTGATGCCACTCAAGCCACTTGCGGAGATGTTTTATACCACTGTGGTTCAAAAGAGTTTAAGAAGTTTGTAGTTTAAGTCCGTAACTCTGATATATCTGTGAATCGTCAGCCCATTAGTTCACTCTTCAATCGTGAGAATAACGCAAAATCACAAGGTGAAAGGTCGGATGAATATGGGTGTTGTTTGAACATTCCCGCTCCCAACTTGGTGGGGGTGATGGCTGACACTTCCACCGACTGGACTTTTTATGATTCTGGGTCATAATGGTATACCCAAATTTATTCTCCGGTCTTCATCTAGTTTAGCGTTTACCAGGGTAACGTTTCTTAGTCAGTGACGTCCACAGGTCTATCACCCCGTGCATCGTCCGTAACGCTCATCCTACAGTCGAGAATCTTTTTATGTCATGTATAAACTAGAGATGGCTACACCCTTTTCATTCCTGATGCAATTTCCAAAATTTGAATGATAGTCCTTGTTTTCTCCCTTTCTGATGACGCTATTTTTGCATTTGAGTAAAACACTATATGCTATCGCTGTTTTCGCTCTCAAATTCACACCATAACATCAAATGACGTGATAATAGACAATGATGACATTTGATGAACATTACAAACGTTGGTCAAGGTTCTGCGCAATTTACTTTAAGGGAATTATAAATATTAACGCGGATGTCGCAAGAATACGTTTGATTTGACGTCAATTTTGCGACTGCTCCGCATATCCAGACCACATCCTCTTTGATAGCATACAAAATATCCACAGTTTATATAAAGTCACTAAAAGTATGAAAATGATTTGAGCCTATAATAACTTGATTGTGAGAAAATATTGAACCATTTATAGCGTTGTGTTCATTAATTTTAGACCGTGTCCACGAACTTCTGGATCAGCCCTCGTAGATAATTATTATAAAATGGAAGTAACCTGTAACTAGAAAATGTGTTCATAGAACACGGTTGCCCCACATATCGCTTTGATACTAAATGAGGCAAAAAATGAGATCATTCAGGACCCGGGAGTCGAATCAAAAATCAAAATAAGCTTTGCACATCTACTCATCATAAGGAAGCTACATACCAAGTTTCAGGTCTGTCGCTATTGTTTAAAAGTGTTATGAGTTACAAGGCAAAATTGCCAAATTCTAAGTAAACAAGAGGGCCATGATGGCCCTAATTCGCTCACCTGACTCCATGAACACCAGAGGAGAATGTGACATTGAGTTCATGTGTTTTAAGCGATGACTCATTTTACCAAATCTGAAAATGCTTCACCCAAGGATCTTAACTTACTATGAAGTTTGGCCAGCAACGGCAATGTGGTTCCTGAGAAAAAGACGTTCAAAATCTCGAATAAATGGACCTTTTGGCGGCCATCATGGATGACATAATGATCCGATTCCGACAAATATTGCACCAGAGCAATCGCCTCATCGATACCTTCAATTTGATATATGACATGAGCATATTCCGTCAAAAATAAAATGTGACCCCACGGCCACGCCCAGTTTTGACCTCGGGTCACCATTTTAACACCTTTGAAAGAGCATTCTGCATCGATCATTCCTACCAAGTTTCGTCGAAATCTGGCTGGCGGTTGATGAGAAGGAAGATTTTTTAAGAATTTCTGCTATTTTTAGACGGCGGCCATCTTGGATTAGCGACGACCTCCATTTCAACAAATCTGAAAAGGCTTCACCCATGGACCATAACTGTGAAGTTTGGCCACCATGGGCCAAGCGATTCGTGTGAAATTTTTTTTTTTGAAATCTCTAGTAAAAGAACGACCTTTTGACCTTTCGGTGGCCATCTTGGATGACATGACCATCCAATTTCGACAAAAAATGTACCAGAGCGATCGCCTCTTTGATACCTTCGATTTGATATAGACATGACCATATTCGGTCAAAAATAAAATTTGACCCCAATTTGACCCCACGGGCCATGCCCATTTTTAACCCCGGGGTCACCATTTTAACAACTTTGAAAGAGCATTGTACATCGATCATTCCTAGCAAGTTTCGTCTAAATCCGGCTAGCGGTTCATGAGAAGAGGATTTTTTAAGAATTTATGCTATTTTTAGATGGCGGCCATCTTTGATTAGCGATGACCTCCATTTTTACAAATCTGAAAAGGCTTCACCCATGGACCATAACTTTTAAGTTTGGCTACCATGGGTCAAGCGGTTCATGTGAAGAAGAATTTTTAAATCTCTAATAAAATATCAAACCTTTTGACATTTCGGCGGCCATCTTGGATGACATAAACATCCGATTTCGACAATAAATGCACCAGAGTGATCGCCTCGTTGATACCTTCGATTTGATATACGACATGACCATATTCGGTCAAAAATAAAATTTGACCCCAATTTGACCCCACGGGCCACGCCCATTTTTGACCCCGGGGTCACTCTTTTAACAACTTTGAAAGAGCATTGTACATCGATCATTCCTACTAAGTTTTGTCGAAATCCGGTTGACGGTTCTTGAGAAGAAGATTTTTGAAGAATTTGTGCTATTTTGACACGGCGGCCATCTTGGATTACGTAATGACGTCATTTTAACACATTTGTAATCCCCCTACCTAAGGACCATGACCATAAAGTTTGGTGACTATAGGCCCAATGGTTACTGAGGAGAAGACGTTTGAAAATGTTCACGGACGACGGACGAAGACGGACGACGACGGACACATTGCGGTAACAATAGCTCACATGAGCTTCGCTCAGGTGAGCTAAAAAGGGGGAGATAATCCATAACACGGGGGTCAAATCAAAAATCAAAATAAACTTTGCGCATCTACTCATCATAAGGAAGCTACATACCAAGTTTCAGGTCTGTAGCTATTACGGTTTAAAAGTTTTACGACTTACAAGCCAAAATTCATGACCTGCGGTGTCGAATCAAAAATCAAAATAAACTGAGCGCATCTAATCATCATAAGGAACAGGGCTTCTAAAATTTTCAGTTTTCGGTTCTGGACCGATTTTTGAACTCTCAGACCGATTGAGATTTGAAAACTAGTCTTAAAAATCGGTCCGAGAAAAATTGCCAGTCGGCTGCTATTTCGCTATAAACCTTGTAAATTTACTGGTTTTGACCACTATGTTATGTCCATTTAATTGACACATATCCGCGGGCCATATCCGTGTTAAACCAGTGTGCAGCTCGCTGTGTATTCAGTTTCTCCTAGTATCAATTTTTCTTAACACACGCGTGGGACAGGTGTATAGCAGATTAGTGACTTAAATAAACTGGCTTCAGCGTAAAGATACGAGAGTTCCTAGACTCGCCATTTCTGATGATGTTAAAATAAAATAAAGAAACCATGCACTGTGTTTATCTGTGTTCGTAATATTTAACCCCAAGTAACTGACACGGACGATCGGCCCGGGCTATTCCATATCAAGTTAGGAACTGTTATATTACGCTGTATTAGGGGTCATTTTTGTGTATATAAAATGTACATGTAGGTAGGAATGCCGCAGAACCTGATGAGCCGGCTCACGTGATCTACAATTCGCAAACATTTTGATAAACGACAAGGTACGTCTGTCATGTTAAAAGCGTGACTCATTAGGGATCAGGGATTAGGGATCAATTGAAATGCTAAATCACACCGCCGATGTACTTTGAACTCGATCTGAGGGTTAAAGAAACACCGAATGTTAATTCAATTGTACAGGCCGACAATTAATTGTGTGAACAGTGATAATAGCATAATTAGCAATGAATTACGAGTGGGTATATAACGCATTTTTTTCTATGTTGTCCGTCATTCGATTATTATTGAAATGGCACAACAAACTATTTTGTCGTTATTCACAAAGACAACTTACCGGCTTGGCAACCCGGCAGAGAGGAATAAATAACAAACGAAACAAGACACAGACTTGTAAAATTTTAATTTATTTTAGTCTACCGAAAATTTACCTGCAATCAATCGGCATCACGATTCGTCTCTGTCGTTTCGCATTTTTTCCGTCTTTGCGCTATTTAGGCACATCATGTGACCCGGTGCATACACAAGTTTGTCCACTTTTGTTGTTTATAAACACGATTTATTTATCCCAATACAACATTTATCCCATTATTTCTAGTACTTTCTTTGAACTTCGAAATTTCAGTTAAAGTTTTTAATAGAGGGGTGGGGGGGGGGGGGGGGGGGGGGGGGGGGGGGGGGGGGGGGGGTGGGGGTCTGCTCCGACAATGGCTGACAGTGTTACGTCTGGACTCTGGACCGATTGGCATTCTGAAATTTAGAAGCCGTGATAAGGAAGCTAAATACCAAGTTTCAGGTATGTAGCTATTACGGTTTAAAAGTTTTACGACTTACAAGAAAAATATTAGAAAATTCAAAATCGAAAAGGGATAATTCATGACCTGGGGGTCGAATCAAAAATCAAAATAAACTTTGCGCATCTACTCATCATAAGGAAGATACATACCAAGTTTCGGGTATGTAGCTAGTACGTTTTAAAAGTTTTACGACTTACAAAGTTGGTGACGGACGGACGGGACAAGGGTAACACTAAATGCCCCCTCCACTATTGTGGTGGAGCATAAATTACTATTTATAAATAAATAATTATTCACTGAAATATGGTACCAATGTGTACCCATTACGGTTAAGCTGAATTTGTTTTACCTTTCAACACCACCGACCTGTAATGTGGTATTGGCAAGAAGTCTAGATCCAGATCAGCTGGCTCTGACATCAGGATCTGCACTTTTTGCAAGTAATTTTCATATTTTTTAAAACAAAAACAGAAAATGTGATTATTTTCTGTTTTCTTAAGAATTAAGAATTATTTTAACTGCGCCTCACGGTTACGGAAAGTAGTTCGGCATGGGAGTTTACTGGGATATAAATTTTGGACAGAGACTTGCTACGGACCAATCAAATGTTAGGGAATTGTAAATATTTTTGTGCTGGAATTATTGGTGATTACATTTAATCACCATTGTGCGAGTTATACAGCGCACTAATGGATTAGGCACAGCTGCAGATCAGCCTGCATGTTACTTACCACACCAATGACGGCAATGATGATGACGACGGCCATCACAAGATAGGAACTGTGGGGCTTGGCACTGATGTCTGGGTGTCTGTTTTGGTATATTTTCAAGATACACAGGCACGCCATGATGTACATAAACGACGTGTCTGCAACATAAAGTTTTACAAGTTACAAAATTGTCGCTGTGACTGGATAAATGGCTTTTACGGGTTTTGCGACCAGTGTAGATCCAGATCTCAGTCTAGCATCTGTACTGTTCGTCATTCCATCAATGAAACATCTGTCATGCTTCTAATAAGCAATATAGATCATTATCAGGCTACAGGAGTGTGTTATTTGATCAGAAGCTGCACTGGTCACAAATCCCATAAGCCCTGTTAATGTAATAATTCTGTATACTTATCTTGCTAAGTACACTTGGAGGGAGAAATTTTCAAGTTAAGGATAAATTTATTAATTTGTATTATACTGAATGTATTACATTATCACAGCCATTTCCATTTTGGCTGTGATAATGTAATAATATAGTATAATATTTTTAATCATCAAATATATGCAGTCGTTACCGTAGTTCTATATGAAATAACGCATTACGAACAAAAAAAAAAAGAAGATTACTCCCTCAAAGTATACTTACCGGTAGCAACATAAGTATGTTTAGCAATTTTAGTAAAATCAGCTACAAGAGCTAGAATAGACGTACATGTACATGTTTAACCCTCATTTCTCCCATTTCCTCTAATCACAGACCAAGATGGATACTCACCAAACTGGAAGTTGGATACAGTGGGGCATACGTGATAGCAGGCACTCATTACCCCCTCCATACACAAGGCCAGGCCCATGGCGTAGAACAGGCCGTAATGTTGGGGAATGCCAAACATCTGCAAAACAAAAACAAAAAAATTCTGCAGAATTAGTCGTCGCACGAGGGCCATTGAGAAATCTGATATGCATAGACACACATTGTAACTCAATAGTATCAACATCAAACGAGACACGCCATGTGATTTTGTACCTTCGGACAGCTGTATAATTTCACGAAATACGGCTACAAAATTTACAATATGTTCCGTAAATGGCGTCCAAAAGTTGACAATATTGCAGTCAGGATTATTCCGCATGTTCTCTGAAAATTTTGTAAACTTTTGAATTTATTTATGAAAAATATTGTAAATTTTGTCAACGTATTTAATGAAATTACGCAGATGTCCGAAGGTACAAAATAACATAGCGTGTCTCAATTAAGGGATTAAAATTTTATTGAGAAAAAAAGAAAGACTTAAAACACAAAATGGTAAATGGACATTGGAACATGGGGCAAATGCACAACAAAGCAGCATGAATAGACAGTGTAGCCAAATATGAGACACACCATGCGGTTGTGCACCTTCGGACATCTGCAAAATTTCATGAAATATGTTTACAAAATATACAATATTTTCCGTAAATGGTGACAAAAGTTAACGAAATTTCCAGAGTATTAGTGGAATTATATTTTGTCAACTTTTGAATTTATTTATGAAAAGTATTGTAAATTTTGTAAACGTATTTAATGAAATTACGCAGATGTCTGAAGGTACAAAATCGCATGGCGTGTCTCATATTATCAAAATCTGGGTTAACATGTTATTGACAAAACGGAAGATCTAAACGCGAAACTTGAATGGAAGTCCTCAGTGACCTTGACCTTGGACATTGTGATGAGAGGTATATACGTAATAATAAAACAGCATACCTAGACATACATTGTACCAAAATATTATCAAATCCATCAAGTGGTTAACATTTCATTGACAAAACAAAAACATCTAAACATAAATGCTTAGCATTTATGTTTAGATGTTTTTGTTTTGTCAAGTTTTGTCAAGTTTTGTCAAGTTTTGTCAAGTTTCGCTTTTAAAGCGAAACTTGAACATAAATCCGGAGTAACCTTGACCTTGGGACACGAGATGTATGGGGCATACGTGCCACAAAACAGAATGCCTAGAGACACGTAACCAAATATTATCAAAATCCAACAGGATGGACATTGGAATGTGGGGCAAATGTGCAACAAAGCAGCAAATGGTAAACAAGAAACTTGAACAAGTCCCTAGTGACCTTAACCTTGGACATAGGGACGTGGGATGAATGCAGAAAAAAATATATTGACAAATCAAAATACATGTACCTACTGTCTGTTTCACGAAACCTGCCCAAATTTTACGGCCATATAAACAATGCAAAAACAATTTTTTTTTGGATAATATTAAATTTTCTCAAAATGGAAGAATGAGCCTTCTTTTGATTTCGTGAAATTTGGTCAAATATATTGATTTTATTACGAAAAATGAGTTCTCTATGGGAATTTAACATGGCAAAAAAAGAGGTGGAGGAGCTATGAATTTTGGATATTGACTAGATAGCTTGGAAATCATCTAACTAAAACAACAAAAGTTAAATTTTGAAAATCAGTCGAGTATTTCTGAAATTCTGTGAAGCTGTCTACAGGGGACACACCTGTAGCCGATTTCATCAAACTTGCAAAGTATACTTATCTAGCAAAGTATACTTTGAGGGAGCAATCATTTATTTTTCCTGAAATGCATTATTTCATATAGAACTAACAACTGCATATAGTTGATGATTAAAAGTATGCAGACTTATTATACTGAATTCATTACATTATCACAGCCAAATTGGCTATGATAATGTAATAAATTCAGTATAATAACAAGAAGCGAGGCAAAGCCACGAAGGCCAGGTTTTTTCCAAGCATGGACACTTGGATAACATAATTATACCCACTTTTGTAGACTAGATGGCCGTGGCCTGCATGTCGCGCCTTGGGGCGAGGCATGGATACTAAAAAAATAGATATAGTAGATGGAAAAACTTTAACGAAAAAACTTTAACCAGACACACGGACGTACGGACGGACGGACGTATGCCAAAGTGCCGACGATATCGCGCTTTCCGCAAGCGGGTGCGACAATGATGATAAACACCCATGTGAAGTATCAAGGTAATGGGTGAAGCAGTTGCAGAGATATAGTACACAAAAAAACTTTAACAAATAAATTCAAAGTAATTTGACCTTGACATTGCGAACAGGGGCCGCACGGTTGGGGGTTAGAGTGAAAATATGGACGATGATAAACACCCATGTGAAGTTTCAAGGTAATGGGCGAAGTAGTTGCAGAGATATAGTATAACAAAAAGTTTTTAACCAAAAAATTTATTTAACCAGACGTACGTTAAAAAGTTAACGTTGAAAATGGCTAAGTCAATTACGTACAAATAATAGGTGAAGGTAAAAAAATGGTCACATGTTGGATAGTTGTATGTGGTAGGCACCCCTTGGTTATGAAGTTGTGAAAGTTTGGTGGTCCTAGGTGGTACAGTACCAAAGAAATGGACTTAAACACGAAAACTTAACATTGAAAATGCGAAAACTTAACATTGAAAATGGCTAAGTCGACAGCGCGGAAAAAATGGGTCAAGTTAAAAACAAGAAACGAGGCAAAGCCACGAATGCCAGGTTTTTTCCAAGCATAGACACTTGGATAACATAATTATACCCACTTTTTGTAGACTAGATGGCCGTGGCCTGCATGTCGCGCCTTGGGGCGAGGCATGGACACTAAAAAAATAGATATAGTAGATGGAAAAGCTTTAACCAAAAAACGTTAACGGACACAGGACGGACGAACGGACGGACGTATGCCAAAATGCCGACGATATCGCGCTTTCCGCAAGCAGGTGTGACAATGATGATAAACACCCATGTGAAGTATCAAGGTATTGGGTGAAGCAGTTGCAGAGATATAGTACACGGAAAAAACTTTAACAAAAAAATTCAAAGTAATTTGAACTTGACATAGGGCACAGGATCACGCTTTCCGCAAGCAGGTGCGACAATGAATTGATATACAACCCATGTGAAGTATCAAGGTATTGGGTGAAGCAGTTGCAGATATATAGTACACATTTGGAAAAAAACTTTAACAAATAAAAAAAATTCAAAAGTATTTTGACCTTGACAAATTGGGCACAGGATCCGCGCCTTTCGCAATTTCAGGTGCGGACAATGATGATAAAACAACCCCCATGTAAGTATCAAGGTTTTTGGGGGTGAAGTTAGCAGAGAAATATAACACGAAAAAACTTTAAAAACAAAAAAAAATTCCAAAGAAATTTGACCTGACATTTGGGCACAGGATCGCGCTCCGCAAGCAGGTTGCGACAATGTGATAAACACCCATGTGAAGTAACAAGGTATTGGGTGAAGCAGTTGCAGATTATAGTACAAAACAAAAAACTTTAACAAAAAAAAAAATTCAAAGTATTTTGACCTTGACATGGGCACAGGATCGCGCTTTCCGCAAGCAGGTGCGACAATGATGATAAAAAAAAACTCCCATGTGAGTATCAAGGTATTGGGTGAAGCAGTTGCAGAGATATAGTACACGAAAATACAATATAAAAAAAAAACAAAAAAAAAAATTCAAAAAAGTAATTTGACCTTGACATTGGGCACAGGGATCGCGCTTTCAAGCAAGCAGGGTGCGACAATGATGATAAAACACCCATGTGAAGTAACAAGGGATTGGGTTGTTCAGTTGCAGAGATTATAGTACACGAAAAAAAAACTTTAAACAAAAAAAAAAAATTCAAAAGTTTAATTTGACCTTGACATTGGGCCACAGGGATCGCCGGCTTTCCGCAAGCAGGTGCGCAATGTTGATAAACACCCTGTGAAGTAGAAGGTACTGGGTGAAGCAGTTGCAGAGATATTGTACACGAAAAAACTTTAACAAAAAAATTCAAAGTAATTTGACCTTGACATTGGGCACAGGGGCCGCACGGTTGGGGGTTAGAATGAAAATATGGATGATGATAAACACCCATGTGAAGTTTCAAGGTAATGGGTGAAGCAGTTGCAGAGATATAGTATAACGAAAAGGTTTTAACCAAAAAACTTTAACCAGACGTACGTTAAAAAGTTAACGTTGAAAATGGCTAAGTCAATTACGTAGAAATAATAGGTGAAGGTAAAAAAATGGTCACATGTTGGATAGTTGTATGTGGTAGGCACCCCTTGGTTATGAAGCTGTGAAAGTTTGGTGGTCCTAGGTGGTACAGTACCAAAGAATGGACTTAAACACGAAAACTTAAACATTGTAAACGCGAAAACTTAAACATTTGAAAATGGCTAAGTCGACTGCGCGGAAAACATGGGTGAAGTTAAAAAAAAGTAACATGTTGGATAGTGATATGTGGTGGGTACCCCTTGATTATGAGCTGTGAAAGTTTGGTGGTCCTAGGTGGTACAGTACCAAAGAAATGGACTTAAACACGAAAACTTAACATTGTAAACGCGAAAACTTAACATTGAAATGGCTAAGTCGACTACGCGGAAAAAAATGGGTGAGTTAAAAAAAATAAAAAAAAAGTAACATGTTGGATAGTGATATGTGGTGGGCACCCTTGATTATGAAGCTGTGAAAGTTTGGTGGTCCTAGGTGGTACAGTAACAAAGAAATGGACTCAAACACGAAAACTTAACATTGATTGTGGACGCCGCCCGCCCGTCCGCCCCCGCCCTGCCGCCTGCCCGCCGCCGCCCGCCCGCCCGCCCGGCTTTCGCCAATCCAATAGCCTGGATTTTTTTTCAAAAAACCTGGCTAAAAAAGTAACATGTTGGATAGTGATATGTGGTGGGCACCCCTTGATTATGAAGTTGTGAAAGTTTGGTGGTCCTAGGTGGTACAGTACCAAAGAAATGGACTTAAACACGAAAACGTAACATTGAAAACGCGAAAACTTAACATTGAAAATGGCTAAGTCGACTGCGCGGAAAAAATGGGTCAAGTTAAAAACAAGAAACGAGGCAAAGCCACGAAGGCCAGGTTTTTTCCAAGCATAGACACTTGGATAACATAATTATACCAACTTTTTGTAGACTAGATGGCCGTGGCCTGCATGTCGCGCCTTGGGGCGAGGCATGGACACTAAATAAATAGATATAGTAGATGGAAAAACTTTAACCAAAAAACTTTAACCGGACACACGGACGAACGGACGGACGTATGCCAAAATGCCGACGATATCGCGCTTTCCGCAAGCAGGTGTGACAATGATGATAAACACCCATGTGAAGTATCAAGGTATTGGGTAGAAGCAGTTGCACAGATATAGTACACGAAAAACTTTAACAAAAAAATTTCAAAGTAATTTGACCTTGACAATGGGCACAGGATCGCGCTTTCCGCAAGCAGGTGCGACAATGATGATAAACACCCATGTGAAGTATCAAGGTATTGGGTGAAGCAGTTGCAGAGATATAGTACACGAAAAAACTTTAACAAAAAAATTCAAAGTAATTTGACCTTGACATTGGGCACAGGGGCCGCACGGTTGGGGGTTAGAATGAAAATATGGATGATGATAAACACCAATGTGAAGTTTCAAGGTAATGGGCGAAGCAGTTGCAGAGATATAGTATAACGAAAAAGTTTTAACCAAAAAACTTTAACCAGATGTACGTTAAAAAGTTAACGTTGAAAATGGCTAAGTCAATTACGTAGAAATAATAGGTGAAGGTAAAGAAATGGTCACATGTTGGATAGTTGTATGTGGTAGGTACCCCTTGGTTATGAAGCTGTGAAAGTTTGGTGGTCCTAGGTGGTACAGTACCAAAGAAATGGACTTAAACACGAAAACTTAACATTGTAAACGCGAAAACTTAACATTGAAAATGGCTAAGTCGACTACGCGGAAAAAATGGGTGAAGTTAAAAAAATAGTAACATGTTGGATAGTGATATGTGGTGGGCACCCCTTGATTATGAAGCTGTGAAAGTTTGGTGGTCCTAGGTGGTACAAGAAATGGACTGAAACACGAAAACTTAACATTGATTGTGGACGCCGCCCGCCAGCCCGCCCGCCGCCGGCCCCGACCGCCCGCCCCGCCCGCCCGCCCGGCTTTCGCCAATCCATTAGCCTGGATTTTTTTTCAAAAAACCTGGCTAAAAAAGTAACATGTTGGATAGTGATATGTGGTGGACACCCCTTGATTATGAAGCTGTGAAAGTTTGGTGGTCTTAGGTGGTACAGTAACAAAGAAATGGACTCAAACACGAAAACTTAACATTGATTGTGGACGCCGCCCGCCCGCCGCCGCCCGCCCGCCGCCGCCGCCCGCCGCCACCCGCCCGCCCCGCCCGCCGCCCACCCGCCCGCCCGCCCGGCTTTCGCCAATCCAATAGCCTGGATTTTTTTTCCAAAAACCTGGCTAAAAATTAATAAATTTATCCTAAAATTTAAAATTTCTCCCTCAAAGTATACTTTGCTAGGAAAGTATTTGCAATGTTGGTGAAATAGGCTACAGTTATCCGGACAATCAGTTTATCGGACAAATGAAAATACCTGTTTATAATTAAACGCATTCATTTGATCCGATTTTGCAACGAACACTATCCAAGTCACTCCGGTGCTTGCTGTTTCCATGCCAGTGTGAAGAATATATCGCCAAGGTAAACATTTTAGTAAAATTTGCTGAAAACATTCCTCAAGTCTGTCCACAAGTTGTTTACAACGTCAAAGGTCTTGGGGCAATCTTACGACTGATGATCTGACCCAATTTTAAGTGAGAAAGATGGCACAGTTTGCTAAATAGTTTGCATGCGTTGAGAAAGCAAGAACCGACGAATGTTCTATGAAAATGTTATGCCCGTAGCTGCTATTTTAAGAAAAATATCGTAAAAAAAAAATGCCATTTTTGTCCGATAATCTACAGGATCCCTGTATGGGGGATTTAACATGGGGAAATTGTTTTTTTCGCAATAAAATCAATATTTGACAAAATTTCACGAAATAAAAACAAGGCTCATTCTTAAATTTTCCTTTAATTTAATATTATAGAAAAAAATATTGTTTTTGAATTGTTTATATAGCTGTAAAATTTGGGCAGCTTTCGTGAAACAGACAGTAAATGCAAATGCTAAACACGAAACTTCAATATAAGTCCCCAGTGACCTTGACATTGCATGAGAGAATATGCGCAACCAAGGAGCATACATAGACACACATTGTAGCCAAATATTATCAAAATCTGTCAGTGTTAAAATGTTATTCAAATGAATAAGCTTTTTAAACCAAAATGTTATGGTCAAAACAACAGACCTAAACATACATGGTAAACATAAGTCCCCAATGACTTGACCTGGGACATTAACCCTTTCAACCCCACAGGCCTGTATAGTGGTATTGGCAAACAGTGTAGATCCAGATGAGACGGCTCGTGACGAGTCTGCACTTTTTGCACATAATTTTCATATCTTTCAGAGCAAAAACATAAATGGACTAGTCCGAAAATCATTTTGTGACAATTGGATTGGTTACAAAATTAACATATCAAAATCCATTCCAGTTACTTAGGGGTGAAAGGGTTTAAGACGCAAGATGTATTGGCAACAAAGCAGCATGCAGAGACACACATTATATCCAACTATTATCAAAATCCAACACGCTGTTATCATTTTATCCCGTCAACACAGTGCGTATGTGACGTGAAACACGGTGCCGTGAAACATTTTTGATATCCAGTCAATACTATTTTTGCATTTTACAGTCATTTGAAGGTGTTGACGGGATAAATAGAATAGTAGGTTAGTGCCGTGAATGGGAAAAAATATCTGGCGCGGCACAGAAACGGGATGTGCTCGACAGAGCCTCGCCCATCCCGTTTCCTGAGCCTTGCCAGATATTTTTTCCCATTCATGGCACCAACCTACTATTCTCTATTATTGACAAAAGACGTAAATGCCAAACGTGAAACTTGACCTTGGATATTGGGATGTATGCAGAACAAAGCAATATGCCTTCTGTCTGTTCCACGTTTTTCTGCGACAAACCGTTGGCTAATAAACACATTCAATCTAAAATATATTTAAATGTAAGTATTTTTTCATCAATAACAAAAAAGTATATTGATTTTATTACGAAAAAAATGATTTTCCTAAATACAGTGGAACCCCTCTAAACCGAACACTCTGGGGACAGACGGAAAAGTTCGGTTTATAGGGGTTTTCGGTTTAGAGGGGTTTTCTATTTCCAGTTAAGGAAATGTATGTTTTCCATCATTAACTCTTGAATTTGTATAGTATATACCATTATTACCATATTGAAAGCAAATGAGACGATTCTAAAGCACTCCCAACTTGCCATGTGTATGGAGAAATAAGGAATGTACCCCCAAATTACACTCGGCTACCCAGTTGTGTAATTCCCAATAAACAGAGTGCAGATGACATGGGATAAAGGCCCCTAAGTATTTTGTGCCACTGTGGAACTTTCTCGATCAGCTGGAGCGCTCTTTTAAGATCAGAATGTGTTTTTTTTATTGACATTGCAAATAGTGCAGATTTGCAAGGGGTATAGCAAATAGTGCAGATTCGCAATAGTAGTAATGGGTGACACTATGGTACGGTTTTTTAACATGTGTTTTTTACATAGACATTTTTTACCCTTGCACCGGTAAAATTGTCTATGTAAAATACACATGTTAAAAAACCGTACCATAGGTGGCACCCCTTATTACTCCCATTATCAGGGGTGGGAACTTCTTGTATTACGCTATAGTGGTTAAAAAACACCGTACCATAGTGGTACCCCTGAACCATTTTGTTGATTCGTGAATTTTATCCGGGGGTGGAAACTTCTTGTATTACTCTATAGTGGTTAAAAACCGTACCATAGTGTCACCCTGAACCATTTTGTTGATTCGTGAATTTTATCCGGGGGTGGAAACTTCTTGTATTACGCTATAGTGTCACCTTGAACATTTAGGGGGTGTACTGTTTTCCCCATATAATTTTCAAATATTTTTGACAACTCCAATATTATCAAATACATATGAAAATGTCTAGAAATAATTTTCATCCACTTCTGCCAACTCTAATATTGACAAAAGTTAATGAAAATAAAATATT